>JBAWJV010000002.1:600000-1139904 GCA_037356075.1 Neofusicoccum sp. Z40
GATGCCGCAAACAATAGCGACAGCAAACAGCAAGTACCAGCGAGACAAGATGTTCGCAAGAAGTAGGCTTGACAACTTTTGTACCCTCTAGCGCACACGCTGATCGGTTTCCTGGAAGCAGAAGTAGAACACTGGTTGAGAGGACTTCGCCGGTAGATCTCTCACCATCTCCGCCAACGACACAACCATTGCCGGCACGCAACGAAGCCGTCGCAGAAGCGCAGAAGCTGGAACCGAAGCAAGCTATTGTAATCGACCTTGGTGATACAGACTCGGAGGACGACGTGCTACCGGTGATCACCGGGACCGCAAAACGCGATGCGCAGCCGGCGCCCACGGATCCCGACGATGATATTGACGAATCCGACCCGGAGATCAGGGAAGTGATACGAGAGTCGCGACGCAAGCAGAGATTAGAGGAACGGCAAGCGGCACAAGAAACGTCGCCAGTCGGCTCCGGAAGTCAGCAGGTTACGTCGACGCCAGGCGTTGCAAGAGGCGGAAGCACGCCTCTCTCACCTACGCCGCCAGATCCGCCGGTGCAACTACTAATCTCGTCACGGATACCCAACACGAAGCCGCTCATAGTCTCACGCAGGCTCGGCCAACGCCTGCAGGAAGTAAGGGAGGCATGGTGCAACAGGCAGGGCTTCGACCAGGATATGGCAGATTCCGTCTTCTTCACTTTCAAAGGCATCAGGCTGTATGACGTCGCAACTTGCAGGAGTCTAGGACTAGCCGCTGATAGTCAGGGACGCGTGTACATGAAGGGCAACCCTGAATGGGACGAGAACGACAACAAGGTCGCTTTGGAAGCCGTGACGCAAGAGATCCTAAACGAGGACAAGAGAGAAGCGCAGCGGAAGCTCGAGCCCGACCCTGAGCCAGAACCCGAGCCGGAGAAGGAGATCAAGCTGATCATCAAGACGAAAGAATTCGGTGACTGCAGGTTCAAAGTCAGGCCGGTACGTACCGTGTTGAATCGAGCACAATTCTTCAAAGTGGATTTTGAATATACGTACTGAATACTTTTTAGTCGACCTCGTTCGAGCGGATAGTAGGTTCATCTTTCAATAGGTTGAAATTGCCCGCGGACAAAAAGCCTTATTTGATGTTCGATGGCGAGCGGCTTGATCCTAGCGGGACCATGGCAGATCTTGACGAGTTTGAGGATGAAGATGCGCTCGAGATGCACTTCGACTGATCAGCTGCCTGGCATTGGGCACGAGAGCTTAATGTTTTCATCCATGAGAGAAGTCTTGACGTGGGAGAGTATCTATTTTTGGCGTCATTGGGGTTTTGGTACACTGGGAAGGAAAGATACCCTTGGCTTTGGCGGGCAACTTTTTTCTCCCATCTAATATTGGTATGGTAGCATCGCCTACTGCTCAGTTGCACACGATTCACGACGCTTCTCTTGATAGCTTGGCTGTTCAGATGCATGCAGAGCATGCTAAAGCAACCGAGCTGGCGTAACGAAAAGTCTTCATTTCGAACAAACTACTCGGTTTAAGCCTCGCTTTCTCGTGACATTCCTAAGTGAATACCAGCATCCGGAAAAACTACATGCCCAATAACGAACAATGGACCTCCAGCAAACCCAAAGCAGCATTAGCGCAATGCGGGGAGATAAGCTTAAATCAGAGCCTCGCTGACTCGCGGCGAGCCAAAAATTTCCCAAGGAACCTCCGCCGATTGTACTTTCCCAATCACCAACCCACCCACCCGCACACTCCCCCACGGACCTCCGCCGACGCACACCTTCGCAGAACGTTCACATCTAACACCGCTTCGATCCTTCCCTTCACGTCCACCGCCAGCCGCGCGCCCGCGCGCGAACGAACGAACGAACGAACGAGCCAGCCAGCCAGCCAGCCAGCCAACCCTCTCAAACCACACCCAACCCAGCATTCGGCCACCACGCTCAAAACAATAATGAAGCTCCTCACGCTCAACTTCCTCACCTGCGCTCGCAAGGCCTGCAAGTCCAGCCCCGCCGCCTTCCCGCTGCACCCCCGCGACGCAGAGCTCGAAGTCATCGAGACCGACCTGAACGCGCCATTCATCCGAAACATTCTGCCGCGGTTGGAGTGGTCGGCATTGAGGACGCTTACTGCTGAGGTAAGTAAGAAACGCCCAAAAACGAAAACGAAAAGAATTGAATTGGAGTGGGTGGTGGTGCTGATTGGATGTGTGTAGCTCGGTCTTCCCACGCTTCCGGAGACGGCGCCTGAGGCTGATGCTCTGGGGTTGGCGAGCGCGCAAGGGGAAGGAGAGGAGGAGCAGGAGCCGAATCAGTTGTTGAAGGATTTGCATAATTTGCTGCTCGAGACGACGATTGCGTCGGGGAAGCTGGTGTGCGCGAACTGCGGGCACGAGTACGCGGTTAAGGAGGGGATTGCGAATTTCTTGCTCCCTAGCCATCTGGTGTGAGAATGGAAAAGAACCACTCAAGGGAAAAAAACACTCGGAATTAAGACAAGAATGGATGGTTGCATAAGGGGGTCTTGGTCGAAGTGGGTCTGAAAAGAGAGATCTTCTGGGGATGTGAGAGATGTGGTGCGGGAGGGAGCGGGAAATGCTGAAAGTTTTGGGCTCCAGGCGTTCGTTGGTCCACAAAATGGGAGCTCTCTGAAAGAGTATTACGGAAATAATGGGAAGGAGTCGTTACTCAGTGGTGGTACAAAGCAGGACAGCGTGAATGCGTCTGCTATGCCGGCGCAAATTCGAAGGGCGGCTCCTCCTCACGATAGGAATTTCTTAGTGCCTTCAAGTCCAAAAGGAGCGTCATGGGCGGAATCTATACCCGGTAGAGACATAACGGAATCACATGGTAACACCGCAATCCCTTGATACTTAAATAATCTCGTGGAAAATGCTCTTTTGCCTCAAGGCCTCTCTGAAGAAGACTGATAGTAGTCATCTTCACTACGTGTAGCTTGCAAAAGACCATCATGCCACCAGTACTCTCCATTTTCCTCCATAAACCCACCTACTAAACAGCAATCACGCCAAACTGATCACGACATATCGCTCCTCGAGGCCTATTCATCCGAATAACGCTGCTCGTCCAGATGAAAGCGCTCAAAGAGCCAACAAAACAAAAAAATAGAAAACACCCAAGAAAACAAAACGTACAACAGCCGGGATTCGCCGATGGTCACCCACTCGACTACTAATCGGCCGATTCGCAGCTTAAATATCGGAGAGCGGACGGGATCCGTTGCATTCTACGATCTGTGGTCGTACGTGGTGGTGGTGGTGGGTTTGATAGTATATGTGGTGTACGGGACCGCTTCGTAGACCTACCGACACGCTCCACGGCCAGAACGAGACGCCAACACTTCTTACAACTAGAAAGACCCGAATGTTTCCGAGTGTGCCTCCAAAGCCTCTGATCACCAGCAAAAAAGCACGCCCGGAGCTCCAGCGCGTCTATAGATTTTTTTCCTTCAGTCCTCATAATCCTTTTGACCTGCGACTTCCTTCTCTTTTGAACCGCAACTCAGAAAGCAAGTCTACTACTCCCCCGTAACCTCCTCCCCTCTATTAACCTGCACCCTCTTATCCTCACCCGCACTAACAATACCGACATCCTTATCCCACACAACTCCAAACACCTTCACCCCATCCCCACCAACCCTCCTCTCGCTATCCCCCTCCACGCTCTCCCGCGTGATCCTATACACCGGCTCGCCAACCTGACCGCCGCCGTCGCCGCCCTCGCCAGCCTTCACGCTCCTGACATCCCATATCCTGCAGGTGCCGTCGTGGCTGCCGCTGATGAGGCCGTACGCGCTCTCGGGCCGCGTGGCGAGCGCGACGACGGCGTTGGAGTGGCCGCGCAGCGTCAGCGCCGCGACGGTGCGCGCGTCGACGCGCGGGTCCAGCAGCGTGATGTGGCGGGCGCTGGTGCCGGCGGCCAGCAGACGCAGCTCGGGCAGCGCGCAGAGGCTGAGCAGCGACTGCGCCGTCGTGCGCGTGTCGACGCACGTGCCGGTCGGCAGGTCCCATGTGCGCAGCGTGTGGTCCCATGAGGTTGAGTAGGCGACCGTCGGGTCGGTGGGCGCGAAGATGGTGGCTGAGACGGGGCCCGCGTGGCCGGCGAGGAGTTGTAGGGGCCCGCGCTGTGCGGCGGGCTTGCCTTGCGGGGTGCTGGATTTGGGGGCGAGCTTGCGGCGTTTGTTGGAGTAGGTTGAGGCGCTGGGGAGGAGGTTGGCGGGCGCGGGGGGAGCGTTGGCGGGCGTGGCGCTCCAGACGCCGACGGTGTTATCGGCGGAGGCGGAGAGGATGCGGGAGGAGGGTGCGTGCACGGCGATGCTGTCGACACTGGCTTTGTGGCCGTAGAGTTCCAGGGTGGGTGTTATAGAAGGGGATGAGTTGAGAGAGTCTGTTTGGCCTTCG
This sequence comes from Neofusicoccum sp. Z40, assembly GCA_037356075.1. Taxonomy (NCBI): domain Eukaryota; kingdom Fungi; phylum Ascomycota; class Dothideomycetes; order Botryosphaeriales; family Botryosphaeriaceae; genus Neofusicoccum; species Neofusicoccum sp. Z40. The sequence goes on from JBAWJV010000002.1 coordinate 604,405, forward strand.
CTGTACGTCCAGACGCGTAGTGTCCTGTCGGCGCCGGCGGAGACGAGGGTCGTAGCAGAAAGGAATTTCGCAGAGGTGACGTAGGACGTATGTCCACCCGCCGCCGGAGATGTTGCTATGACTTCTGACGTCGAGGGATTCCACACGCGCAGCAGGCCGTCGTAGCATGCCGACAATATCCTCTCCTGCCCCTCAGCCACGCTCTGCTTGCTCCATTGCGCCGCCAGCGAGTGTTGCGACAGCACGTCCACATCGCTAACCCAGTCATCGTGCTCGAAGGAGGCAACATGCAGCGGCGGGATCAGCGCCCGCACGTACTCGACGGTGAGGGTGCTCTCAGCGGAGATGCCGTTCGCGGTCAGGAACTCGTCAATCGAGGTGCGCAGGAACTGGCCGTTGACGAGGAACTCGAAGGGAATGGGCTTGGAGGTCTCGAGCAGATCGTTGACCAGCGTGGACAGGGCGTAGCGGCGGAGTGCTGTGGGAGAGGTGTGTCAGCGGCATTCACATGCGCACGAGCGGCGCGACGGGAATTTTCGAGCTCACATGTCGACACGAGAATTGGGCCGGGGTCCTGGGGGATGGCGATGTCCGGGTGGCGGGTGGTGAGCTGGATGCGCACCTGCGTCGACTGGTCGGCCATGGCTGCGAGCTGCTCGAGGGAGAGTGCGGGCGCGAGGGCAGGACGCAGCGTCGCATTCACGAGCATCCAAAATTTCCAGAGCAAGCTCCCCCGATGCGGTTTAGCCGTCGGCGTTGGCCCGCAGCAAACGCCGACGCGCGCACGCGGGCGGCACGGCGGATCGCGGCGGCACACGGAAAAGCGCAAAACGCTGCACGACGCCAGAGTCGCCCTTCACGCCCGCCACGCCTCTCCGATAGGACGGCCAGAGCATGCACGCCCGCGCCGCGTCGTGCTTGTGAAGCCTCGCTGCCTGCCGGCGCTGGCGTCATGCCCGTGAATGAAAGCACGCCACGTAGGGCTGCCATTGCGCGCATACTACTACCTGCGATCGAGATGCTATCTCGCGCACACATGACCTGTACCGCAATGCGAGTTGGGCGCGCGGGCGTCTCGTGGTGCGTAGACGGGACAAAGCTCATGATGCTATCCATGGGTCAGAGCGCGACCCCTATTCCCCTAACGTCAGGCGCAACACCACATGGCACGAGTAGTAAGGAGACGTGTCGATTTCATTGGTAATCGGGGATATAGGATCCCTAAGGAATCACGCATCGCTAGTGTACTCGGAGGATGATTCAAAGAGAGCAGAGCAGCATGGAAAAAAAGGAAAATGAAAACAAGACAATCAAAGGATCACCGTTCCGAGGCCGAACCACGCACGCAACTCTTCGCTTTCCATGATGATTCGATCCTCAGACAACTGTACGCCACCCTTGCTGCCCCCGAACCGTTTGCTCCAGATCCCTCGAGAAAGACGATGTCTTACCAGATTCGCCGTGGAGGCTTGGCTGCGGCAGGTATGTCAGATGTCTTGTTGCGCGCACCGGAACCGTCCCCGCTTAGGAGGCAGCTGCGGGCTGCTCCTCGGTCGTCTCGGCCGTCTTGGTGGCCTCCTCGGCCGGCTTGTCCTCGGCCTTGGGGGCCTCCGACGCCGGCTCGGGCTCGTTGCCGTCCGAGGAGGTCCAGAGGGTGAGGTTGTCGCGGAGGAGCTGCATGATGAGCGTGCTGTCGCGGTACGACTCCTCGGACAACGAGTCGAGCTCGGCAATGGCGTCGTCGAACGCCTGCTTGGCCAGGTGGCACGCACGGTCGGGCGAGTTGAGGATCTCGTAGTAGAAGACGGAGAAGTTGAGCGCAAGACCAAGGCGGATGGGGTGCGTGGGCGTGAGCTCGGTCTGGGCGACGTCGGTGGCCGTCTGCGATTTTCGGTTAGTCGTGGTCGTTTCAATGGCGACCCTGGTCGCGCGGCACATCATAACAAACAAACCTTGTAAGCCTCGTGCGCGGCGGTAGCGGCAACCTTGCGCTTCTCGCCCGACGCGAACTCGGCGAGGTAGCGGTGGTAGTCACCCTTCCTGTTGAGCGGAGCCAAATCAGTGAACTGCCTCGACGGCGGCGGCAGCGGCCCAGTCCAAAGGCGCGCGGCCACGGGCGTGGCGATTGACGTACATCTTGTGGTAGAAGACCTTGGACTCGCCGGACTCGGCCTTGGGGATGAGGGAGTCGTCGAGCACATCGAGCACGTCCTGGCAGACCTTCTCGAGCTCGCTCTCGATCTTCTGGCGGTACTCGCGGATGGTGCCGACGTGCTTGTCAGAGCCCTTGGACTCCTCCTTCTGCTCGATCGACGAGATTATGCGCCACGACGCACGGCGGGTACCGACGACGTTCTTGTAGGCGACGGACAGAAGGTTGCGCTCGTCCACGGTAAGCTCACCGCCGAGCTGCGACAGCTGCTGCGTTAACCACGTGGCTCCCTCAATTGCGCCGGCGCGGCGAGGGCGTGCGTACCTTCGCAACTTCCTGTTGTCCACGTCAGCGGCTCAGCTCGTTCTCGTCAATGCTCAGAGTGACTGACCTTCATGTACGTGACCATCTCTGCGAGGCAACAGCGTCAGCGACCACGGGCACGCCGGGAGGGGGGTGCGTGACGTACCATCGTAGCGCTCAGCCTGCTCGCACAGGCGGGCGAGGAAAGTTTTGCTGCGGCGACGTCAGGCTCTGCGGGCATTCAGCCGGCGGGCTGGGCGGGAGCGTACCTCTCACGCTGGAGGACACAGGCAGGTCAGCACACGCACACTCAGACGACGCAGCCGCTGCGGTGACGGCGGCAGAGGGGGGGCGGCCGCGGGTCGTGCGATTAGGGGGCCGGCGAGGGCGGGCGGCAGCAGACTTACTTCGTTGGCCATTTGGACGGTGGTAGGCAGCGTGGTGCGGGCAGCGGGAGACGTGCAGGGGCGGGATGGAGGAGGAGGGTGAGGATTGTGTAGGTTTGCGATATGGTGTTGGGGGTGAGTGACGGGACGAGGCCGGTGGATTAAGTCTGTCGCCAAGCGTCAAGATGCCCCGCGCAGCAGCGCAGGAGGCTACCACGCCTGCTCGCCGCCCGGTCCAGCGAGATCTGGCGCCCACGCACGCCCGGGCCCGCACATGCGACCGCTGCCAAAACTCCCGCCCGCGCCCGCGCCCGCGCCCGCAGCCGCGCAGCTGGCTGTCTGACGCCCAGGCAGCCGTCCGCTCGCTGCCCGCCTGCTTTCTGCGTGCAGCGCGCGCGCCGCCGCCAATCAGCGCCAGCCCCGTGATCCGGCTGCTGGCCGACGATCTCCAGGAGACGGCCTCGCACACGCGCCCATTTCGCGCGCGCCCTTCTCCTGGCCTGCCCGGCCCCGGCGTGACTCTCGGCCGGGGCGCCAGCGCGTGGCCGTGCTCAGCGCCGCACCGCCTGCGAGATCTCCCTGATAGCGATCGGAGGGCTGAGATGCCCGACCAGCATAACCCTGAACCGCGCCCCATTATAGCCCGGTGCAAGCGCTGCAAGTCGCGCCGGCAGCCGTGCCGGCAGCGGCTGCGCCCTGTGTTCTATTTTCGCGGATCGCGCGCGGGGATGCGCCGTGCTGCGCTATTCTACACGCTCGAGCGCCTCCTCCTGTGTCCCTCCTGGTGTCTTATCTCGCCGGCCCAGACGACAGCGGTAGCGGGAGATCTTCAATAGTAGCGTTTCTAGAAGAATATGCCTGCCGCGGTCCGAAGCGCTGGCCTCTGCACCTCTCCAAGCGTCCATCTTGCATACCCTCTTGCCTCCGTGCGGCAAGCTCCTCGTTCTCCGCTGCTGTTTTGAGCCGGGGCGCTATATGCAATGACTCGGAACGAAGCTCACGTGTGGAGCTGTCCCTTCCGCCGTGCACTGGCACTTTTCCTCAAACTCAGAGCGTCTCCAATGGAAGCCGCGAGCCCATGCCACCCATGGCGGAAGATGCTTTCACATCAGCAATCTCCAAGCACCGAGAATCAGCGCCGCCGTACCAGTGCAAACACCCCTGCTCGCCGTTAGCTGTGCTGTCCTTGTCCGTGGGGCGGACGAAAGACTGCTGAGGAGCCCCAACACAGGAAGCATCTATAACCGTTGCCGAAAGCTATGCCAGCTGTGGCTACAGCTGCTTCCTGTAGGGAGATGCCACCGTCCGCATTGTCCCCGTGCCCCCAACCTGTCCAGAAAAAAGCACTTACATCAACCACTGCAGCGTCGTGAACTTGACCGCCTCCAGCTTCTCCCTCAGCACCGCCGTCTCCTGCTCGATCCTCGTCTCCGTCTCCTTCAGCTTGAGTTCCTGCACGTTTGCCTCTTCCCTAATGCGGCCCTTCTCGAGGTTCAGGTCTAGCCGCACGCTGGCCTGCGTGCGTTGTATTTCGTCCCGTAACCGGCTGTTCAGCTTCGCGATCTCGTTGGTGAGGCGCTCGTGCGACGCGCGCGTGAGAGACATCTCGGTCGAATCAGCTGTCAGCAGCTCGGAGCGCAGCTTCGCGAAGTCGACCTTCTGCGTGTACGTCGCGCGCTCCTGGTCTTCGCGGAGAACCATCGTGCGCGTGAGGTTTTGTATGCTGGACGGGAAAGGCTGGTCAGCGGCAGCCAGCGGCGACATTGGACGGAAGAGGCTCACCTCTCTTCTATCACATCGCCGAGCACTTTCATCATTGCCACCGCCTGCTCCTCTGTCAAGCCCTCATCCTTCAACCTCTGCACGAACTTGAGCGTGTCGAAGTGATGATCCTTAGCCTGAGCAGCTGTGCCCGAGAAAGCTCGCCGTGCCGTCCTAGAGATATTCGTCTGACATTCTTTTGGGCGACGCGAAGAGTCGTGTGCTGCAATTATGCCACTTTGGTTGATGCGCGGGTACAGACGACTGGCGAAGGTGGTGGATGCGATGTTGCGCGATCGTAGCGCAAAGCTCGGCGAGGCCAGGGAGATAGCTGTTCGGCCGTGAAGCATTGGAGCTCGAGGGAAGTCTGAGCATAGCAGTCGCGAAATGTTCGCTGCGGGTGTAGCGGGCGCTGCCATGGCGTCTGGAGCGTGTCGCAAGGTGGGATGTGGAGGGGCAGCACTTGGTCCGTTGTAAGGCCGGTATAGTAAGAAGTAGAGAGCAGCGTATCGCAAGACAATTGGGTTACAAGAATCTGGATATTAAAAAAGCCGGTCCGGCGTCGCAGACAGAGACAAGAGAGCGTCGGTGGGTGATGTCTGCCAGTGTGCTTCGCGAACGCCGAGCTCGCTGCGAATCGCAGACCGCGCGCACGTGCCCGCCGAAGAGTCCACCGACCACGTCAACGAGGGTCCCTCCCCAGCAAGGGGGCGGGGGCTGCTTTGTCTTTCAGGGGCTCGTTGCTTCCGCTTCGGACACTGCAAAATTAAAATTGCAAATTGGTCATGAATTTCATGAATCACTAGCCATGCTGCCCGTACGGATAGCCGGAACACCATCATACCAGTGGACTTCTCCCCTTTCGCCGCTGACCGCAACAGTCTACACGCCAGCTGCCGCTGCTTCCCCAAATTGAGAAGACGCCCTGAGAACCTACAATGCCACGCTAATCTCAACTGGCCCAAGAAGAAGAAAATAGAAGGAAAAGCAGATAAGGGAAGAAGAGGTGGTATCGCCGCATCATCTCGTCATTATCCTGCATGACTTTTCTTCCTGCATCACACTCTCATCTAGTTAAAACCTCCGTTCCGTTCTTTACCGGCCGTACTCCAAGCTTGGGATGATCACCGGACCGTATTTCATCGGCGCTCCGTAGAGATTCTCGTTCTGCACCATGAAGTCGACCGCTATGCTCAGCTTGCCTCCACCGTGGCCCGGCACTGCTTGGCCAAACGTGCCGTTCACGATCTCCGGGTCGTAGATTACGCAGGCAACGTAGTTTCTGCGACCCATCAGTCTTCTCATCTCGCGCGGTTGGCCGTTGACGTCTTGAGTGAATATCTCCATCATCTCCTCCTTAGTGTCGGAGGGACTATGGGTCGAACGGTGGCCGTTGGCGGGAACGTAGAGTGGCTTGTTGTTGTGAAGGAGACGCAAGACGTAGGATGATGGTGGGCTGTTGACCACGCTGGACGAGATGATTTGGTACATCGTCTTGTGATCCTGAAGACGAGATGGATCGTGGACGAGGCCAGCACCACAGCAATTCACATCTCCCGAGAAGAACGTGATTCGCAGAGACTTGTTATGCGCGATGCCTTGAAGTGTGCGGATCAAATATGTGCGCTCGAGATCCTGCAGTGACGACTATCAATAAGCAATTCACAAGCATGCGATTGAGAAACTGACCTTTGAGTCGTGGGTCCACTGGTCTCTGAGTTCATCGAGCATGTCGATTTCTCCGAATGGACTCAAAACACTACTCATCAAGCCTGACTTGCCCACAGCCTTCTTGACTGAATTGAAGCCGTCACCAACAACACCCTTGGCTCCGACAACACCAGCAACCGAGCTGGTGACCTTTCCCAGCATGTTGAAAGTGCCAGTGACAGCTTTCTTGCCAGTTGCCACGGTGTTGGCCAGGTGCTCGACTGATTCGAGACGTGGATATACGAGCGGCACAGGAATCATCCAGATGCAGTGTTGGACACTCGGAGGCAACAGCGCCACCTTGGGGAAGAGACCTTGGTATGTTGGGCCAGCCATTACCTGGTGTGGGTTCCTCTCAGATCGGGTGTCCGGTCCGACAACCACGACTGACGGGCCCAAGTATTTGACGAAGTGCCAACCGGTGCCAGTGATGGTGAAGAGATCCTGGTCATTATTCACATTGCGCAGGATCTCCAGCGTTGTATGGTGTTGGAAGAGGAGATACATCTCAATACCAATCCGTCCAATGTTCTTAAACATGTTGGAGAATTGCATGTACTCGGGATAGGATCCCCAGCCATCGAAGCTGCTTTTGTATTAACAGGTCGTTTTCAACTACGGCTCGGGCAGTCAGCACTTACATATCGTGGTCATCCAGGGTCAAGATGTGCGGAATTTGCGCGAATGCTTCGCGAAGATGGGGCTGATCGAAATGGCTGGAATAATAGTGGAAGTAGGCATGCGTGACATCCTCCTCGTGCTTCGCTGTCCAGGCTGCGTTCTTCCGATTCTCCTTTCCGCTCATTGCTGTCCACTGCTTGAGCAGCGGAATCTCCTTCCAAAGACGGTCAGCGTAGATCTGGTCGCCCAGGCCAAGCTGAACGTGGAAGCCGCCGCACTCGATGTGCTTCTGCAAGATATCCTTCCACATGTATCCAACGCCACCAAGCTTCTGGCGTTCGTTCGCGCCGACGTTGAGCGCAAAGTCATTACCAGAGTGCGCAATGAAGCGCCAGCTCGTCTCATGGCGGCCTGCCACCAGAAATTCGTAGCGGGTGCAGCCCAAGTGTGAGGTAACAGCATACGTCCACTTCGCAGCATGATCCTCCTCCATCTTGAGGTCAATGTCATACCTGTAGAAAATCCATCTTTGGTGGCTGTAGATTGGGTTCGGCTTCAGTTGTCGTGGATTGGGAGAAAGATCTACGCTCTGATGGATGTGAATGGTCGGTGGTTGTGGCGCATCAGTCACCAAAAGGATCGACCCAAGCCAAATACCACGCTCAAGGTCCATATTGGTGTACCGCAAGTACGGTCCAAAGTAGACACCGTTGGTAGGTTGTATTTTGTACATGTCAACTCCCGCTTGCGGCGGCGGACCCGTAAATCCTGCAGCTGTCGGACTGGAAAGACCGGCCATACTTGGCATTCCCTCGTGATATGTTGCCTGTTGCGGCGGGAAGCCAGGCGAAGCTATGGGTTTCCCCGAAAAGGACCCCAAACCCGGTGACGTCAAGGGGTTCACGAAGGTTCCGGTTGGCGACAAGGGTTCGTTCAGGTTGAGCGGGGTAGGCCCTTTAGGGAACTCCCATTGAGTAGATTGTGTAGGGAGATGGATATAGTAGTAATGGCCTGAGCTGGGGTCGAGATGCGCAATCCATCCTTCCGGAAGAGGAGGAGGCGATGCCGGACCGGGACCAGGGCCAGGTGATGTGCTTGGTTGATGCGGGTGAATCTGAAGAGGAGCGAGATTGCTGGGCCCGGCTTGCGGCTGCGGCTGCGGCTGCGGCTGTGCTTGCATTTGGGGTTGCATTTGTGGTTGAGCTGCGGATCCTTGTTGCTGACCCTGCTGGTGTGCAAACGCAGGGTGCCCTTGAAGATTGGGATCAGGAGTTACACTGACACCCGCGGCAGGAGCTGGAGGTTGTTGGTTTGCAGGAGAAGGACGCTTGTCGTTGGGATATCCTTGAGGCGCCTGAGGCTGCACGCTCGAGTAAGCTGGCGGCGGCTCCTCACCAACGTTCATCCGCTGGAAGTCTGACTCCAGCGTTTGCTCCCCAGGGCGAAGGCCGATAGTTGCAGCGCCTGGCGGCGCGGTCGCCTGCTGCGACGGACTCTGCATAGACGAAGGCTGAAGCGGAGACGAGACCGCCGGATGGCCCACTGGCGTTGTGGATGTAGGAACAGGCTGACGGACTTCCGAGAGCCCCTGGTAGACTGTCGGAGGACCATGAGGCTGGCTTCCAGGCTGCTCGGTTGGGGTCCAAGGTCTCTGCGGCGGTTGTTGATGTTGCTGAGGCGGAGAGTTGACTCGCGGCGGTTGTCCGCCATACTGGTTGAGCCGCTGCGCGGCAGCCGCGTTTTGCGTTTGGATGTTGTTTAGCGTAGACGGGCCCGCTATTCCAGCTGCTGCATACCGAGCTTCAATGCCTCCGCCTGGCGGGTGGTCGGCGGCAGGGGTCTCAGGCGGAGGCGGGGAACCTCTCTGAGCTCTTGTTGTAGACGTCGACGCAGTTGAGCTCAGACGGTTAACGCCCGCGGGGTTGGGTATCCTCAGGGCTTGGTTCTGGGGAGGCGAGGCGGCCGTGGGCGGCGGTGGCCAGTATTGCTGGTGATACTCGGGGTAGGGATTCGCCTCCGCTTCAGCAGGGCGCTGGTTCGGGTCTTGAGGCTGCGGAGGCTTTTGGAACAGCCCTTCCTTGTCTGGAGTCTCGGGTCCTGGCGACTCGGGTAGCGGTTTGGGCGTGCCCTGCCGCCTATCCGCAGGCCTGCCCTGCGACGAACCCGCGCGGCCTTCATCTGTGGGATAAGGCGCAAACGCATAGCCAGAGACGGTAGGTCTGTGGGGGTCGCTGGCGTCAAATCGCGCACGCGGCGAGCCGCCGGACGGACGTCTGTGTCCATCCTGCTCTGGTGTGTTGTTTCTCGAAGCTCTTTCACGCTCAGAGAGCGGCGTGTAGACGCGGCGCCCGGCGGCAGCCTGCGGGCGCATCCCATCGTCGGGATAGGGTAGCGGGCCTGTCGGCGGCGTGGACGCTGGAGCGGGAAAGTTGGGCACGGGCGGAGGGCGCGCGAGGCCCTCGTTCAGGCTGTTCGCAGAGCCGGCACGCGGAGGAGGCGAGGCAGCGTTGTCCCGCTTGTTGATGCGCAGCGGGCCAACGGTGGGCGTCTGGGGATCATTGCTGGAACGGCCGAGGAAGAGCTCCTCTTCGGGGCGGCCGTGGCGCCGTGAGCCATCCATGGCCAGCGCAGGCAGAAATGGCGGGCGGTGGGAGGCGGGCTATGCGCGGCGACTGGGCATGCACGGCGGGCGGCGGGGCGGGGTGCGGTGCAGGAGGATTACGACAGCTGCGGCAGGCGCAGAGGGTGTTCGGTCGGAGGCAGGGCGCGAGGGAGTGAGCACGGCGGGCGTCAGCTGCGAACGCGCTGGAGAGCGTACTTCTACGGCCCCAGGCCGGCGCCTGATATCGCGCCTCCAGGAGGGGTCTTCCGCGCCCAATTGGAGCGCCCGACCTGTGATGCCCAGGCGCCACGCGCTGAGACGTCACAGGCCGTGTTTCCGGCCTCTAAGCGCGCGGGGAAGTGGCCCAGCACCGCCTGCGCACGCTCATTTGCTGGCGCCGTGCGGGCCTTGATTTCGGTCGCCGCGCTTCCACCTCGAAGCGCCACGACGAGCAGCGGGTCGGCTCGGCCATGGTGTTCCAGCGCAAAATTTCGCGCGCCGTCATCCAGAGCCAATCTGGCGCCGGCCTGCACGTGCGCTCCGCGAGCCCGTTCCTGCTTCTGCAGCCCGCGCTAAGCCGGACGCGTCGCCGTCTGGCCGTCATCGGGACGTGGGTTTTGGGCACCATGGCGTGTTTCTTTCGTCTATTATTATATCCATTGAACTGTACAGCTATCGTCCGTGCGGCGTCCGAGCCTGCAGAGGGCATTGCCGCCATAATACAGTGCCTGGCTCTCTCCTGAGACTCGACTGCTGAACTCCCGCCAAGATCCTACTGTAGAGGCGTTGTGGGTTGCATCCCTCTCTTGCATTAATCCAAACCCTAGTGCTGTAAAGGAGAAAGGGCTTGAAAGATAAACAACTGCCCAACAAATGTGAAATTGTCCCGCCATCCATTTTATCGACCGAACCTCGCGCTCAACCCCGCGAAGGCGTCGGGACTTTGCCTACCACCCATCAGTCCCGAGAAATCGACGCTCTCTTGACTGACGTGCCTCGCCCCACCGCCGCCCATGCTAGCAGCTGGCTGTCCAGTTGATTGCACGAATGGATTCATGCTGCCTCCTTGCGCCGCCATGTCGCCGGCTATATTCGATGTCACAGGCATCGTCACACTGCGTTTCGGCTGTCCATTGGCCGGCACGCCTTCAAAGGAGCCGGGTGCCCCGGTGCCAGGCAGTGGCGCTGGCGCAAGTTGAGGCTGGCCATACAGGGCCAATATCGAGCTCTTGTCCTGACGAATCGGGGCTTGCGCCTGCTGCTGATACGGGTTGAAAGCCTGATTCGGCTGCTGCTGAAACTGCTGGTACGCATTTTGAGCCTGGAACATGTCCTGCGGCTGCTGGTATCCAGCAGCTGGGTTGTACGGCTGCTGCTGCTGCGCCTGCGGTTGCTGCGCTCCATATCCAAATTGCGCCGTCTGTTGCTGAGGCTGTTGGAAATACTGTGCTTGTGCATTTGGAGCATATTGGAACTGCTGCTGCAGCTGCTGCTGCTGCTGCGGCTGTTGGAAGGACTGGCCGAAAGTCGGAGCTGAAGAGAGTGGAGAGTTAAAAGGATTGCTGGGCGTAAAAACTTGGGAACGAGAAGTCTTCAGGAATGGATTGCCTCCCTGAGAAGTTTGAAGTCCACCTGGCTGGCCATAAGGCTGTTGGTTCTGTGAGGCGCCAGTGAACTGCGATGGTATCTGGGGCACTGGTGGAGGCGTAAACGTCTGTAGGAATGGATTGTACCCCTGTTGTTGACTTTGGGTCCCATGGCCTCCAGTATGATTGGGGAACAGCTGCTGTTGTGGTGGTTGGGAGAGCTGAAGGTTCTGAAAAGATTGGTCTAAAGACGGATGGGCCGTTGCAGGAGGGTGCGAAGGAAGAAAAGGGTTATACGCCGCTCCAGTTGGCTGTGATTGGAGGCCAGGGAATTGCTGCTGGGATGTCGTTTGGGGAACATCCAGATTGTCGAACGGGTTCATAGACTGCATGCCAGCAGGTGCGGTTGGAGGGGGCGCCGAGGGCCTGGTCCGGCTGACAGAAATTCCGTTTGCGCTTTCGCTGTGGGCAGACACTGGCGTGTGTGCTCTGGAAATACTCCTACCTCCTTCCCCTAGTCTAATCAGAGTCTCTACTGATTTCTCCAGGTTGCCGTTGAGGCCTTTGAGCACTGTTGCATTGCGCTTTTCATCCGGGAAGCCCATGTCCTTCAACGTTTGCAGCTTCGTCTCGAAGCTATCGGCAGATGCGCTGCGCACATTGTGCCCAAACACTCTCGACGCCTTGTTTACCCTCGGCGGCGAAGAGTCGCCGTACCCGCTCAGACCCATGCCCATGCCAGGCGATGCCGGAGGGCTGCTTGGATCCGATTTGGATGCCGGGAAGGTTGAAGACGCGGTCCGGAGCCCAAATCCAAAACGCTTGCCGGGCTTCGGAGGCAATGGCGGGGGCTGGTCTTCCGCGGAGCTTGTGCTGCCCGTGTTTTGCCTAGTTCCGGGCCGTGACTCTCCTGAGAAAGCCTTGTGCTCGTACTTCTGTCGAATGAAGCGCTCCAGCGCACCCTCGACCTCGTCCACGTCAATTGGTATCTGCGGCTTCACGTTGTTCGCGTTGTATATCCGGTTGGAGGCCACATTTCCCACGCGCTTCATGTTCTGCCAAGGATTATTATCTGCCAGCCGGGCGAGAAGAAGGGCGACGCACATCCACCTGGTCGTTGCTCCAGCTGTCCATGCTCAACGACTTGACTTTTGAGATGTGTGTTCCGAGCTTGCGATGCAGCGTTGCGCACCGCATGCAGAGGAATATGCCCAACTGCGGTCACGGCGTCGTGTCAGCCTTCATCCTGCTGTGTGTTTCACGGAGTACGGGGCGAGGCGGAAGCCGCGGCGGAAGGGGAGGATCGCGTGGGTTGGCACTCACACTCCAGCTGGCCCATCCTGCACGAGCGTGTTAGCATTGGGCGGCCACGGCGGCAGGGCAGCGGGCGGGCTTATCACGCACCTGGGTTCCGCGCACTGCAGTCGGCACACCTGTCGTTGCCGGGGACGGTTTTGATCAGGTCCTGGAGCGCACGCTCGTTGCGCGCCTGCTGGCGCTTGTTCAAGGCGGAGCTCATGCTGGGCGGTGGTGGTTGGGCCGATCGGAGGAGGTGCGGAGGAGGGACGGATGCGATCCTCGAGATTGGTAAACAGTCGTCACGTCACGCTAAACCCAGGGGCAAGGCGTGCCAGCGCGTGCATGCTGAGAGCACAGAGGGAGGGCGAAAGGAGAGGAGAGAGGCTCTAGGTCTGTCCAGCGGGTTGCCGCATAAAGTTGGATGGCGCTGGCGGGCGGGCGAGTCGTGTGGTCCGGCTCACTGCTGCCGCCGCGGATAGCGTCGCCCATATAGAAGTGGCGCTCGTTTGGAGCGAGGACGCAGCGCGTCAGGGGCAGTGCACCCGCGTATTCTGCGGCGTCCCCGTGTATTTAAATGCGATGGACTCGGTTGCCATTTATTGACCGCACGCTCACGCATTTCGCAGCCTCTGGCAAGGCCGTCTGGCGGCGGCCTCGCTGCCAGGCTCCGCTTTCAGGCCTCGCGCGCCGCGCCGCCCCCCAGCGACTGCGTCTTCCACGGCCGGGAGCGGGCGACAGCGGCGCCTAATTATTGCGCCGAGTTGCCGGAGCCGGCGCAGCCTCATTTGCGAGAAATGCGCGCGCCGGCATGTCTGGCAGACAGGCGGCTCCGGGCGCCCTCGACATGCAATAGATGTCCACGCCGAAACTCCAGGAACCTGCACCACCTCAAAGTTGGTCTGGTACGCCAATATGACCGTCAAGCTCATGGGAAGTGCGCATGCGGTTGATTAAGTGTACGTGCCGCCCGGAGGCGGCTTGAATGTGTGATGAGGAGAAAAGGAGAGCGGGGACGCGCCGCAGAAAGAGATTTTGATAGCCCCGACGCAGCCAACCTAGCGCCGCTGAGGTAAGCAGCGCCCTTAAAAACTTCGCGGTCACCTCTCCACCATCCGTCCTGCACGCTCGACGTCCGCAAATTGAGACACCTGCCGCCTGCCACCTCGGCTGTCTGTGTGCCTTGCACATCGCAATGTCGCACCGTACTTCTATTAATACCGGCTCGGCGCCCGCCCTCTCGGGGCCGCCGCCCAACGCACCATCTGGCCCGATGTTACGGCCAGATCATGTCGCTTTGCTGTGATCCGCCGGCTGGAAGCGACTGTTCCAGCACCACGATTTGCCTGCCTCTCGCGTCGTTCCATGGCCTTGAAGCATACTTCATCAATCAGTGGGAGAGCAAAATAGGCTTTTAGCAGGGCCGCGTCGTCTCCACCCTACCGCTCACTTGCCGTGGAGCGGTAGGACTAAATCAACAACGAACATTGCACTGTGTGAATCTGCGTCTTGATGGGCCAGGGCGTCATTGGTATTGCAAATTTCCTGTTCCGGAGGCCTTCAGCAGCTGCGCATTTCCCTGTCCGCGAGCTCCTGTACTCCGTCTGCCCTGCAATACAATGTGCAGCACGGAATCTGCAGGCGTCGCTGGGCCCTCGCACGCTGCTGCTCAGGCGCGATGGCGCTTCGACCAAAGCCATGCTCGCCTGTAGGCGAGTGGGCTCTGATCCGCACCGTTTGCTCAAAGCGCAAATGGGGACGCGCAAGCTTGGGTTACCCCGTTTTCTCGAGTCGCAGAGCACAGAACGTGCGAAAGAGCAACACGGACTGTCCGGCGCAAGTGCATAGACATGAAACAAGACGGAGAAGCGCGTCTTTGCGGCGCCAAGGTGCCTGAACGGATGCGCCGTGTAAGCTGACCGCTTGAATGCTCGGGAGAATAAGAGCTGTGTTTGCTACCCAACGCAGCGAGATGAAGGGCGGCTCGACGGACAGGGCGCGCATGGTCTGCCCAACGAGGACATGATGAGGGGAAAGCGGGCGTGTCCAGTGGCTTCCTGGGCTGACTTATCTACAGTCATGAGCACATCGCCGCCGGCAACGCGGCCATGACCGGCCCAACGGTTCTGCGCCGCCCGTTGCTGGCGCGGCGGGAGCGCGGAGAAGCGGTCGACGGCTAAGCGAAAGCGAGAATCCTGCGGCGGGAGATGCGGGATGTCATCTGGATCTCTGCCTGCTCGGCGATGCGGTGATGGGTTCGCAGTGCTGCCTGAGGCTTAGACGCAGACCCTGGACGCGGGGCGGTCTGCAGCGGCGCTGCGGTGCACAGCGCTGCCCTATAGGGACCCAGCGCGCGCTGCTCATTGGCCGGCCGCGCCGCGACGCCCCGGAGTCACCGCTCTTCGACCGTCTCCGCGCCGCCGTCGCTTCTCCATCACCTCCGCGCAAGCTGCTCGAAACGCGCCTTTGGGCCGCCTGCGCAGCGCGTTTTGCTAGCTCTCACCGATGAGGGCTCGATGCTGCGCAGCTTTGCTGTCGATCCGCGCTCGCTGGCCCCCACGCCCGCGGTCGGTGAAGGCGAGCTCGGGCTGACCGCAGTTGCTGATTAGCGCAGCTCTTGTCGCAACACCGATCCAGCCGACCCCAGCCTGTCCGGATAGGGCATCATGGGCCGTCTGAATTGAGAACTTGGCCATCGATCCCCTCACCGCGAACTACCGCTCCCCTTAGCTCCAGGCCGCAAGCACACCATGCGCGCGACTCTGCATGCGCAGCCGCCGCGTCCCGGCGGTGCCGCCGCTCTTCGCCGCCGAGTCACTTTCTGCTTCATTGACTGAAATGAACGCCTGGGCCAATCACTTCTGCTGCCGGGCCGGCTCATCGCTGGCTCAAGGCTGACTCGGCGCAACGACTCGCGGCGGCGGACATGCCGAGGAGTGCCTTGCGGCGCATGCAGGCAAGACGGCAGTAAGGAAATGCAGGTACCTCCGGTTCCCGGGGATCCACGCCGTGCAGGCGGGAGCTTGTCTTGCGTCAACCGTCAGCCAACGGCCATGCGTTCCGCACATCTGGATGGTAATCCTTCGCTTCGACATGGGTGCTCTCGACTCCTGACCAGTGCGGCTGATGGTGTATCCCGTCATCCGTTGCTCAGGCGCGCTTCTGGAGCTGCCAATTGGCATGCTGGCCCTGCGGAAGGATGCCCTTCGACCCAGCCCTTCGTGAGGACTTGCATACCCGCGTTCCTTTCGCACGCATTTCTAGAATCTTGGGATGCTGCCTAATTCCTTTTCTTTCCCCCACCGTCTGCGCTGTCTTTGCCGGCTGCTTTTCCATTGGAGCAGCCACGGCTTAGTGCTTGCGGACTGTCCGCCTCTACATGGCTCGCTTGTTTCTGCTTTCCGCTTTTGAGTCAATGGTAGCTCTGTCGGTCTTCGCCACCCCCGGGCATCAGTGCTGCCTGCGGATGTCACGATGCTCTCTCGCTCAGCCTACCGTTAGTTCGATACATCTCTTGGATGACGCTATCATTCAGCCCTAGATGAGTAGCGCGGGACACCACTCATGTAGGTGTTGAGTTTCCCATAAGATGGGCGGGTGTCCCTTTTCTGCAATGCTGGACAACGTCACCGCAGTTGCAGCCAGCTCCCAGGCATCCGGATCATACAGGCTTACACACTGCGCGCTTCTTCCGCGTTATCTAATATCACTATCGCCGCAGCACTTTCTCTGTTAGGCTTGCGTTGTGCGGTTCAGCAGTCTTCTGGGTTCCGCATGGATGCGTCTGGCTACGGTCCTCTTCTCTCATTTGCTCCGCCGTTCGAGCTGTGAAATCTTGTTCGGACCTCATAAATCCCCAGCCGTCGCTCCATGAAACAAGTTAGAGTCTTTCTCTACGCCGCATGCGAAGTTAACGCTCCTCGGCCCACACCTGAGCGGCGTCGGGTCGACATTCACACCGCAATATCACAAGAGCCATTTCACCATGTCGCAGGGACAACACACTGGTGGGGAAGGATCTAGCTCGGGTGGGGAATCATGGCACTCGCCTGGGGACGATTGGGCACACATCCAGGATCCCACGGAGCGGCGCAAGATCCAGAACAAGTTGGCCCAAAGGAGATACCGTAAGAGTCCCACGCCGCGTGCGGCACATGGCTTTCACTAATGGACTGCAACAGGACAGAAGGCTAAGGATGAGCGCGAGACCAAAGAGAGGAATATGACGAACCAACAGCTAGCGGCCGGTTCATACAACCCTCCAGATCCTGGAGATTTTGATCCGTACCCGAGCAGGCAGTTATCAGGTCTTCCATGGGGAGGGGTTTCCATGAAACACATCGTCGAAGCGGGGAAAGCGAAGGAGCAAAGCTCACATGAAAGCTCACGCGAGACGTCAGTGTACGCCGCTGGGTCTCGGACTGGAGGGAGCTCGCGGTAAGCAATCCCAACCAGCGTGAGTCTCTCCGAACAACGCGTGACAGCCTCTTCATTAACGCCGCGATCAGATTAGGGCTGCACCTGACAGATCAGTTCGCTCGGGGATACCCTGCCTGGAGAAGCTTTCCATACCCCCATCCTCCTGATCGCCGCACGCGTGGAGCCTTTTGACCGCCCGCCTCTTTGTTGCCTCATTTCTTCTACGCCGCGCGGGCCGCGGCCATACACACACAGGGCTGGAGGGGATGGCTGGAGTAGCTGTAATACTGGACAGTCCTTCTCGTTCCTGTTTTGATTCTGTGCCTCTTCCAGGAGCCCAGGCGGCGCCACCGCCTCGTTGCGCTAGAACCGGCAGTTGTTTTGTAATTTCCTACACATGATCTACGCGCAGCCGCAGTCGGGTAAACCTGCATTTCGTGGCGTTGGCGATCTTTCGGAGCTTTTATCGAACAGGCATCCTTGTGGGGACCATCTCGCGCTGCGCCGTTGCGCGGGTAGGGTGAGATTTGCGCAAGGCAGAGTCGAGATGAGCAGATCTATTCTTGTGTATGTATTCTACATCGGCCCACACATATAGAGTGTTTAAGCGCTTGGCGATCTCGTGGGCGGTCGCGAAATGGAGCAAGCCTCGCTGGAAACCGAGCGGCGTGTTGGCCCTAAAAAAGAGTTGGTTGTGCGAGTCCAGGACGGAGCGTGACGCGCAAAAATAGCCGCGAAGCCCCATTGCGGGTGCACAGCCATAGCTCTCAGCCTTAGCAACCGCGACCTCAACCTCGACGACGCTCTGCGCGCCCAACAACCAACTCGCGCCTCTTTCGATCCGCTCCATCCTCAGCTGGAGATCCCGCGTGTGAGCGGCTATGTGGCGCGTCCGCGATCGATCGCCGCGTTTTCGCCTCCCACCACCGCGCACGCCCGTCGGTGTGAGGGCTGGCTGCGCCGCGGCTGGTGCCTTCGGGCACAGGCAGAGAACTCGACGCAGGAACCGGAATCCGGGGAGGCTGGCATCCTATTCGCGAAGCTGTGGGCTCCCGCAATCTCAGCAACGTCACTCATCACAGGCTGCAGCTCATGTCGATGCGGCAAAGCAGTCGACGAACGCCATCCGTGCACAGCTTGCGGTCTAGAAGGACCAGGGTCATCGCCTATCGCCACAGCTATTCTCTATGGAATGCGGAATGCCCCTCCTCTTCATGCCGCAGCTGGCTAATGCTCCTCATTGCGGTTGCGAGCTATGCCACTCGCAAGCAACACACCCAGCGGACCCCGCCGCTGCGGCGGTACTCTCGCCTGACATCTTAGTCGCTGGACAAGCGGTGCAGGCGCGGCGCCGCTCTATTCTATCCACGCCGTTAAGCGCCGCTTGTAAGGAGGCTTGGGTGGGTTGTCTCCAGCAACTTCCCTTTTTCAGTACTCCCTCTTGCGGCGAGGTAGACATGCGCTGTGAGGTTAAATATCCTCGCAAAGGATGCAATCCGGGCGTCACCACCGCTCACATCCCAAACGCATCCTCTGCTCCTCCTCTCGTGTGCTCTGAAACCTCAACGGCTTGATCTTTATCTCTGATCTCTATCACCGTCCACATCTCCTTCCTCCATGTCTGATCACCCTGTCGTCGCTTTCTCAAGACTCGATCTCAATCTGGCGTCCGGAACGCGCTCACGAAGGGCCACTGCGGCCTCTGGTATCGAGTACGATATCAGCAACTTGTCTGGTGCCGCCCGCCAGCGTGCCCGGGATGGACTGATGGGCAATGCCGACATCAGTGTGAGAGAATGTGCGATGTTTGCTGGGAGAGAGACGCACTATATCTTCACTTTCAGGGGTCTGCCAAATGATTTCCCTCTTTGCGTTGGAGGGGCACAGTATGAGGTACCTAGGTGCTGGTGCGGCTTCAACGAGGGCGGCATGGGTTGCAAGGTATGCAGATACCAAAAATTCGAGATGACTGTGCTAATCTGCGATGCTAGCATATCTTCTGGCTTTACGACCAATTCATGCAAGAGGCTGATGAACGAGGAATTGACCACCCGAGTCCCGTGCTGCTTGAGAACGGCCAGATCCATGGACTACCTACCGATTCCATAATCAACACTTTGGGCGGCATTGAAAGTTTTGCAGGATCTCGTGGGTGGCCATTGCGCAGGGACGAGCATACCGCGGCCGAGGCACCGCGGTTGAGTCCGAGAGAGGCCACGGAGGACCCGGAAGTCAGAGTCGAGAATTTGCTCTGGGTTCTTCAGCCAAGCGAAGCGTTGTACGAGGAATTCATGAGAGGCTTTCCTGACAGGCCGGTGAACATGCTCTCGGAGGTCTTCAAAGACTTCCAACAACTGCTCCTCGACTTCAGGGAGGAAAACGCCGACTTCAAGCGCCGCTTGGAGGAGGTCGCAACACCAGAATTCAGCATCACAGCCCACCTTATCCAGCAGAAGATCCGGGCTCAGGAGACCTTCGACGCCCTCGAGAGGACACGGGAAGGCCCTGCTGCAACAAGTGGTGATCAGCTCGACGTAAACCAGTGCGCCCGCAAGCTCGAAAAGATTGTCGCAGAGATCCATGAAGCCTGGATGGAAAGGGGCCGATTCTGGGCGAGACACCATACCTTCATCGCCGCTGGCATTCTCACCGACATTCTGCGTGGCGTCGTCGAGAGCAACCGCAATATATACGAAGGCATCAGCTGGACCCGCGTCACTCCAGAGAATGAAACTGCTCGGGACAACAATCTCTACGTTCGACTCATCACCGACTGGATGGGCAACGAGCCTCCATTCCTTCTGCCGGCACTTATGAGCATCCCAGAGGATACCCGTCGCCAGTATCGTTCTCATCTTACCAGGATCGATCAGATGCTGAGAGAAAATGGAAACTCCGAGAGATACAGGGCATTCATGGTCAGAAATCTCTTCTCCTAGAGATCGGCGAAAGGCTCGACTGGCCCCAAGAGGCGAGCTCTTCCCAGAATCATTGAGACACCAGCCCGACGGAAACCGATGAGTAGACAAAACGGCCCACTGCCAACCAGCCACTCTCTCGCTCTTTTCTTTGTTTGTTTTGCGCTTTTTCTTGTACTTTGAGAAGACTTGTCTTGAGTATGGGCGGATATTTTGTTGTTTCAGACTACCCTTCGCTCGTTTGTAGTGCATTTTCCTTTTAGTCTCACCCTGTACGCTCGGCTTTCAAGTTCATTTTCTTGTCCTCGTTCTCCTTCTTACGTTACCACTACTAGCTGGACTAGACCGTATTGATTAATCTTGCGACACTCTTCGCCAATTGCCGGGAAAGTTTGCTTAGTCTCGTCCACACAGCATTGCTTCGAGACCTTACAGTGGAATGGTTTTGCTGCTAATAGCTTCTACAGATACTAACATCCATTTCCCATGACAAACCCCAGAAAACCCACAGTTGCAGGCATTCAGACTCGAGGGTCAATTCTTGGTATGACCATGCACGCCGCCATCTGGTCCGTTAGTCCGCACCACGCGTTTCGACATTAGAGCAAATTTGATACCGATTAGACTAGCACTTGCACGTGGTGATTACGACAGTTGACTGGTTGTGAGGAGTGACCGTGAAAGATGCCGCCTCTGCTTCTTACTGCTCATCGAGGGGGGGACAATTGGACCAATCCGTTGAGTGGGAGGAAAATCCGGTGATGGTAGGCGGTGGGTGGAGGTTGCTTTAGAGTAGAACCAAGACACTTGAGCTATTTCTTATTGTGTCCATCAGCAGGCACTCGCTTGTAGTGGACCTTTGAAGATGAAAGGAAGAATGACTCAGCTTAGATCAGACCAGAACGACTCTATTTTTAATCGCCA
This sequence comes from Neofusicoccum sp. Z40, assembly GCA_037356075.1. Taxonomy (NCBI): domain Eukaryota; kingdom Fungi; phylum Ascomycota; class Dothideomycetes; order Botryosphaeriales; family Botryosphaeriaceae; genus Neofusicoccum; species Neofusicoccum sp. Z40. The sequence goes on from JBAWJV010000002.1 coordinate 625,083, forward strand.
CACACCCGTTCGCCAAATTTAGAAGCCAAGCATGCCGCAACGCATATCTTCTTTCGCATCAGGTGAAGCTGCAGCAGTATAGGACGGGTTTCAGTCGAAATATATGTCGAGTGACCGAGGGATTTATTCGCTTAGCTTGGGTAGATGGCTTTATGCGCCAATCACATCAAGGCTGCCACGCGCGCACGATCAGCCTGACAGGCTCCGGGAGCACAAGAACGAGATCGAGAAGTTTAATGAGTGGGCAGATGCACGACATATCTCCTGACGGGCGCGAGACATTCCAACGGCAGCGATAACAGGCATGAAGAAGCATTGAGATGGGCGGGCCGGGCCGAAGATCTTCGAGATGGCTTGAGATTGGTGGGGCGGGCGTCGGAGCATTTGACCCCGTCGAGGGATAAGGTGACGGTCGAACCATCGGCAGACGTCGCCGCGTTACGCGTATCTGGCTGCCAGGGACGGAGGCGTTGAGATCCGGCGAGGGGGCGATCCGTTTTCGCCGATAGCGTGATGAGTTCCTGAGATGTCTCGTGAGGGCCGCTCTGCGCGCCGCCCTGGGCTCCATATTTTCTCCTCAGACTAGAGACGCCGCTGCAGCACGCCGGCCAGAGTGCTGCCCTAAGTCTCCGGGATCGTCGCGGACTGGGCGGCTGGATGACGAGGCCAGGGCCACGGCGGCGAGAGCGCGTCGACGGTGCGGCGACGCTGCTCGCGATAAGGGCACGCTGCAGACGGCGGGTGCAAGGGACACACCTCAACAAGCTTACTGCTCCTGCCAGCGCTCGGCATGCGCGGGCTGCCACAAACGACGAGTGCGGGGCGCGCAGCGCTCGACCCCAGGCAGATCGGCCGCTCGGAGCGGCGATCTGTGGCTCGCGCGCTGAGTCGCGGGCGTGGGCGCGCAGCGTCGCTGAGCAGCCAGGCGTCGCCCAGTCGGGCCGCGGGCTGCAGGCAGGCGCGCGCCGACGCATGGCCGGTCGTACGAGCGGCGTGCAGCAGCGCTTTGGGACGGCGGGCAGGACGTGTGCGTGCATACGGCGGGCCATGCGCGGCGACCCTGCATGACGTGATCAGGGCCTGAGCGGGCGGCAGCTGGAGGCGAGCGGACAAAGGCCGTTGGCTGCGCGGGCTCGGGCTCACGTGGGCGAGCGCAGGCCGGAGGGATGATGCCCCATGACGGCGCCCCTTGTGCAGCGCCGAGCGGGGAAGGTCGCGGCGTGCCCCTGGTCGAGCGCGCGCGCCGGCGAGCTTCGCACGTCAGACGGCGCGCGACAGGCCAATGGCGTGGCGCGCGGCCGGGGGCGGATTCTGCGCCCTGCACGCTGGAATCGCGGGGAGCGCTAGGCCGCCGGCGGCTGCGATCGGCGGCCCTTGGCGCGAGTCGTGGCTGCTCCGTTGTATGTTATCGACCACGCCCTCGCGGGCCCGCATTCCTCCACCGCACCCTCCTGAGTCTCGAACCCACGCTGCCATCTGCGCGCCCGCCCCAGCGCCCTCGTGCTACACGCTGCGACCGCCCTGAAACCCGCGCCCGCTCACCCCATCGCCGCGCCCTGACGTAATCCCCGCGCGCCTGCCGCTCGAGCCCGCCCATCGCTCGCGCCTGCCGCCCGTGCTATACAAGCTCCGCCCGCCCCTTGCGCCCTCTGCCTCCCTCCGAGCTGCTCCTCTGCACGCCGCCCGCCAGCATCGCCGCCCTCGAGCTCCTCGCATCTGCGACACACGCCATGTCCGACCCCAACTCGCCGCCCCGCTCGCCCCCGCCCTCCGAGCGCCGTCGCCGCTCCTCGTTCGCCGGCCAGGCCTTCGCCGACCTCTTCGGCCGCCAGTCCACCAGCCAGGCGCCCACCGCCAGCTCCACCAGCGGCACCAGTGGCAATGCCAACTACCAAGGCCCCATAACCAGTGCCGCTGCCCAGGCGAACCGTCGCCGGCTGTCGCTGACGACGCTCGGCCTGTCCGGCTCGCCCAGCCAGCCCTCCCCCTTCAACACCATGCGAAGCCGCGGCGAGAGCGTCTCGTCGGCCACCTCGGGCTCCTTCAACGAGAGCCCCTTCGACGACGACGACACGTCCAGCTCGAACAGCCCGCCGAACACTGCCGCCACGTCGCCGTTTGCTCGCAGGCTGAGCTTCGGCGCCCGGGCCCTCCGTGACGTGAAGCAGGGAAGTGGGAGCGGAAACACTACTGCCAATGGTAGAGCTCGCCCCAATGCTTCTTCCAAGTCTCCTACCCCGTCTGCGAACATTTCTGCGACCAAGGGTCGAGGTCTGTCTTGCTCGCTGCCCTCCATCCCTTCAGCGCTGCCTTTGCCGCACGTCACCTGTACAGTCCCTTTTCCCCCTTTGCTTTCGGTTGTCTTGCTGCGTTCCGCTCGTTGGTCGATGCCTTACGGTGCGAACAAAGAAGTCATTTCGATGGCAGCTGCCTTGTCGAGCACTGGCTAACCGCTTCATTCTCGTCCACAGATGGTTTCAACTTCGCCGAGAACATGCGTACCAGAGCCGAGCGCTCGTCCATCTCGTCGGCTAGCCCCGGCCGTATCTCGCCCCCCATGCATCACCGAGCCAAGAGTATTGCTACTGCCGAACCCATCCGGGAGGTTCCCAAGGCTGCAAAGGCTCCCGACGCTTTCCAGGAGCGCATCCTCAAGGGCGACTTCTACATGGACTAGGGCGGTCTACGTCACCGACACCACGTGAATGAAGATGAATCATACGCTCCCTGGGTATGATCTGGATAACATCGGTACGCTCGGAATGGACCACTGCATCGACGTTCACAGTGTCACGACGTACACTGTACCCCTCCTCCCGCCAGCGTAAAAGGAAAATACCATAAAAAGATCGACCATCGACCTTTTGTATCCTCCAACCCACTGTTTAGGCCAACGACCTGAGCATTCTAGCCTGCACGTTTCCCCCCCGCGTCTACCGCAGTCTGCTACCTGCTCTCCGGCCTCATCGAACGTCGAAGGAAGCATCTCCTGTCTTCGGACAGTGACCGTCTTTGCTTTACAGCTGCTTGCTGGCTTCCGCATGCACTCCGTGGTCCATGCGAACCACCTCGCACCGGATCCTGTCTCGATTGCGCACCATAACGACTGTCACGACTCTCTTTTGTCTCGTTACGGCGTTTATCTGTATCTTGGGATAGCTGTCTTACCTAAACTGGATGGGTCAGACGTAACGCTCCAGCTTGTCTTGAATGGAGTTTGTTTTGCCATGCGAAAGAAATTGCGAAGGCCTCTTCTCATTCATCTCTCGCCCCTGGGGTTTTTTATATGCACAACAGCACGAGGATAAGGGGAACGATAACTGGTATCTGGTCATCACGGGCGTTTTTCTCTCTACCCTTCTTTGTAACCCTGTATAAGGTAGCTCTTTACTGCTGCTTTTGCTTGCTGAAGTCAGACAAAAGGCGTTCCTACTGTCCTTTCAGGAGAAAGGCGGGATTGAAAATGGGGAAAGTCCCAGGGAGAAACAAAAGATACAGGAGCAAAATACTGCTTTCAAAGTTGCAGCCGCCTCAAATCGGGATTTATGGGCGGTAAAAGGCAAATGGAGTTCATTGCTTCCACGACGGCTATCGTGAATATCATAAAGTTATATTCGTGAGTGAGCACTTGGCTTGGTATCCGCGAGTTCTAAGCTTGCCCGAATCTTCGATTAAATTACCAACAGCATTCTCGTTAAACACGACTCTATCCGTCCAAGTTGAATAGAGAGAATCTCCCCCTCGACAGTGCTCCCTGACGCCACTGAAGTCCCAACGCCATCGAGACAGACATCCCAGCTACGCCGCCCTATTAGCCTCGAGCCAAGCATTTCTCGAACCACTTAGGCCAGCAGATAGAACATTACTTCGGGCTATATTTAGATGACTGCTTCGGAATTGAGTTCTCTTTAGATACACAAGAATCCTTGAACTCCCGGTCTCTTTATTAAACTTCTCTGTGAAGGGGGTGAGCCCGTCGCAAACCTGGACGTTAGGGTTGAGACGGTCGCGTGTAACTGCTGCATTACATTTCCTTGTGGAGATTGAGTTTCTCCCGATGAGTTTGGGAGGATGTCTCGGGAATTAGCTGACTTGAAGGTCGGTGTCGAGTGATATGCTGGTGATACGTGATTGCTTTATACAATCTAGTATAGGGATGTCCTTCAGGGCTTTCTATTCGTCCTTCTGTTTTCCCTTCTATTCCTCTTTCTATTTTCTTGGCCAGAGAATGATAAGTATGTAACACGCAGACGGGCTGCGTAGCATTTCAACAACAGCACATACGAAATTGAAGCGATCCAAATGCGGCAAAAACTGTGCTCGCATCCACATGAGTGCTTCTCCTGCTCACCTACGAGCCCCTACAGTCCTACTGTTGCAATACTGTGTGATCCGAGCTCGTGTGTTCCCCTGTCCTCTCTTGTGAAGTGAGCTAAGAGCACCACCTTCCCGATTCAGAGCTAGAGCTCGCCTGCTCACATGCCATAACCCAACGCCTTCTTCCAGGCAGAAGGAAATCACCCTGACGATCACAGATCATCTCTTCGAATCCTTTCGCACTTGTTAGAATGTATCAATTCTACACGGTGCGACCGCTAGCTGACCCACTTCGAAGTCTACGCTCGCGCACGAGAGGGACAGAAGCGAATATACCGCATTGAATTAATATCCAGCACACATTAGAAACATGCTTGTTGCCGACTCCACGAAAGACGTCATCTGGCCTTTATCCTCGTTTTCTCCACTTCTTCTCCAGCATCACAACATTGGGTTCAGTTCAGACCTTCGTACTATTTTCTCTCTAAAACACAAAGACTAGAAAAACAGACTACACATCGAACAATCACTCCCCTTCGGACAATCGACGTACGTACACTCCCTTCCCTCCTCCCCTTCGCTCTCGGAGATAAAAAAAACGAAAGGAGCCAGAGGGCTCGGCTCGGACGCCACAACCGCCTAAGTAGCAAAAAAAAAAAAACCTCCCACGCATATAGCCGCCCGCGCGCACACCCGCCGGACCGAGATCCACTCGCATTCATCCACACACACCTCCCTTTAGGTCCCTCCTCCTCACCCCTCAGGCCCGCCCGTGCCCGAAACGCACACACGTACATACATATAACACCTCCGTAGTGGGGCTCCCTCGGTCGTTCCCATGGCTCGGAGACAAGAGAAAAAGCGGGCTGCGTGATTCTGTGCGTCTCAGTCTGTGTAGGATTTTACCTAGATATCCCCGGGGGGTTCGCGCTCGGAGCTTGGGCTCCGAGACGTCTTCGGGTCGGAGAAAAAAAGAAGGATGGGGACGCACAAGAAGTACGGAGATACGGAGATGGTGCGCGTAAGTTGGTCGGTATGTTGTTGGACCGAACGGAGGAATTGGCCGAAGGCAGCTTCGGATAGAGAGAATAGCAGATTACTGGCTGTCTTCACTGAGGATATTCTGTGAGCGCGAATGACGATTGACTACTGGGTAACCAAGCCTGAGGGATTGTGTCACCTGGAGTCGGAGCATTCGGCATTTTTGTCTTCGGATTTGTGAGCCGGAATGCTTCGCGTTCGGATCTATGATGATAGCTGGTATAAGACTGGCATGCTCAGCCAAATTACATTCTTTCGAATATCGGTCTAGAGAGTTCTTCGAAGAGACAACATCATCATTACACAGGAACTGGAACATATCAATTAATCCAGAGCCGGATACCATACCATTAGTAGGCGGTTCATTTCAAAACATTTCCAAAGCAATGTAAGATAGCTACTTCAAACAGTTCGCCGCCACTTCTGCTTGCCCCCCTGTCTCTGCCAATCTACATGAAAAGAGGCAGTGGTATCGTACACACGTTGCGAGGCCTCCCCCAATTTCCAGACGACGATGGAAGAAGGGAATAAAATATGCACAACAAAAAACTCCTACACTTGCTCCAAGCCCAAATACAACAGCGCCAGAAAGCGGCCCAAGGATGAGAAACTCTTGGCCTTTCCCTCCCTCATCGCCTCATTAGTTCTTTAAAGTAAAAGCCTCCCTTCCCCGGACAGGGAGGAACCAGTAGGTTAGAATCCTTAGCAAAAAGAAGCCACGCGGTAAAGCAGCTATGCAACAACCACCGTTGCCCATCCAGCGGACCTACATGCATTGAATAATCCAGCGTCTACCTTGCCCAGTTCTTCCCTGGCGCCTGCCCCTGCCAACGTGGATGTTCGAAACATGCCGCATCTGTATGCACGCGCCGAGTACAGTGATGGGATAGTCTGAGAAAGGAACGGAAGGAAAAAAAAAAAAAAGAGGAACGCCTCTTAAAACCGCTGGGAACCGCTTTCCCGGCGCCCGCGGCTCGGAGTGTAGTGATCCGGCATGGGGCCCGGAAGGTCGGTGCCGCTCTCGAACAGGTCCTCGAGGTAGGCGCTGGGGGCACGGCCCTGGGGCGCGGCGGTCATGTTCAGCGAGCTGGTGCTGTTGCCGCCCATGACGGTGCCGGCGACGCTGCTGCGCGCGCCGGCCGACGACTCGTTGCCGCGGCTGCCCGGCGGGCGTGCGAAGTAGGCGCTGGTGGGGTGTCTGTCGCCGAGCGGGCTGTGCGGAACGTGCGCTGGGCCGTCGCGGGAGGTGGGCGGCAGGCCGGGGGATTCGGGAGGGGAGGGTCCACTGTAGTTTTGCGAGTACATGGAGCGGGTGCGTGGGTTGGGGCCCAGGGTTGAGTTTCCTGCGGCGTAGTAGCCAGCGGGGAGGTAGGTGGAGGAGCGGTTGTTGCCGGTTAAGCTGTAGTGCGAGACGCGGTTCGGGTTGTCGGCCGTGGGAGAGAAGAATAGCGACGACTGGCTGGGAGCGAAGCGCGTCTTCTCGAGCGGCGACTTGGGGCCGGTGTGGTGGATGGGTGACTTCAGATGATCCAGAGACAGGGTGCTGCCGTGGCCTACCGCGTTGTACATTCCTCCGCCGGGGCCGTACGTCGCGCCGGGTGGGCCGCCCATCGTCTTCCTGTCGCTCATGCTCTGGGCCATTGCCGCCTTCTTGACGCTGCGATGAAGCGAGTATGCGATCATCCCGCGCCACGCCAGAATGCACATGCCGAGGAACCCCAGTATTGCGCCCACGCAGATGAAGACGGTGCCCTCCGGGTAAGTGGACTGCTGCATAAAAGGCGCGTTTGACAGGTCTGGCACAATTACGGTGGGGATGCCGGCACCTGCCAGTGTTGGAAGATCCGACAGATGGCGGACGGAGGTGGAGCCAGTGGAGGCGGTGGTCGAGGCAGCATTGGTAGTGGTCGCAGCGGCAGTCGTAGTAGACGAGGCATCGCTGGTCGTTGTCTCCGAGGAGGCGGTCGTGGTGGCCGAAGCGGTGTTGTCGGAAGTTGCGCTGGTGCTTGTCGCACTACTTTCTTCAGATGCTGTGGTGTCACTCTCGGTTGTCGCGGCTGCAGTCGTCGTTTCGGATGCGCCGGTGGTCGTGGTGTCGGCTGCTGTCGTCGTCGCGGCAGCGGTTGTGGTCGTGCGGTCTTGAGCAGAGGCAAACGTCACCAATGCCAGGAGCAGGAGGAGCGCGTAGAGGGGAGCCCTGCAGCAGTGTTAGCGGCGCAGCGGCGCAGCGCGGGCGACGGCGACAAACCGCATGGTGGGCAACAGGCCGAGCGCTGGCCGACGGTGGTGAGGGCGGGCCCGAGGCTGGAGGAGCGATCGTCGTGGCTCAGGAGAAAGGGAAGCGCGGAGGAGCGCAGAGACACGGAGAGGCCTGGTGATGGCACTGGAATGAGGCCAAGCGAGTGACGGTGGCACCGGGGCGCTTGGCTGATGGCGGCGGGCTCGGAGGGCAGAAACAAAGGGAGTGTCGCAATGCGAGGCGGCGCGCGCAGCGCTCGTATTGCGCGCTCCTTCGCCGAGTGGGCTGGCGCTGGCGGGCGGCCCGTGTCGCGCGGGAGGGCGGTCGCAAAAGGTCGCAAAAGCTCTCGAGCAGAACAATCGGCAGGCGTCGGCTCTGGCACGAGCAGCGGGCGGCAGGTTCCCAGCGCACAGGCTCGGAGGGGGAGATGCAGCAGCGCAGCAGCGTTGTGGGACAGAAGGCTGCAGGGCCCCGGCAGCGTCACGTACCTCAGCGTACCACGCGTGCCTTGGCGTCCGATCAGCAGGGGATAAACAGGCCCAGAATAGCATCCCAGCCGCCGCCGCGCCCGGGGAACCGCCTGCGCCCGGCCCGCCTGTTTTTCCGTCGCGGCGATAGCGATAGCCATCAGCGACACTTTTTCGACCGCCAGCCACCGCCGCCATGGGTGTCCAGAAGCGCACCCGCAAGTTCGCCCAGGTCAAGCGCATCATCGGCCAGCGCGACGCCCGCCTCCAGAAGAACCAGCTGGCCGCCGACGCCAAGCAGGCGTCGCAGAAGGCCAAGACCGACGATGTCGTGCGCGAGGTGCCCCAGGTCTCGTCCTCGCTGTTCTTCCAGTACAACACCGCCCTCGTCCCGCCCTACTCGGTCCTCGTCGACACCGTGAGCGCCGCTCGGATCTCCCCGCACCATGCCGTCCGGCCTGCTGACCGCCCGCGCAGAACTTCCTCTCCCACACCGTCCAGCGCAAGCTCGAGCTCCTCCCCGCAATGATGGATTGTCTCTATGCCAAGTGTACTCCCATCATCACCTCCTGCGTCATGGCCGAGTTGGAGAAGCTGGGCCCCAAATACCGCATTGCTCTGAGGATAGCTCGCGACGAGCGGTGGGAGCGCCTCGAGTGCGACCACAAGGGCGTCTATGCGGACGACTGTGAGTACACTCTGCGAACTTCGAGCTTGGTAGGCGGCAACAGTACTGATACCCGCTTAGGCATTGTCGACCGCGTTCAGAAGCACAAGGTCTACATTGTGGCCACCAACGATCGTGATCTCAAGCGCCGCGTCCGCAAGATTCCTGGTGTGCCCATTATGTCAGTGGCTCGCGGGAAGTATGTCATAGAGAGATTACCGGATGCTCCGGAGAAATAAGCGCCCCCTCGCCCGGCCTAAAGTCTGGAGGGTTGCCAGCGCTTGCTTGGTGAAGAAACGTCTTCACGTGGAAAGAGTAATGATTCGAGCGCTGGATGGAGTCAGATACATGTTGCCCAAAACCTGGTACGGCGTTGCGGTCTGGGTCAGAGAAAAGCAATCGGGCGGAATGCGCATTTTCACGGCGTTTGGAATATATGGGAATGTCAGGAGAACAAAACATCAAGAAGCCGAGGATGTTCTTCGTTTCGGATACCCGACCTCCCAGGAACAACGGAAACAGAAAAAGCTTTTTCAAGATGTTTTATTCGTGCCTGCGTGATGATCGCGGCTTTGAGCGAGTGATGTTTAGATCGTCCCTTTCTCATCTCTCTCATCGATCACAAGGAGTGTACGTCATAACTTGGCCCTGCTCGCACTGCAAGGCTTCCTCCCCTTAAATCCCTCCAAATGAAGAAGAAGATGAAGAACCGAAAGTCGTGAGTAAATGAGCGAGGAAGCCATCTCGCAAGCCTCCAACCCCCCGAAATGCGAAGAAAATTTAAAAAGAGGGGTCGAGAACATGAGTAAGAAGGGTGAAAAATGAAGAACGAAGGTCTGAAAGTTGCGAAGGAAATCCGAGTGTGCCCTTCCTATAATCCGTCATCATTCACACAGCCTAAGCCATGAGCTCCTCTCCTGATCGTCCCATCCTTCTTTGCCTTTAGCACCGTTGTCGAGCTCCAGGTGCAGCGACTGTAGCCTGTACTGTGCAATACTGGCTTGCAGCGTCTCGATGCGGCGTTCGTGGATCTCGAATGGCTCGGCCGCGGCAGTGCTTTGTTGCTGAACGAGGGTTCCGATGAGCCTGAGTAATGCGCCGAAATTATCAGCCGAACAGACTCTACAGAGTGAGACAACCGGAGGAAACAAAATCAATGTGTGGAAGACCGGGGAGAAAAGCAAGAACAACAGGAAATGGCGAGGATGGAAACACGACTAGTAGGTTTAGGAATAACGAAGTTCCGAGAAGCTTTGGAAAGGTGGTGTCTTGTGCTCGTGAGGTGGAGTGTGCATGATGCATGAATGCATATTGCATTAATATGGATGCCGGAGAAAATGCGGAATCCAGTTGCAACCACAAGATCTGAGTAGTGAATGAAGATGAAAATAGAAGCTCGCTTGTGCTGTGATAGGCGAGAGATCACGAAATGTGAAACCAGCATCCGAGATGATCTCTCGCCAGACGGAGAGCCTAAAGTTAAATATGGAAAACGGAAGACGTATACCATGTGAAGTAGAAGAAGAGAATAGAAACCCAGCATGTGAAAAAAAAAGAAATCTGGGTCAGAACCTGACATGGGAGGAGAGCAAAGAGAAGGGGGAAAAGGGTTGAACGAGAGAATGAAATGGGAATGCATGAATGATGGACTGGAAGGAAATAACAGGTGCACTCACTTCTCGGAGTCAGCAATCATGCTCGTCAAAATGTCCCGTAGAGTGTCAATGTCGCCGCCCTCGTCTCTAAGTCTCGCGTACTGCCGGCCGTGCGCTTTGATTGCCTCTTGTGCGGCGTCTACCTTGGGAGAAGAGGAAGACATCCTGAGTAGCTTCGGCTGAAGTGCGTGGCTATCGACAAGGGCGACCATTGGAGCAGACGTTTATACCTAAACGAATGGTACGGAAGAAAAAACAAAGGTATGGGCGATGGGTTGGAGGGTTGCCTCGAGACACGGCCTGGCCTGAGTGCTTTGCCCTTCTTATATAGTGAGAAACTTATTAGTTAGCACACGACACACTGAGTTCCTGCCCAACTTATCCCATGCAAACATGTCGGAGACTAGGCTGCTTTGCTTAGCTGACACTGCGGCGTCGAGATCTGGTCTTTTGCTTGTTCCCAAACCGCAGCTCCAAGCTAACGGAGAACGAACGCGTAAACCTTCTCCAAACCCAACGGAAAGTGCCATTTGAGGAATCGTAGCCGGGCCTATTGGTGGGAAAATGGAGTCAAAAAGCACAGCAGCTGTTTCTAAGTGGTGGACCGCTCGGCGCGGCGTAGTGGTGTGTTAGTAGCTCCTACAAGTTCGTGTGGATCACGGCCGTAGTGTTTGCATTGAACGGCACGGCGGGGCCGCATACTTGCTCGTCCGCGCCGAACGCTGCTGCGCCTCGTGAAGCGAACATGATCGACGAGCTCGGGAAGGAAGAGGCGAGAAACTCGAACGGAGGATGCAGACCCGGGCGAAATGGTTCCAGGACGGAAGTGTAGAGAAGAAGGGAAAGCTGCTCTCATTACTCCTCCCTGAAACTACCCAAGTAAGATACATGAAAACTGAATGTCGTACCGACCGGACAGACCCTCGTATGCCCAAAAGAACCCGAAAGCTAGCGAACGAGAAGGAAAGGGGCCTTTTGATGAAGGGTTGCGGATAGGTGGGAGTGCAGGTGCAGCCGATATTCAGAACGCCAGGAGGAATGCAACAGACACGTCTCCAGCCTCCCCAAGTGCGTACACCCCACGAGGCCGTGGTTTCCGATCTGCTGCTGCCAACGCTTCTCGCACACGAGGCAGCCTTGTCTAGTGTTGTCGCCAGTTTGCCGGATTGGCGTGAGAGCTTTGCGGGCCGTTTCATTAACGCAAGGCAAGCTCCGCCGCGAGGCGTACTCGCAACCGCGGTGCTTCGGCAGCGGCATCGTGAGTTGATGTACGTCGCTTCGGGTAGGTGGGGGAGGTGGGGTTGGAAGGACGAGCCGCAATGGGTTTCACATGAAATCATCACTGAGGCACCGTCAGTTTGAGCCAAGATTCGAGCAGCCCGCGAATACTTACTCGCCGAAGTCGTCGTCGTACGCCGCGGTATCAGCCTTGAGCGCGACGTCGCGCGAGGCGTTGAGACTGGTCTTTGTCTTTGCAGCCTTGGTCTTCTTGCCGCCCTTCTCCGCCGCCTTCTCCTCCTTCATCTTCTCGTTCGACAGCGTCGTCATGCCGCTTGCCACCTTCTTGATCTGGTCGCTGGGCAGGTCCTTGGCGATCTGCTTACAGAACTCTTGCAAGAAGAGGGTGTACTGCGGCTTCTTGGAGTTGGCCGCGAGCAGGGGCGCCAGCGTGTCGCGGAGCTTGTGGAAGTCATCCTTGGTCGACGGGTTGAAGATCTTCAGCGTCGAAAGGTCGATGATGTTGGTCGGGTCGCTCGGGTCGGCCATCGTGACGGGCTTGGAGGCAGAGCGCTTGCTGCCACCGCCTACGGCCAGCTCGCCGAACAGATCCTCGGCGGCCGCGAGGTCAGAGTCCATCTCGGACTTGCGCAGACGGGCGCGGCGCGTCGCCTCGTCCTCCTCCTCATCGCTCTCCTCTTCCTCGGCTAGCTGCTTCCTCCGCAGGTTCTCCTGCTTGTGGTCCTCTACCCGCTGGGCCTTGGACTTGTGGTTTGCCTTAGCCTCAGCCGCGGCCTTGGCCTTCGCCTCCGCGGCCTTCTTTGCCTTCTCGCGCTCAACCTCGGAGTCTTCAGCGGCATCCCACGAGTCGAGGACCTAGCATGCTGTCAGTGGGTGCTGCGGAGAGTGGCAGCGGAGGCGGGCGGCGGCCTACATCATCGTCCTCCTCGTCGTCCCACTTGCTGCGGCGCACGACCGGTGCCGCAGGGGAGTTGTTCTCCCCCTCACTCTCGTCGTCTGCGAGTACGCACCAGCCGTCAGCCTTGTCCACTGTGCAGGCTATGCCCCGCGAGGCTGGCTCGCTGCGGGCAAGAATTTTTGACACCGTGATTCATGACGTACCCCACTTGGTCGGCGGCATGGTGTTGGGCAGCAGAAACGCGCGCAGATCGTGTCAGAGAGCGTAGGCGAGTGTGGCGAGGGCAGTTTGTCAGACGCAGGCTGCTCGGGCGCGTGCGGTCGGGCGTGGCAGAGTTGGTTGCGGAAATGAAGGTGGGCTGCGTAAGGGCGACTTTGTCTGTCAGTTCAGGTTCTGCCTTCCCCTCGCTAATTTTCCGGCTCGGGCTGCGCTGCGCTGGCTTCGCCGCGCCGACTCCCGGCCGCCTACCTTCAGGTACCGGTACGCGTGATGTCCCAACGCCACCGTTCCGCCAGTTTCCTCGAGCATCGAAGGCGCGTTTCGCCAAGTGGCATTATCGTGTTGTGTAGCCTCGCGCGGCCAACCACTGGCGCTGGCTGCTGTCCGCTTCCACTGAAACGCTCCACGTCGCCTTCCTGTTCCGCAGCAGCCGATCTCAGCGCGCCGCGGATTCGTGGCCGGTCCTCCGAACATCGGTCTCTGCTGGCGCCGCACCTAGAAGCAAACTGCCTATAGCGACGCCGCTGTCGGGCGAGTAGCGGGCACATGTGCGGCCTCGAAGGCCGTTGGAAACCGCAGAGCCGCGTTTCCTTCTCCGGAAACCGCAGAGCCATTGGGCGCAACTAGAATATAAAATTAAAGGGGCCCAGTTGTGAGCCTCGAGCACACTCTTCGGATTGGCCTTACGTACGTGAGCTGACCTCTCGTGGGCGGAGGAAACGAGCGTGCTTTGGGCATGCCGGGCAGGAAGACGTACGTGCGTGCGTCTTCAGGCGGCAGAGGGAGCGGGTTTGCATATATAAGGACGTCTGTAGTCTTCTGGGACGAGAACGAAGATGTTTCGCGCGTGGGCCACCTGACACCGCCTATAGCTCTTTTATTATCCCCCAACGGGAGGCTGGGAGTGCTGTTTTGAGCGTTCCGTCTAGGGTTCGCCGCAGGTGCTTGAGTCGGAGAGTCCAGAGGCTCAGGTCTGGAGGCAGTGGTGACGCCACGGCGCCGCTGCCTGGGGTTTCCACGTGTGGCTACGGCAAAAACCAGGGCACTGGCTGAAAGCGCCGTGAGAAGCCGGCTGCTTGGCCAAAAGAGACCGAAACGCTCAAGGCATTGCTCTGCTATGCGAGCATCGAAGAATGGGTGTATGGCGCCGGGCGAGCGGCGGGCGACGCTGCTCTTGCTCCGTGAGGCTCTGGAGATTGCTGCGCGGCGGAAGGGCCAAAGGTGCAGCAGCAGCACTGGCCGGGGCGCGCGCGCAGCTCATGGCCTGGTGTCTTCATGAATGGCGCGCGGCGGCAGCCCTGCAGCGCAGGCGCTACTTGCCTTGGTGCCATGACGACCCTCCGCAGCCCTAACGCGCCGCTTTTGGCCTAGCGGCTCGACTTCTGGCAGCTCGCGGCCAGCTTGATCATAACTCCTGACCAGAGACGACCTTGCAACTACCACCACCACACCCCCCCACCCTGCCTTTTCCTTCTGGACTGCTTTCCTGCAAGTTGGGCGCCCGGCTTGCTGGATTCTCCCTTCTTTTCCGATTCCCCTCTCCTTAATAACGAGCGGCGTTGGTTCTGGTTGATGAGCTGGCGTAACGAAATCGCAGACCCGCAACCTCGCAGCCATGGCACCGCTTCCCATTAAGTTCTCCGAGCTGCTACAGGTACGCGTTGCCCGCGCGCTGCTTCTGTGCTATTGCTAACCGCTGACTGTGCCCAGCTGTCGCAAGTCGACATCCTCGTACGTCACCCGCTCGCGCAAACACGTCTGACCGGAGCGTCGCGCTGACCACACAGCAGCCCACCTCGATAGGATTCAACTCATGCGTAAGTCGCGCCGCGCCGGCCTGCGCCGTCTGGGACGCGATGGAATTGACTCCTGCGCCAGACTCTCGAATCCGACTCGTACATCTGCGTCAGGCAGCAAGCCGACCAGACCGCATCGCCCGAAGTCATCATAATCGACCTCAAGAATGGCAACAACATCATCCGGCGGCCCATCAAGGCTGACAGTGCCATCATGCACTGGAACAAGCAGATCATTGCGTTGAAGGCCCAGCAGCGGACACTGCAGATCTTCGATCTGGCGCAGAAGGCGAAGCTGAAGTCGACAACGATGAATGAGGATGTTGTGTTCTGGAAATGGTATAGCGAGACGAGCCTCGGCCTCGTCACCGAGAACTCGGTCTACCATTGGAATATCTTCGACCCGAACCAGGCGTCGCCGGTCAAGATATTCGACAGGAACCCCAACCTCTCGGTGCGCAAAACGCTGTGACACTCGCAAATGGGCTTCAATTGACATTGGGCAGGGCTGCCAAATCATCAACTACCGCGTCAACGACGAGGAGAAGTGGTCCGTAATCGTGGGCATCTCGCAGCAGCAGGGCCGCGTTGTCGGGGCCATGCAGCTCTACTCTAGGGATCGCGGAATCAGCCAGAACATCGAGGGCCATGCCGCCGCGTTCGGCACGATTCGCATGGAGGGCGCTCCCGCCGACACCAAGGTCTTCACTTTCGGAGTGCGGACCGCAACCGGCGCGAAGCTGCACGTCGTGGAAATTGACCACCAGGCTGGCAACCCTCAGTTCGCGAAGAAGGCTGTCGACGTCTACTTCCCCTCCGAGGCCACGAACGACTTCCCCGTTGCCATGCAGGTTTCGCAGAAGTACAACATCATCTACTTGGTCACCAAGTACGGCTTCATCCACCTGTACGATCTCGAGTCGGGTACCTGCATCTTCATGAACCGCATTTCCAGCGACACCATCTTCGTTACCGCCCCCGATGCCGACTCCGCTGGCATTATCGGCATCAACCGCAAGGGCCAGGTCCTGTCCGTCACACTCGACGAGGACACTGTGATACCCTACCTATTGCAGAATCCAGCGAACGGCGAGTTGGCGTACAGATTGGCCTCGCGCGCGGGTCTCCCAGGCGCCGACAACTTATACCAGCAGCAGTTCGAGAACCTTCTGGCATCCGGTCAGTATGCTGAGGCCGCCAAGACTGCGGCAAACTCTCCGCGGGGCTTCCTTCGCACGCCGCAGACGATCGAGCGATTCAAGCAGGCTCCTCCGCAACAAGGCCAGCTTTCCGTCATCCTACAATACTTTGGCATGCTTCTGGATAAGGGCAAGCTGAACCAATTCGAGACGCTGGAGCTGGTTCGGCCGGTGCTTCAGCAGGGCCGTAAGCATCTTTTGGAGAAGTGGCTGGGAGAGGGCAAGCTAGAGTGCTCGGAGCAGCTTGGCGATATCGTCAGGCTTCACGACCTCAATCTGGCTTTGACCATTTACCAGCAGGCTGGTTCGTCCCAGAAGGTTGTAGCTGCGCTGGCGGAGCTCGGCCGTTTTGACGAGATTCTCCCGTACGCGAAGCAAAGTGGCTACACTCCTGACTTTACTGTCCTGCTCCAGCACATTGTGCGCGTCAACCCTGAGAAGGGTGCGGAGTTCGCGACTGCCCTCGCCAAGGAGGAGAGCGGCCCTCTGATTGATATCGACCGTGTGGTCGACATATTCCAATCCCAGGGCATGGTCCAGCAATGCACTGCTTTCCTGCTTGATGTGCTTGCGCCGAACCTTCCTGAGCAGGGCCACCTCCAGACGAAGCTGCTGGAGATGAACTTGCTGAATGCTCCCCAGGTTGCGGATGCTATTCTCGGTAACGAGATGTTCTCTCACTACGACAAGGCCCGCATTGCTCAGCTCTGTGAGAATGCTGGCCTTCTCACGAGGGCTCTGGAGCACAATGACGATCCGGCGGCCATCAAGCGCATCATCATCCACACGGACAAGCTTCCCGAGGAATGGCTCATCAACTACTTCGGTCACCTCACCGTTGAGCTCTCCATCGACTGCTTGGACGAGATGCTCAAGGTCAACATCCGCCAAAACCTGCAGTCCGTGATTCGCATTGCCCAGAAGTACTCCGACCTCCTCGGCCCGACCCGCATCATCGACCTCTTGGAAAAGTACCGCACTGCAGAGGGTCTTTACTACTACCTCGGCGGCATTGTGAACCTCAGCGAGGACAAGGACGTGGTATTCAAGTACATTGAGGCTGCCACTGCCATGGGCCAGCTGAACGAGGTCGAGCGCATCTGTCGCGAGAACAACTTCTATGATCCGGAGAAGGTCAAAAACTTCCTCAAAGAGGCCAGGCTGACCGAGCAGCTCCCCCTCATCATCGTCTGCGACCGTTTCAACTTCATTCACGACTTGGTTCTGTACCTGTACAAGCAGCAGCAGTTCAAGTCCATTGAGGTCTACGTTCAGCGCGTCAACCCGTCCAGGACTCCGGCTGTTATTGGTGGCCTCCTCGACGTTGACTGCGATGAGAACATCATCAAGGGTCTCCTGCAGTCCGTCAACCCTGCTTCAATCCCCATCGATGAACTCGTTGCCGAGGTCGAGACTCGTAACCGCTTGAAGCTTCTGCTGCCCTTCCTTGAGGCTACGCTGGCCAGTGGTAATCAGCAGCAGGCTGTCTACAATGCACTTGCGAAGATCTACATCGACAGCAACAACAACCCGGAGAAGTTCCTTCGCGAGAACGATCAGTACGATACGCTGACCGTTGGTAAATACTGCGAGGCTCGTGACCCCAACCTGGCTTTCATTGCCTACCAGAAGGGCCAGAACGACCTCGAGCTCATCAACATTACCAACGAGAACTCGATGTTCAAGGCCCAGGCTAGATACCTGTTGGAGCGTTCTGATTCTGAAATCTGGGACTATGTACTCAGTTCGAACAACCTCTTCCGGAGGTCTGTTGTCGACCAGGTCATCGCCACTGCCGTGCCGGAGTCCCAGGAGCCCGACAAGGTCTCCGTTGCCGTCAAGGCGTTTATCAGCAACGATCTTCCCGGCGAGTTGATTGAGCTCTTGGAGAAGATTATCCTGGAACCGTCTGCGTTCAGTGACAACCCGACGCTGCAGAACCTGCTGATGCTCACTGCTGCTAAGTCGGACAAGGGCCGCTTGATGGGCTACATTCAGCAGCTCGAGCACTACACTCCGGACGATATCGCCGCCCAGTGTATCGAGCTGGGCATGTACGATGAGGCTTTCGAGATCCACAAGAAGCACAACAACCACCTAGAGGCCGTCAACGTCTTGGTTGACCACATTGTCAGCATTGACCGTGCCCAGGAGTACGCCGACCGCGTTGATTTGCCTGAGGTCTGGAGCAAGGTTGCCAAGGCCCAGCTTGATGGTCTCCGTGTTACGGACTCCATTGAGTCCTACATCCGCGCCCAGGACCCGTCGAACTACAACGAGGTCATCGAGATTGCCACACACGCCGGCAAGGATGATGACCTGATTAAGTTCCTGCGGATGGCCCGCAAGACCCTGCGTGAGCCTCCGATAGACACTGGGCTCGCTTTCTGCTTCGCACGGACCAACCAGCTCGCCGAGTTGGAGGACTTCCTGCGTGCCACCAACGTCGCGGATGTCGAGGCTTCCGGTGACAAGGCTTACGAGGAGGGCTACCACGAGGCTGCGAAGATCTTCTTCACCAGCATCTCCAACTGGGCCAAGCTTGCTACCACCCTCGTCCACCTCGAGGACTACCAGGCTGCCGTTGAGTGCGCTCGCAAGGCCAACAGCACCAAGGTCTGGAAGCAGGTCAACGAGGCCTGCGTTGCCAAGAAGGAATTCCGTCTCGCCCAGATTTGCGGTCTCAACCTGATCGTCCACGCCGAAGAGCTGTCCGATCTGGTCAAGCAGTACGAGAGGAACGGCTACTTCGACGAGCTCATTGCCCTTCTCGAGGCTGGTCTCGGCCTGGAGCGTGCTCACATGGGTATGTTCACTGAGCTGGGCATTGCTCTCTCGAAGTACCACCCCGAGCGTGTCATGGAACACCTCCGCCTCTTCTGGTCTCGCATCAACATTCCGAAGATGATTCGTGCTTGCGAGGAAGCCCACCTCTGGCCCGAGCTCGTCTTCCTGTACGTCCACTACGATGAGCCCGACAACGCGGCTCTTGCTATGATGGAGCGTGCGGCGGATGCGTGGGAGCACCACTCGTTCAAGGACACCATTGTTAAGGTTGCCAACTTGGAGATCTACTACCGCGCGTTGAACTTCTATCTCCAGGAGCAACCCTCGTTGCTCACTGATCTCTTGCAGGCCCTTACTCCTAGGATCGACGTCAATCGCGTCGTTCGCATGTTCGAGAAGTCGGACAACATTCCTCTCATCAAGCCGTTCCTGCTTAACGTCCAGACGCAGAACAAGAGGGCTGTCAACAACGCCATTAACGACTTGCTAATCGAGGAGGAAGACTACAAGACGCTCCGCGACTCTGTGGAGAACTACGACAACTACGATGCAGTTGAGCTTGCGCAGCGCCTCGAGAAGCACGACCTCGTCTTCTTCAGGCAGATCGCTGCCAACATCTACCGCAAGAACAAGCGCTGGGACAAGTCCATCGCTTTGTCCAAGCAAGACAAGCTGTTCAAGGATGCCATCGAGACCGCGGCCCTGTCTGGCAAGCCGGAGGTTGTCGAGGAACTGCTCCGCTACGTAAGTTCTGTGACTCACATGGGAAGATTCTCAGCTGATGCAGGTATAGTTCGTCGACATCGGCAGCCGCGAGTGCTATGTTGGCATGCTTTACGCTTGCTATGACCTGATCCGTCCTGATGTCATTCTGGAAATCTCATGGCGCAACGGCCTTCACGACTTCACGATGGTAAGCCCCACAGCCCGTACGACTCTGGCGCTGGCGCTAACAGTTCGTAGCCGTACATGATCAACTTCCTCGCCCAGCAGGCCTCGACGATCGAGCAGCTCAAGAAGGACAACGAGGAGCGCAAGGCAAGGGAGCAGTCTCAGCAGAAGAACGACGAGAACACTCCGATCCTCGGAGCGTCGCGCCTCATGCTCACGCAAGGTCCGAGCGCCCCGTCACCGGCGCCGTATGGGCAGCCCAATGGCATTGCGCCTCAGCCTACGGGTTACCGTGCGTTCTAGGCTGCTGACGGGCTCCGAGTGGCTACGACGATGACGGGTTTCCTCTTGTTTTAATGGGTTATTGGGTCTACGACGGGCTATGCATGCGGGAGGTGGCTGTTTCACGGCCTGCGCGGACACGGGTCTCAGTTTCTGGCTTTGGTACCGGGGCAGGCCACGTTGTATTGATGAGCGCCGACGAGCGACGGGGGGTTCTGCATTTGTGCGAAAAGATGTTACCCTGTATTCTAATTTCGGTCCCGGCCGGGGATCTTCGAATTGCACTTGCTTCTTCAGCCGCGGGGGCCTAGGGCGCCGGTGTATCACATCACATAAGCAGGCGTTGAGCTGCGCCAAGCCGGGCGGTGAAACGGCAGCACCCTGATGGGCGGTTGAGCTTCTTCACGGAGTTGCGGAGCTGCACCAATGGTGTGGAGCAGCGGCGGCAGGTGGCCGCGCGCCGGCGGCCGGCGCGACGGAGTGTGGTGACGCGAAAAATTTGGCGCATGGCCGGAGGCACTGGGCGAAGCGAATGTGGAGGCCGTCATTATCAACTCCCCCAAGGGATCTGCACTGGGGACGCAGCGCATGCGCGCATCCGCGAGAATAGACCGAGCGCCGACGCGCCCCTCCATCGCGATGACTCCTCAGCCGAGGGAAAGCGCTGCCGGACGAGCGCTTGCTGCAAACGACGGGCCCACGTTATCGGCCAGTGCCTGGCCGTTTTGCTTAGCAGATTGCATGTGAGTTTATCGGCGCAGTAGCTGCGATCGCGCGCGTCCAAGCTTCAGCCCACCTGATGCAATTGGGGTAGCTGCCCCTCGCGCTCGTCAAAAGGCTGCCCGCCGCAGCTGCCCGCTGCCCGCCGCCTGCCAGCCGTCCTCCCTTCCCTCCCCCCGCCTCTCCTGTGCCCGTCTCTGCTCTCCCCGCCATCCCCCTCCGTGGAAGCGTCTGCTCCTGCAATTCGCGCCCAAGATGACGGACCTCATGGTCGACAAGACCGTCAGCCAGGCCGCTGTGGCCATCGAGGATGCGGAGGACGACCACATCGACAAGCGCAACTCGGTCCACCAGCGGCTGCGCGCGAACAGCTCCATCATGCAGCTGAAGAAGATTCTCGGTAAGCCCGCGCGCCCTGCAGCTGCTGGCCGCCCGCGAGCTCACTTGCGCCAGTTGCCAACCGAGGAGAGATCCCCATCCGCATCTTCCGTACCGCCCACGAGCTGTCGCTGCACACGGTCGCCGTCTACAGCTATGAGGACCGCCTGAGCATGCATCGGCAGAAGGCCGACGAGGCCTACGTCATCGGCCGGCGCGGCCAGTACACGCCCGTCGGCGCCTACCTGGCCGGCGACGAGATCATCAAAATAGCGCTGCAGCACGATGTCAACATGATCCACCCGGGCTATGGCTTCCTCTCAGAGAACGCCGAGTTCGCTCGCAACGTGGAGAAGGCCGGCCTGATTGTGAGTAACGTCTTTCGCCTTGTTTACGAAATCCCGCCGCCCTGCCCTTATGACTCGAAAAAAGCAAGCTCTCCACACCACTAGCGCGGTCGGACGCACTTGCGCCGCCGCGCCTGCGGGCAAGAGACACCACCGTCTCGGCAGCCCGCCTAGAGGCCCATCGGCTTCGCAATTGTGGAACCGTCTCACATGCGACAATGCACGTCGCGCCCCTGTGCGAGCTGATTGCTGACGGCATTCCCATCGCAGTTCGTCGGACCCACCCCAAGCACCATTGACGCCTTGGGAGACAAGGTCTCTGCGCGCAGGCTCGCCATCAAATGCAACGTCCCCGTCGTCCCAGGAACAGCAGACCCGGTGGAGAGGTATGAGGAGGTCAAGGCCTTTACCGACCAGTATGGCTTCCCCATCATCATCAAGGCTGCCTTTGGTGGTGGTGGCCGTGGCATGAGAGTGGTCCGCGATCAGGAGAGCCTGAAGGACGCATTCGAACGCGCTACTTCTGAGGCCAAGTCTGCCTTCGGCAACGGCACCGTCTTCGTCGAGCGCTTCCTCGACAAGCCCAAGCACATTGAGGTCCAGCTCCTCGGAGACAACCACGGAAACGTGGTGCACCTGTTCGAGCGTGACTGCTCTGTCCAGCGCCGTCACCAGAAGGTTGTCGAGATTGCTCCTGCAAAGGACCTGCCCCAGGAGACTCGCGACGCCATTCTCGCCGATGCTGTGAAGCTTGCGAAGTCGGTCAACTACCGCAACGCCGGAACGGCTGAGTTCCTGGTCGACCAGCAGAACAGATACTACTTCATTGAGATCAACCCTAGGATGTGAGTGAGACAGGAGCTTGGGACTACGCTTTTAGGAAGCTGCTAACTCTGGACCAGCCAAGTCGAGCACACCATTACCGAAGAGATCACCGGAATTGATATCGTTGCTGCCCAAATCCAGATCGCCGCTGGTGCCACCCTGGCCCAGCTGGGCCTGACCCAGGACCGCATCTCCACCCGCGGCTTCGCTATCCAGTGCCGTATCACCACCGAGGACCCGGCTAAGGGCTTCTCTCCCGACACTGGCAAGATCGAGGTCTACCGCTCTGCAGGTGGTAACGGAGTGCGTCTGGACGGTGGCAATGGCTTCGCTGGCGCAGTCATTACTCCCCACTATGACTCCATGTTGGTCAAGTGCACTTGCCATGGCTCCACATACGAAATCGCCCGGAGAAAGATGCTCCGTGCGCTGGTTGAGTTCCGTATTCGTGGTGTCAAGACCAACATCCCCTTCTTGGCTTCTCTGCTCACCCACCCGGTTTTCATCGAGGGAACGTGCTGGACTACTTTTATCGATGATACGCCGGAGCTCTTCGCCCTGGTTGGCAGCCAGAACCGTGCTCAGAAGCTGCTGTCCTACCTCGGTGATCTCGCTGTCAATGGCAGCCAGATCAAGGGCCAAGTCGGCGAGCCGAAGTTCAAGGGAGAGATCCAGATCCCTACCCTCCAGACCCACGACGGTAAGACGCTTGATTGCTCTCAGCCCTGCCAGAAGGGCTGGAGGAACATCATCGTTGAGCAGGGCCCCGCGGCCTTTGCGAAGGCTGTCCGCGCAAACAAGGGATGTCTGATCATGGACACGACTTGGCGTGACGCCCACCAGTCACTCCTCGCCACGAGAGTCAGGACTGTCGACCTTCTCAACATTGCCAAGCAAACCAGCCACGCCTATGCCAACGCTTGGGCACTTGAGTGCTGGGGTGGAGCTACTTTCGATGTGGCTATGCGTTTCCTCTACGAAGATCCATGGGATAGGTTGAGGCAGATGAGGAAGCTTGTACCAAACATTCCCTTCCAGATGCTCCTGAGAGGCGCGAACGGCGTTGCCTATTCATCGTAAGTTTTACCCCCGTAGGCAATGACAATACAATCTAACATGTCTGCAGGCTTCCAGACAATGCTATCGAGCACTTCGTTGAGCAGGCCAAGAGGAACGGTGTCGACATCTTCCGTGTCTTCGATGCGCTGAACGACGTTGAGCAGCTCGAGGTCGGCGTCAAGGCTGTTCTCAAGGCCGGTGGTGTCGCTGAGGGTACCGTGTGCTTCAGCGGAGACATGCTTAACCCTAACAAGAAGTACAACCTCGACTACTACATGGGCATTGTCGACAAGATTGTCAAGATGGGCGCTCACGTTCTCGGCATCAAGGACATGGCTGGTGTCCTGAAGCCTCGTGCTGCCACCCTGCTCGTCGGAACCATTAGGGAGAAGTACCCCGATCTTCCTATCCACGTGCACACGCACGACTCGGCTGGCACTGGTGTTGCCTCGATGGTTGCTTGTGCCCAGGCTGGCGCCGATGCAGTTGACTCTGCTATTGACAGCTTGTCTGGCATGACATCCCAGCCCAGCATTGGTGCCATCCTTGCTTCGCTCGAGGGTGGCCCTCACGACCCTGGCCTTGACAGCCATGTGATCCGTCACCTTGACAGGTACTGGGCTCAGCTTCGCCTGCTGTACTCGCCTTTCGAGGCCGGCCTTACCGGACCCGACCCTGAGGTCTACGAGCACGAAATTCCTGGTGGTCAGCTTACCAACCTCATCTTCCAGGCTTCTCAGCAGGGTCTGGGTGAGAAGTGGGCACAGACCAAAAAGGCCTACGAGGAGGCCAACGATGTCTTGGGCGACATTGTCAAGGTCACGCCGACTTCAAAGGTTGTCGGCGACCTCGCTCAGTTCATGGTGTCGAACAACCTCAGCTACGACGATGTGCTCAACAAGGCCGAGCAGCTCGACTTCCCCAGCTCTGTTCTGGAGTTCTTCGAGGGTCTCATGGGTCAGCCTTACGGTGGCTTCCCCGAGCCGCTGCGTAGCAACGCTCTCCGCGGGCGCCGCAAGATGGATAAGCGGCCTGGTCTCTACCTTGAGCCCGTCAACTTCGACAAGATCCGCAAGGACCTCAAGGAGAAGTTTGGTGGTGCCACGGAGGCGGACATTGCCAGCTATATCATGTACCCCAAGGTGTTCGAGGACTTCAAGAAGTTCCAGCAGAAGTATGGTGACCTGTCGGTCCTGCCGACTCGCTTCTTCCTGTCGCGGCCCGAGATCGGCGAGGAGTTCCACGTCGAGCTGGAGAAGGGCAAGGTGCTGATCCTCAAGCTCCTGGCCATTGGCCCGCTGTCGGAGCAGACGGGCCAGCGCGAGGTCTTCTACGAGATGAACGGCGAGGTCAGGCAGGTTACGGTGGACGACAAGCACGCGGCCATCGAGAACACGAGCAGGCCCAAGGCCGACATCACCGACACCAGCCAGGTCGGTTCGCCCATGGCGGGTGTCGTGGTCGAAGTGCGCGTGCACGATGGCTCGGATGTCAAGAAGGGCGATCCCATTGCCGTGCTCAGCGCAATGAAGATGGTAAGTGGCCCAGCAAAGCAAGCAGGCGAAACGAGAGGCTGACAGCAAACGCAGGAGATGGTCATCTCGGCACCGCACTCGGGTAAGATTGGCGCCCTGGGCGTCAAGGAGGGCGACTCGGTGGACGCGCAGGATCTTGTGTGCAAGATTGTCAAATGAGCGGCCGTGAAGGTAAGCAGGCACATGTCTCAGGCCAACGAAGACCTGCTTTCGCTGCACGCGGAAAGCGGCGGATCTGGAATGTTCCTGTCGAGCTGTTGATGCTCCGTGACCGTTTGCGCGCGCGGGAAGCGAGGGATAGGACGGGATGCGCATTCGGCGTGTGGGGGCGCCGCTGGACCGCCATGGCCATGACGTGCGACGCCCCCCACACAGTCTATCCGCCCTGCCCTGCTCTTGGGGTTTCGACGACCGAACTGCACGTTTACTGCTGCCTTTCCTCCTAGCAAATGCATGACATTAGTTCCTTGACGCGTGTAGGGTAGACTGCTCGTATTCAGTATCTGCGATGAATTGACGATAAGCGTGCGAACGTGCTTGATGCGTTGTTCGTCTTGCTTCTCCTGTGGGGGATCGACCTTGAGCTGACGAACAGCAAGACAGCTAACTCGCCTACTTGACCGTTGACACGTTCTATCGGCTGGAGCACCTCTCCCTGTACTGCCATCTCTTTCGCGACTCGCCGTGGCGGCGGATATGAGGCTTCCTTTGTCTTACTCGCATAAGACACTGCGCCTTCTCTGTTCCGATCCTCCTCAACAGAAATCCAAGACAACAAAAGGAGCTGCGACGGTGATGAACAGAAGCCACTTCCCACGTCATACCTCCGTCCTCCCCCAACCACGGAGACCGAGCGAGCGGACGAGCGGCTTTTCTTTCTCCTTAAGGTCTGGAGAAGGCAATCGCCTGCCTGCCTGCCTGCCATGCGCCGCCGCCGGTACCCGAGGCGGGCCAGCCAGACAGACAGGGCAGGCATTCACTCGCGGTCGGTCGCGTGCTGCTTCCCCTCCAGCTTCCCACGCTGCAGCTACCCTTACCCTGCCCTGCATCATCCTGCGAGGGGGAGGGGGTTGAGTGGGGAAACGGGGAAGCTCCCGCGCCCGCTGCTCGCTCCGACGCGCTTCTCTCTTTTTTGCCTCTTCGCTCATTCTCTCCGCGAAAAAAGGCCAGACGCGGCGGGCGGCGGCGGCGGCGGCTGGCGGCAAGACACAAAGCGAACGGAGCATCTCTCGCAAAGAAAGCTCCCTCGATCAGGCTAACGCCGCCGCTACCTAGCCAAACGCGCGCTATGCAGCAGCTGGAGCACTAACTGCGAGACCCTGGGCTCGAGCTGTCTGAACGACGTCATTGGTGACAGCTCCGTGGGTTCCAGAGCCCAGCCCCCTGTGCACTCCCCTCGCAGTCGTCCCACGGTGAGGCGTGGCCCTCGCGCCCATTATGCCCATCATGTCCATCAATTCCCATCTACGTCCCCGATGCTCAACGCTCATATCTCCCGTGTCGGGTTTCGGCGGGCAGCCAGGCAGGTACCCAGTAAGATAGTCCGCAAAGGCATCAGCATGGTTAATCAACAGCTCCGTCAGTGGCTTTTCTCGCCGTCCAAACCCACCCCGTGACGCTCATGCCATTATTCATCCCCCCGTCTCGAACTCACCGCGAACCCGAAGCGGCTTAACCCCGAGCAAAAAGACATCACTCGCCCATACGTTTACTTTCGGACGCAGGGTCCGCGGACTTTGTTTTGTTTTGCTTTGCATAATGCAGCCAGAAAGTGCCACCAAGTGCCGCCGCCCGCCGCCCGCCGCAGCTGTCCCCTTCCTTTTGTCTGGAGACGTGGTTTGTCATCGTCGGCATCGTCGGGCGCGCGAGGGAGTTGCCATGCATTAACCTTCGGCCGAATATAGCACGCCTGATTGCTGGACGGGCTTCCGTGGACATTGTCTCCCGGATATGCAGGGTAAGCTTCTGTGCAAGCTGAGCGAGACAAGAAGGACAGCAGCAAGCGATTCTGATCCTTTCCTGGACGCGTGCGCGCAGGGTATGCTGCAGCCAATCAAGACGCAGGCGATCGTCAGGGTAAGCGCAAACGGCCAGGGCATCGAAGCGCACTGTGGCTGGCAACTTCGTACGCTGGCACCGTCGTCGACCGCCTGGGTCCGGTGTGCTTTGGGGCGGTTTTGTGCGTATTTTATGCAAGATGCAGTCCATCAGTCAGTGCTGGTGCTGCGCCGAAAGCCTTTTGGGGTTTGGGTTTCGGGCTGATTTTAGCGGCGGTTCCAGACGGCGGGGTAATGTGTTCATCATCAGGAGACTGGCATCGAGCGGGCTGACTGGCGGATGAGCAAGGGCAAACGGCCGTGCTATACAGGGGAGGGGAGGGAGCATATTAAGAGAGGGGTCGTCATTTGCCAGACGCTATCGAACCACTGTACCTCTGAACTCGAACAATTGTACACCCCGCATTCGACACGCCATCTTCTCTGGCCTCACTCTACACAATCACCATGGCCGACAACAGCAACAGCCACAGCCACCAGGACTCGGCTACGAGCCGCCGCCGTGTACGTCTCGACCCGTCTCCGCTCGCCTCTCTGGCCTGCTGCCCCAGCAAGCTTCACGGCTCTCTCGGGTTGCATTGGAAGCTAACATTGAGACTCTGTGTCCAGTCTTCGGCTTCTGGGCACTTCTCTGCCCTCCAGGCCGCCAAGCGCGAGGGCAACGAGCGTGCTTCCGCCGCCCGCGCCAGCTTCTCCGACCAGAGGCCTCAGCCCGGCTTCCTCGGCAAGCTGTGGAACGAGTGAGTCTGCCCATGGTGCACTCGCCCAGCATGCAAGAGAAGCGTTTCGTTAATGCGGGATCCTACAGTTTCACTCGCGGCCCTGCCGCTGGCGGGTCTGGAACCGCCGAGAAAAAGTAGCGGGTTGATGCTCCAGGATTGAGCTCTCAAAAGTGAAGGCACGGGCGTTCTTCGTCAGACTGGGGAAGAGCAGAGATTGCTGTAAAACTACCGCGCCGGCGTGATAGGCTTCTGGCGACGAGACGCTAGGGAGACGAGGCGTTGATGGTGTTCACGATTGATGACGTCGTTGACGGGCGTTGGGTGCACGGCCCGCCCTTGCTTGGCTGCTTCATACTGTACGCGTAGCAGCACTGTGCGAGATATTTGGAGAACGAGTGTGCACCACCTCAGAGCCTCAATGTGGCCGTGTTTCCCGCGCGAATGCGGATGCGCTGCGCGAGCGACGGGCAGCAGTGCAGCGGGCGAGCACCCAAGCACCCTTCCACCACGGTGCAAACGCAGCAAACGCGCCCAGGCCGCCTCCCCGCACTGCCTCGTCGCTCACCGCCCAGGGTCCCTGGCTTGGCGGCGCGCGAGGGGCTCCAGCTGGCGCAAGCTGTCCTCATCACCCATCCATCGCTCTGCCGCTGCGTAATCCTCCACGTCGACCCTTATTTAACGCTCGTTTCCTCTCGTTCTCCCGCGCGCGCCTTCCGTTCCGCTCCGCAATCGCCCCTTCATTCTGCTCTCGCGCTCCCTCTCGCTCTCGAACGAACGTTTTGCCCTGCGAAAGGACCCCGACACAATGGCACAGGCTGGCTCCGTCTACCCGCCGCTGAACCAGCGCCCCGTCAAGAACACTGTCGTCTTGTTCGATGTCGACGGCACGCTTACGCCGGCAAGGCGGGTAAGTTTTGCTGTCTCCCAATCGCCCCCACAAGGCCTAGCAACCGCGTCGCTGCAAGTGCGGGAACCGCAATCGCAATGGCGGCAGTTGCGGCAGGGAGAAGGGAAAAAGAAAAAAACAAACAAAGAAGAGTTCCCAAAACTGACATGCCATGCCCTCCAAAGTCTGCCTCCCCCGAAATGCTCCAGCTCCTCTCGGAGCTCCGCCACAAAGTCGCCATCGGCTACGTCGGCGGCTCCGACCTAGCCAAGCAGCAAGAGCAGCTGGGCACGTCCGAGATCCACGTATCCACGCTCTTCGACTTCTGCTTCGCCGAGAACGGGCTGACGGCGATCCGCCTGGGCGAGCGGCTGGCCTCCAACTCATTCATCACCTGGCTGGGCGAGGACAAGTACAAGCAGCTGGCCAACTTCTGCCTGCACTACATCGCCGACCTCGACATCCCCATCAAGCGCGGCACCTTCGTCGAGTTCCGCAACGGCATGATCAACGTCAGCCCCATCGGCCGTAACGCCTCCGTCCAGGAGCGCAACGACTTCCAGGCCTACGACAAGGTGCACCAGGTCCGCGCCAAGTTCGTCGAGGCGCTCAAGGAGCGCTTCCCCGATCTGGGCTTGACTTTCTCCATCGGCGGCCAGATCTCCTTCGACATCTTTCCCACCGGTTGGGATAAGACGTACTGCCTGCGGTACATCGAGAATGAGAAGAACCTGCCCGATGGCGTCGAGTACACGACCATTCACTTCTTTGGCGACAAGACGCAGGTGGGTGGCAATGACTATGAGATCTTTGCGGACCCGAGGACGGTGGGGCACAGTGTTACGTGCCCGGAGGACACGGCGGCGGAGCTGAAGAAGCTGTTCTTCTCGTGACCGTCGTCATCTTCTGTGGCGCGTTTGTAGGAGAATTGGCGGGCAGGGAAGGGTGATTGGCGGAGATGAGCTTGCCAGTGGTGATTGTCTTCCTGGATTCTGCCCTTTTTTTTTTACCGGGATGAAAGAAACCGGAGGGAAAGAAAAGACGTGGGAAGTTTTAGACGGTGAAAACTTCCATAGATTTTGAACAGACTGAGCTATACCCCCTAATCCAAATCAATATTTCGCAACACGATGCTATCCTTCTACCAATTTCACTTGCGTTGGATTCCATGTGTATCTTCGAGCACATTTCCACCATTGAGAACAGCAATCCGAACCAGAATTATTTTTGCTGAAGCTTCATTTCAAAGCATTTACACAACAGGCCGAGACTGTACAGCAATTTATCCACCCCAAACGACGGACTGTCTATCGCCGCCTCTGTATTTCCTTTCCCTCTTCTAAGCTATGGCCGGCCTAATAGCCACCCTTATCCACAATCATCTCCTCCCTCCTGCTCCACTTCACCCAGAAGACTGTACACACACTCTCTCACTCACTCACTCACTCATCGTCACTCTCGTCCTCCTCGCTGTCATCTTCGTCCTCGTCTTCATCATCATCATCATCCTCCTCTCCATCCTCTCCCTCCTCGTCGTCATCGTCGTCCTCATCCGCCTCGTCCTCATCGCCCGGTTCGGGCTTGAGGCCGTAGTCGTCCTGGAAGGAAGCCAGGGTGCGGACTTCAGGCTTGAAGCCGACGGACTCGAGGTTCTTCTTGAGATCCTAGACACGGAAACTCGTCAGCAGGTTGCATGCAGAAAGAAAGAGAGAAATCAACTCACCTCCTCCATGATCGTCGCACAAGTAACCACCACATTCGCCCTCCCCGGCAAGAAAACCGGCAGCACGAACTCCTGCAAAACCGCCTTAATCTCCTCGACCCCCACCGCCCGCACCTTCTCCAGCATGCCCTTGCTCCAATCCTTGGGGATGCCCTTGACGACCTGATTGACGAAGCCCAGCGTCGCGGCCGACACCATGGTGGGCTGCTCGTCGGCGAAGCCCTCGACGATGGTGCTGATGGCGCCCTCGAGGGCGTGCTTCTCGAACGGGCGGGCGCCCGAGATGAAGCCGTCGACGACGCTGCGGCTGACGCTGTACGCCTTGAAGGCGTCGGGCGAGCGGTAGACGCGGTAGCCCAGGAGTCCCGTGTCGGTGCCGCGCGCGAACGAGGTGCCGTATGCGAGGCCGGTGCCGCGGACGGCGACCCAGAGCGGGCCTTCGACGGCTTCGAGGTAGGAGAGCGCGACCATGAGGGCTGGGAGGGAGGGGTGCTGATACGAGTCCGGGCCGCGGGCGGTGAAGAGGGCGTACGAGGAGTCGATGGTTGGCATGGGGATGATGTAGCTGAGGTTGCCTGGGTGCTTGGCCGCGTCCGAGAGGGCGTCTTTGCGCGAGTCGAGCGGCGCGAGGGACGCGGTGGTGTCGAGGCCGGCGAGGAAGGGGCGCCATGCTGAGACGGGGTTGGGGAGCTTGGGAACGTTCGCGACGACGAGGGCGCGCATGTTGGGGAAGCGGAGGAGGGACTTGCGGAGCTCTTCGAGGCGGGTGATGACTGCGGATGGGTCTTTGGAGAGGAGCTTGTTGATGCGCTTTAGGTAGAGAGCTTTGACTAGCGTGTTTTGCGTGCGGCTGGAGGAGTTGGGGGCGTAGTGGATCATCGAGTCGACGGCGTAGGCCATGTCGTGTCCGCTTCGTTTTTCGTCAGGGATGTCGGCCAGCATTTTGGTGAGCGCTGCCTTGAGCCTCTCCACATCGAAGATGCTGTTGAAGAGAATATCCTTGAGCCATTTGATCGCCGTCTCATACTTCTCACGCTCGACGGACAGCTTGATGCGCAGAAGCTCCGAGTTTCCAATCGATGCACCCGAGTCGATTCTGTACGTGACGGTGTCCTTTTCGAGTTCTGTCACGACCTGCTCGAACTCAATGCGCTTGCCGTCGCGCATGATTGGGCTGGTGAAGAAGTTGTTGATGTAGAGCGTGAGCAAAGGCTTGAGCTGCAAGGGAATTGAGCCGGTACAGAGGACGAAGCTCAAGTGGACAAAGTTCGTCGGGATTGACTCGAAATGGATGAAGAGTGGAATATCGCTCTTATCCTGATCAACGTGCTTCTGAACATCGTTGTCCAACGCGTCCATCCTCTTGGCTAGACCCGAGCGTGCGGTGGTGGTCGGAATGAAATGAATCGACTCGACTCCAGGGACCTTGAAAGACTCGAGGATTTCCGGCGGGATTGGCTTGTCATTCTCGGCCTTTGCCTCCTCGAGCTTTTTAGCGAGTTGCTTGAGGCCCTCTTCTCCCAGGCGGTCCTGCTGAGCCTTGACGCGAGCTTTCTCCTCATTCTTGAGCTTCTTAGACAGTTTCCGGGATGGAACGCCCAAGATCGACACGTGATGAGCATCGGCAAGCCACTTCGACATGAACTCCCGCCACTGCTTGTCCGTCCATTTCTTAATGTCTTCAAATATCTTGAGCGACCGGAGTGATTCGTAGAGAGTCGAGCCGTCCCTCTCACCAAAGAGATGGTCTTGAATGATTGCGTCGGCAAAGCGGTCGACCGCGTTCTCGGTCGTGAGCATGACTTGCTTCTTCAGCCGGTCTATGCAGTCACCCATGTATGCCATGTCGAGAGGCTTTGAAGCTGCTTCCTTCAGGATTTCGAAAAATCTCTTCTCAACTTCTGCGAGCTTCTCGGTTGCAACGGCACTGAGCGTGAACCACACAACGGTATCCGGTCGGTTGTCGGTCTGGTAGTAGACTGCACTGGCAATCTGCTCCTTCTCTACAATCACGTTCTCGAGGAGAGACACCGAAGACTCCGCCAGATACGTAAGGAGCACATCCATTGCAGTGCCTAAGAAAATTAGTATGCGTCACTTGCGGGAAGGGGACGGTGATTGCATTTACCGTTGAGCAGATCGTTGCATTTAGGCCCAAAGAATCCTATCAGAATTTCGCCTGAAGATTCATCCTCTTCCGGAAATTCGACAGTATCGACGATTGTCTTGGATAGCGGAGGAGTCGAGTCCGAGTCAACCCACGGCCGCTTGAAAGGTGCAGTAAGCGGAGGTACGTCATCGAGGATACTATCCTCAAACTTGTCAAGGATGGCAAGAAGATCGTCGTGATCAACTTCACCGGTGATGACGAGGCAAAGATTCTTCGGCTGGTACATCTCCTTGTGGAACTCGCGGATGCGGTCTGCGGTGAGGACGCGGAGCTGCTCCATCATGCCGCCAGTCTCATAGCGGAAGCCGTTCCCTTCAGGGTAGAGGAGTCGGCGTGCTTGGAGCTCCATAAGCTCTCCTTGCGTGTTCTGCACGCCTTGCATTTCGGAGTAGACCACACTAAAGCAACGTTAATATGAATGCAGAAGCTTATCAGAGAGACGTACCCAGCATCGTTTCCAGTGCCATCTACGTGGTGAACTTCGGTATAGCATCCCTCATCGGTCAAGGTCGGGAGCAGGACGTGCTCCAGATACACAGGAAGCTGGGATGCGGTCAGCTTCGAGGGGCGTTGCGAGGCGGCTTGCACATACAATCTGGGCAAAGCCATCCCAGCCCGCAGTGTCCAGAGTGTAGGCTGTGTGGTCTGTTGCAGTCCAGGCATTTGTGTTTGAGTAGGCTCTCGTAGCAAGACGGTCGAGAACACCCTTGTACCTGTAGGTTCTCGAGCCCTTTGCGGCGAATTAGCAGACTTGAGAGGGAACGGGCAGCCACATTGCCTTACCATGAAACACAGGTGCTCCAGGGTGTGTGCTGTGCCAGTCAGTCACCGGCACCTCTAGTTACCGCAAAAAAGTCCACACGCTTCACCTACGAGCACCTGAATCGTCATGGATCTCTGTGGCAAGAGCGAAGTAGCCGTTGACCTTGGGACCCTTGCGGTCAACGACAGCAACCCTCATGCCGGTCCTCGTGGACTCATATTGAGAGAACTGTGCAGGAGCATAGTCTGCTTCAAACTTTTGGATGGTCTTGAAGTGCGACTTTCTCTCGACAAGGCCCGGCATGATGTCAAGCGGGGTAATTGACAGCGCAGAGTACTGCTTTAAGGCAGCCAAGCTTTTGTTTGACCCTAAGAGACTGCGTACACAGTCAGAACAGAAAGAGCCGGAATGGAAGAGACGTAGAAGGGCGACCGCGAGCTTTAAGCACAGGAGAGAAGCGAAGAGAAAGGGAAATGGGCGATTCCACCAGCAAGCTCTGCCACTTGGCAACGGCTGCGTGTTCAAGCACGGTGAAGCAACACCACGGTGTGTCCAACGGGGGGTTCTGATATGGCAAAGCATCCGTCGCTGGAGACATACTACCGGAAACAGACGGCCAACGCGAGGCCGAACGAAATGAATCTTGGGCGGGCGTCAGTGAACTTGAAGTTCCAACACAGCGGCCGGGGCGAATTCCGAAGAGCCAGCAGAGGCGCTGACGGCAGCGCCCGGAGACACCTACCTAAATACGCTGAAGGAGGAGAGATGCAGAGCCAGGACTAGCACGGGTCAAGTGGTAGCGGCGGGGACGAGACCGGCGTCTTCAGCCTGGGCGCGCCAATCAGCACGGGTCGAGGGGGCGAACGCCTGCAGAGCAGCTGCCGGACGTCTGCGGGGAGGGGGGCGTACGGGCTGCGGGCGCACAAGCTGCAGGTGGAGGGTGGAGAGCGAGCGAAGCAGCGGCATGGGCGGCCAGCAGCGGCCGCAGTCACGGGCGGGACGATTTGCGTCTGCCGCTTCCAAGTCTGGGCCGGAGCTCTCCCGCAGCTGCTGCCCGCGACCTCCAGCGCCGCGACACCCGCCCGCCCCCATGCCGCCCGTCCTGACGCCCGACGCGCTCGCCGCCGCCGTCCTCCAGTCCGTCGAGCACGGCGCCTATCCGGACAGCGAGGATGTCGCCTCCGCCCGCCTGCCGCCCGCCGCGCTGCCGCGCCTGCTCGCCGGCCTCCACCGCGCCCAGGACGAGGTCAAGGTACGCCGCGCGCTCCCCCGCCGCCCTGCCACAGCGCTGAACACGCCCACAGGCTGAGATCCGCGCCCTGAGCCGCGACGCTGCCCCGGACATTGACGGCTGGATCGCCCAGGCCAAGCTGCTGCAGGCCGACATTGAGCGCTCGCGCGCAACCGCCCACGACATCGTCCAGCAGGCCGCCGCCGGCAAGACCCTGCAGGCCCACGTCGACGACGCCGCCAGCAAGGTCGCCCTGCTCAGGCACGAGCTGGCCTTCAACGACACCCTGACCGCCACCGTCGAGCGCATCAAGCACGCCTCGGAGCTGCTGGACAGAGCCCAGAACGCCGCCGTCGAGCACAACGTCATTGAGGCCCTGGATGGCCTGGAGCAGGCTGATGACTACATCACCCACCTAGGGCCGTTCAGAGACACGAGGGTTGCCGGCGTTCTGCACAAGCGCGCGAACCAATTGCGCGATGCCATTGCTGAGAATGTCATGGACGCTTGGAACCTGCTGCTCGTGGTCGATGTACCCTACAAGCGGGTCACAGTCAAGCAAAAAGTCGAGCGTAAGTGTGAAGAGGCCACTGTTGTATGCAATCCTGACACCGGGATAGGAGCTGCGACGATCACGCTCTCGACGGTCGTGGACGCGCTCTCAAGACTCGGCGGACTCGATGCTGCGATATCTAAATTCCAGAAAGGCTTCGAGCAAGCCATTATCCTCCCTCGCTTAGCCGTCACGAACCCCCAAGACGACGTCGGCCTCAAAATCACAGACGATGCGATCGAGATATCCCGGGGTGCGGTCACGTCGAGTGTGGTGACTACCATGGGTGACGTCCGTGATATTTGCGATTTCCTGCGCAGTCGGCTGCCGTCCTCCATCTCGGCGCCTCTGTCGGAGAAGCTCATGCCTGGCTTAGTTGCCCGGCTGACTTCAGACTGGCTTGATACGTCGATTCCTGTCTCGCTTAATGACCTTGGTCCTTTTCAGGACGTCTTGTCCTCGGTCTCGGGGCTCGCAGGCTATATGGAGGAGCTTGGCTGGGCTGGTCGGAAGGAGCTGAATGATTGGGTAGAGAAAGCGCCGCGCAATTGGCTCGCGCGCAGGAAGGAGGATGCTCTGGTGTCAGTACGGGCGTTGTGTTCTCAAGGCGTTCAGCATAAAAAGGTGGTAGAACGGGTAGAGACCCAGATGGTCTCGCGTGAGGATGCAATAATTGCTGGGGAAGAAGCTGAGGAAGATTGGGACGCGTGGGACAACGAGGACGGCGAGAAAGCACCGGAGACATCAGGTACCAAAGAGCAGAAGGAAGCACAGCCTGTTGAGGAAGAAGACATGGATGCTGATGCATGGGGTCTCGATGATGGCGCGGAGGGGGACAATGCCGCGGAAGCGAAATCTGACAAGGGCTCCAAGGACAATGCAGAGGAAGAAGATGCAGATGCTTGGGGCTGGGGTGATGAAGACGCGGCAGGAGATGCTGATGTCGCGGAGGAAAAGACCGAAGCTGCGCCCAAGGAACCGACCAAGAAGCCCAATGGCAAGGTGCAGCAACCCGTGCCTCAGGAGCGGGAGCTGACGTTGCGGGAGAAATACACTGTTACGGAGATACCGGATGCCATTTTGGAGATTATAATGCAGGTCGTCTCCGATGCTCAAGCATTGGCTCAACCAAGGTACGGGCTCTCTATCCCTGAGTTCTGCAACTGCTAACTTGGCGTCAGCTTTGCGGATTCTCCTATTGCGCCAGCCGGCTTAGGCCTCTATTCCATTCCTACACTTATCCTAGCCATGTACCGAGCAGCCGCACCGGTGTACTATGCCAACGACATTGCCGGTAACATGTTGGCTTACAACGACTCCACCCGCCTCGCAGACGAGCTCCGCAATTTCTTAACGAAGCAGTCTCAGAAAGACGCATCTTCAGATCTCCCGCAGCCGTCGCGACCGTCAAGCCGTCTACGGCTAGACGCAGACATCAAAGCCATCGAAAGCTTCAGCAAACGTGCTTACGGCAAAGAAATGGAGTCGCAGAGAACGATCATCCGAGACCTCCTCGATAGTGCCCAAGGCTTCGGCAACTGCACCGTCGCACCGTTTGCGGGAGAGTGCGAAAACGCGGTATCAATGACGGTCGATAGGATCAGAGAAGTAGCCAGGCAGTGGCGGGGCGTGCTCTCCCATTCGGCGCTGCAGCAGTCTCTCGGGTCGCTGGTCGCGACTGTGCTGCACAAGATGATCGTAGACATCGAGGACATGAGCGACATCTCGGAGGAGGAGTCGAAGCGGCTGCGTCACTTCTGCGACCAAGTCTCGGCGCTCAGCGACCTGTTCGCGCAGGAGCCCCAGGGCGACATGACGGGCGTCTACACGCCCAATTGGTTCAAGTTCCAGTACTTGAGCGAGATTCTCGAGAGCAGCCTTGCCGACATCAAATACTTGTGGACGGAGGGCGAGCTGAAGCTGGAGTTTGAGGCGGATGAGGTGGTGGATCTGATAGAGGCGCTGTTCGCAGACAGCGATTATCGGAGGAGGGCTATTGCGGATATTAGGAAGACTGCCGTTGGGCGGTGAGAGAGTAATGGAGAATGTAGCCAGCGCCTCCTACTATGCGAGCTAGACCATGGGATACATGGAAGTAATGATGTTGTGTTGTAATCTTTGCCGCGGAGGCATTCTGTGACGCGTTGCGGCGGTCGGACGGGAGATGACGTCCGCCGCCGGAGCTCAAGGCCCAAGAAATAATTTCCCGCTCACCTTCCCCGCCAACCACTGCTTCTCACAACCGCGCTGCGACAAGAACTCGATTCCCCCGGCGTACGGGCATAGTCCCACTTCCTTCGTTATTTTCCACGTCTGCTCACCGTCGCCTGAGAAAAGAGAGAGACAGCGAAAAGAAATACCAGTCGCCACGCAACCCAACTTCCCGACGCATCCACCTACATACCCGCCTATCTACCTCCGCCGACCCCTCTCTTACGCATAGCTACTACTAGAAACCCACCTCTCCTACGAAGAAACTACACCGCAGCCGACCTCCCCCTCCACCACACGAAAAACGCCCCCCCACAAGAGCCCAACCAAATGCCCTCCGCAACAACAACACCCCCCAACCTCCCCCCCTCCTTCAACGCCTACCGCATCCTCTCCCTCCCTCAACCCCACCACCACCACCATGACACCGACACCACCACCGCGGCCGCCACCATCAAAGCCGCCTACCGCCGCGCCCTCCTAACCCACCACCCCGACAAAGCCGCCACACCACCAGCACAACCCCAACCCCAACCACAAAAGGCCCACGACGCCGCCGCCTTCGCTCCGACACCAAAGTCAAAACCCCACACCCACACCCCCACAATCGACGACATAACCCTCGCCTACAAAATTCTCACCTCCCCCTCCCTCCGCTCCGAGCACGACAAAGCGCTACGACTACGACTGCGACGACGGCAGCTAGGCGGCAGCGCTACGGAGGCGGAGGCGGAGGGAGAGGAGGCGGACGCAGACGCAGAAGAAGAGGAAGAAGAATGGCGTCTCGGTCTCGAAGCGGTGGATCTAGACGATCTGGCGTTCGATGAGGAGGGCGAGGTGTGGTGGAGGGGGTGTAGGTGTGGGGCTGAGAGGGGGTTTGTGGTGGATGAGGGGGCGTTGGAGGAGGGGGAGGAGGCGGGGGAGGTGTTGGTGGGGTGTGTGGGGTGTAGTTTGTGGATTAGGGTTGGATTTGCGGTTGCGGAGGGGGAGGGGGAGGGGGAGGAGGGTGCGCAGGATGGGGCTGAGGTGGGGAGGGGTGGGTGATGATGTTTTTTTTTTTCGGCAGCCTGAGATGTGGCTGTCCTGGATGGACGCGCACTATCGGTGCCGCGCCTTGAACGAGGGACTGCGGGGGCGAGGAACGCACGCAGGTCCTGATGCTCTGGCTCGAGGAGAGGTGTGTGCTTGCTTGCCTGCCTGCCGCGGATCATCATCCAAAAACAGACCTGGAGTTGCAGCAGGCAAGTGCAGATACCCTACCCGGCCGGGTTTGGCTACACGCAACACCAGAGACAGAGGGCGATGGAGGAAACAATCTGCCAAGGTTGCGGCGCGAAGATCCTGACGACGTCGAGGAGTCCACGGTTGAACGCGGATCTTCCGTCGTTGCATTCCGGGTCAGTCAGACCCCCCGCGCAGACAAGCGGGGAAGAATCCTCCGGCAATATTCAAGTCTCAG
Source organism: Neofusicoccum sp. Z40 (assembly GCA_037356075.1). Lineage (NCBI taxonomy): Eukaryota > Fungi > Ascomycota > Dothideomycetes > Botryosphaeriales > Botryosphaeriaceae > Neofusicoccum > Neofusicoccum sp. Z40. The sequence goes on from JBAWJV010000002.1 coordinate 663,419, forward strand.
GCTCAAACTTATGCTGAAGGACAGCAAATTGCATACGGGAATCTGGGCATGAAAAGTGGGATCTTGCGGTACGGAACCATCAATCAAGGACTTAACAAGGGAGAAATGCAAGCCGAACGGCCACCTTCTCCAGGAGGCAGGATGAACGCCATCATCTTCACTTGTACAAAGACAGAATTATAGCGAAAGGAGGAGGATAGATTTCCTACTGGTACAACCAGAAAATCAAGTCTATAAGCAAACTCTCTAGTTCCTGGTTGAACGAAGGAAAAAAAAAGGTTAGAAAAAAAAATGAGGGGGAGATGACCGCCCACGCGTGTACCAATAATGACTGCGGTCTAGGGTATCTTCCATAAAAAATTTCCAAGAACCACAGAAGCGAAGTGGAAGAATCGAATGAGAACGTTCAGCGTTAAACGTCGAAACCAAAAATCGAGAAGTCATAAGCCGTTTACGTCATAAGGGTGAAGGCAGTAAAAAGAAAAACTGACGAACAACCAAAAAGAAAAATATAAGTTCAAAAGCCAAGAAGAGGACCAGCCAAAGCCCTGCAGGAAGAACATTCCCGGGGCTAGAGAGAAGAGGGGAAAGGAAGCAAGAGCGGCGAGCAGTCAAGCAGACACCAAGAAAGGACGCATGAAGGCCAAGCATCAAACCCAGCAGAAAGCAGCATTCAAAGCCGCCAAACGAAGAACGACAGAGATCATCCCAACAATTTCGCCAACAGCCGATCAAAGAAAACCGACATATCCCTCGGCCGCCGCTGCCTCGCTCCCTCCCCCGCCCCCATCGTCTCTCCCTCTCCCCCTTTCTTCTCCCCCTTCTCCCGCGGTCCAATCGATGACAGAACCCTCGCCTTACACCGCTCCTCCAAATACACCCGCGCATTCTCCAACGACGCTCTCATGCCCGCGACGAACTTTGCAGCAGCGGAGTCTGGGGCGTCCTGCTGCTGTTGCTGCTGCTTTCGCTTATATTGGGAAGTAGAAGTGGACGGAGGGTCTTGCAGCCGCGTGAAGTGGCAGCTGCGGTAGCAGATGCGGTAGAAATGAATGAGTTGGTTGACTGATTCTTCGTTTGTGGCAGCGGCCGGAGACGCTGGTTCGTCGGAGTGGTCGGGGTCCGCTTCGTGGATGCTGGATGATGAGGATGTGGTGGAAGAGGATGAGAATGAGGGTGGTTTTTCGGGCCCGAAGACGACTATGGATGAGTTAAGGCCGTTGGGTGAGGTGGTGTACTCTTCGTCGTCGTCGAGGATCATTTCGTTGCAGCTGTTGCTATTAGTTCCACAAGGTGTTGCGTCGAAGCTGACATGGTAAGGCAGCTTTGCGGCATGCCATTGTATACTCTCCACCGCCATGCAAACTGTCGCCAACGCGGCGAGGACTGGCGGCCAATCTGTGCAGCGACGGCCTAGGCAGATATCCTCAAGACGGGCCAAAACGTCACGCAACAAGTCCCGAGCGAGCAAGGGAATTACGGCTCCCAGTTGCCCCCGAATGAAGCAAGGAGTCATGTTGCGAGCGTCACTAGCGCCACGAGAGAACGTGAGGAAGAGTGGGAAGGATGGGTCGAGAGTGGTGGCATCACCAGTGTGGACAAGTACGAGCAGCTTAAGGGCATTGCGGAGAACGATGCGGTGGGTGGGCTGTGTCAGTGCGTTAGCTGACGTTTGTTACGCAGGAGTTGAGTAGTGAGGAAAAGTTTAGTAGGATGGAGACACATACATCGGAGAGGGATTTGTAGAATGCATGGATCTGCTGAAGGATCTTTAAAGGTGAGTTAAACAGCGGGAACTGGTGGAAGTTGTGTTCCTCATCCACAAGCTTCGAGAGGTGCTCGTCCACCTTGTGGCGTAGGTCAGAGGTGTTAGCCAGGACTGCCGGAACCACATGGTGGCAGTCGCGGTGTGGGCTGCTGCTCAAGCCGCCACAGCCCGTCCCGCAACGAGGAGGCCAGTCGTACACGAAGTGACTGTGAACGAGTTGTCTGGGATCCGCAGGAACCACCATCTGGACTTCGCTCCAGAGCGCCGGCCCGAAGCCCAGACTCAGTGCGATCATGTACGTCTCAGGTCGAACGACGTAGCGTCCAGGACCAAAATATGAGTTGAGTGTCCGTTCCATAGGACACCAGCCCAACTTATCTGTTGCCGGGCAAACAAGTCAGCGCCTCAACCTCACTTGCGAATTCCCGGCCTGCCGCGCTCCTGGTAGAGATGCATGGTGAACGAGGTTTAAAGCCGAACAGGAAGTCGTCTCCTTATCCACCGTTGATGTCCATGCAGTTGGCAGGGAAGGAACTAAAACCCAAGCGGCTCTGAGCTTGGCTGGAGTCCCCGTCGCCTCTTTCTGCTTTTGTTGTTGTTTCCGGCGTCGTGCATGTGGGAGCAGAAGATGAACCGTGAGACCCACCAGACAACATGGCGGAGGTCAGATCCTCCAAGTTCCTCCCGCGACAGGGAGTTCGAACCAGATCGGTTTTGAAGTGTTCAATGCACGCTTTGCAGGGGATGCCCGGATCGCACTGTCACAGCGAGGAATAAGTCAGGAATGGATTCAGAGAGGTCTCTCGTTCCTATTGGCCCGCTCTCCCTCGCCCTCTTGCCTCTTCTTCCTTTTGCGAGTATTGGATCTCTTACCTTTTCCTTCCGCCGCCTGCAGCTTTCGCACGCCTTGATCCGCCGCATTACAGCCGCACCCTTCTTCTGCTCCGGAGTCAGAGGGTTCTTGCGTCCCCTCGGCCTTCGCCCTTTTGTAGCGTGCTCCGCGCCGTACGTGACGATACGACGAGAATCGTCGCTGGGGCGGCAGTGAATAAAGCTGAGACTGTTCTTCGAAACACCAGACCCGACACTAGTGGGAGGAACCTTTTTGGGGTGGTCCGCCGTGGACCTTCTCGCTCGCTGGAAAGCAATTGGCATCGCCTGCGGCTGATGCCAGCTTGAAGGTTGGGGCTGGGGCTGGGGCTGGGGGCAGAGCGCCAGGGTGTTCTGGCACGGCGGAGCAAGATGTTGGCTCTGCTTGTGGGCGGCATAGAGCGTGTCGAAAGACTTGTCTGAGTTGTAAGACGAGCCGGTGTATCCGAGACTCGGTTCAGACGAAAATGAGTACTCAGAGAAGGCTTGCTGGTTCTGCTGGGGGATCGGGATGCTTCCGACCGAGCTGTTGAAAGAATAATCCGAAGGGGAGGTCTCGATGGGGGTGCGGTTGCTTCCTTCGGTGAAGAACAGCGGGTTGAACGGCTCCGAGTCGGTCATTGGGAAGCCACCACCGATCATTTCTTCGCCAAGCATGTGGACAGTCGGGCTGGGGACAGGTGCGTTTCCCCATGCCTGCAATCCCTGGGTCAAAGCAGACGGTCCAGCGGCGGTGGGCGGGCTGAAGTGGGTTTGCAAGCGCACGGATGGAGGGCCCTCATGGAGAAGGCTGAAGCTAGCCAGCTCGGCGGGCGACATCACGTCAGTCCGGTCCATGAGCTGGTCGCTGAAGAAGGTGTCGAGCAGCTCGTCATCTCCACAGAACTTGAGATGGGCGTCATGGTCAACTCCAGGGAAAGCGGCAGCGTCGAACGGGGGGAAGCGGGTCTGGTCTGCGGCGGACATCTAAGGAGACAGCCTTCACTGGAGCCTCTGTCAGCCTGGTCACGGCTGCCTGGGCCACAAACACACAGACGTACAGGCAGTGCTCTCACTTCGTAACTGGCACGGATCGGCGGGCGAGGGGAGAATGGAGCGATCAGGACCCAAACGGACTATTTCAGGCGCGAAAGTGGAAGCGAGCGCGGCCTGAGGGCGGCAGTTATAGCTGGGTGGGTGCGGATGGCAGTGCCGCGAAGGCAGCCACGATGCGGCTGCGTCTGGTTGCCTGCGGCGGCCTCCGTGGGGGAGCGACGCCATTCAGCGCGTCGGAGCTTATCACGTCGCAGGGCGCACGAGGCACTGACCACAAAGCTGCTGTCAATTGGCAGGCGCGCAGGCTCTGAGCCGCAATGCCCAGCGGTGCGCTGTTGCACGAGGTCGGGCCCGCCTCCCCGCGCGCTCACCGGTGAAGTAGCGCGCAGGGCGAGCAGGCGATACACAGCAGCATCCCGGCCGCACATCGCCTCAGCCAGCGCCACAGAACCCTTCCCGAACGCCCGTAGAACCCGCGCTCAGCCAGCCGCCGCTCCCCGCAGCCCGCCTGCCCATGGCACAGCCCACCTGATCACCCGCACGCGGCACTTGTTCCCTCGCTCACCTGCGCCCGCTCCACCCACCGCCCGCCTTGTCTGCGAACCCCAGCCCGGCCGTCGGCCCTGGATACGAGTATAGATCGGATGGCGCAGCCGTCCACGACCCAGCGCGGCCCACGTCACGGCCCTCCGATAGCGCATCCTGGCCGAACGGCGTCGCAAGGCGCGCGCTTGAGCCGCTGGAGAGCTCAGCCCTGTCCAGCAGCGGAAGCAGCTCCTCGTGCGCTGATGCGAGCCCGCGGCCCGAGCCTGCTTCACATGCTTCGGAAAGCGCAGGCTCAGAGCTGTCCATCTGCTCCCGGAGGATTTTAATCTGTCTCTTAATCACGCGCCAGAGCTCATATCTGTCCAGCGGTTCGCCGTCGCCCTCGTCTTCATCATCCTCTGACTCACCACCCTCGCCCGACTGTGCCATGGCCAGAAGCGTCGCCACGAAAGCTTCCTGCAGATAGGCAAAGCTGAACCCGTCCGTGATGTCAGCAATTGCCGGGCAAAGCTTCTCCGGAAACTCGATCGACTTGTTGCTTTTGAGCTTGTTCCTCCAGAACTCGCAGTAGAGAACCCGTTCCTCCTGCTGAACGTTAGCAACCGCATTCTGTAAGTCGGCGTCGCCGACCTACCTTTGATGGCAGCGGGAAGAGATATTTGCGGTCAAATCGACTTGGCCTCTTGGTGAGTCCAGGATCAAGCTGCTCCACTGATGCATGTCAGCATCGCTACGTGGTCTGCTATCAACACCGCAACTTACAGTGGTTGGTGCTGGCAACCATGAGGATGCCGTCATTGGACGCAAGACCATCTACCTCATTGAAAAAGTAACTTCGAGTCTGCTCCGTGACAATTGTATCAATGTCTTCAAGGACGAGAAGACATGGGCTCATCTGTCTCGCCATCCTGAAAACCTCTCCGATGCTGTAAGTATAAGGAGCGGTTTTGACGTAGAGCGTAGGGATTGCCGGCTTCCGTTGGTAAAGAGAATGCATGAGGGCTATAGTAGAATCCATTAGCCGCTCAAGTACTGCTGCAGCATTCACACAGGCAATTGAGAAGATCGTAAAGAAGCTGCATCCATGCTAGGGGTGTCGGAGTTGAGCAATAATTGCTGTGGAAAAGGATGCTCCCTGTGCAACTTTGCCGGGCTTCATACCTTTGATTGAGATTGTTTTGCCATTTCCCGCAGGTCCGTAGAAGATCAGACCCCTCTGCACCATGTTAATATGGATTCCTGAAAGCCTTTGAAGAACAGCCGTCTCACCTTCCACGGCACACCGTATTCCTCATAGACGTCTTTATTGTCAAAGAACTTGGTGGCTACGTTCTGCAGAGACTTCTTCATCTTGGGATCAAGAATGACCTTGTCCCAACTGGCCTTCTGAACCTGGTTCCACAGCTCCGTACTCCGAGTCCAGTACATGTCGTAGACGTAGATCGCCGAGGACTGAGACAGCCAGGTACCAATCGTCTTGATGAGAGCATCCGTCACAGAGGAGTTGGAGTGGGGCGTTTCCCCGCCAACCGGCTCCTTCAACACGTACTGAAGACTGACTCTTCCAACGATAACCGTGTACAGGATGAAATCCTCATTGTCCCACTTGTAGTGGTACTTGGCGAAGAAGGTGGCCTGTGCAATCGAGACAGATGCCCCCGGCCCACCAGTGGTTACTCCACGCCACTTTATGGCGGGCTCGGATTGGGTGTCGATTTCCGCAGTGGCATGGCCAGCTGCTGCAAATTGAAGCAACGGACAGTTGTCCTCCGGGATGGTTGTGACAATCAGATCCGGATGTTGATCACGCAAGGCGGAAACAAGCTGGACGTCCAAGTCTGGGACCTTGGCGGAGGTCTGAGAGTGGTATTCATCGAACAGCCGACTACCTCCGGGCCGTGAGATGATGGAGAACGAGTCATCGGTAGGCATCTTGAGTACCAGCGTGAGTGCTATTCAACAAAGGTTTGCGATGACCACGAAAGATATGAACGATCCTTAGTTGAAGAAGAGACGTGGAAGCGGGAACAGCAGACGGGCGATCGGTCAAAGCTCCCCACTTTCTGTTCTGGGAACTCGAGTCTCGGCAGCGAGGACAACAGGGAGACAGCGTGCCAGGGAGGTCTCATATACATGCTGGCAGCGGTAATGACGCCTGCTGACCTCCACACTGTCCCACTTCCGCTCTAGGCAGAAGTTAGTGGAGTTGTGTGATTGGCCCCATTAGCTGAGACCAACACACGCTGTTCGGAAGATCTGCAGCTGAAACGTTGCGAACGCGGGGCGCTACGCTTCCTCCGGATCGTATTATTTTTAGACCGCTGGTAGGCTGCCGATAGAGACGTGACGAGATGCTCGATGGGTGCATTCCATCAGTGCCCAGATGAGGTCGTGCTCGTATGGATAACTACAGAAGTATATGCGACTGGGTCGCCGTCACCGGGGCCTGTCAGTGTACTTTCCCGAAGCATTTGCACTTTCGCTTCAAGAAGCAAGCCTGGCTGCAGGTGGTAGATTTATGCAAGAGATGCTGCGTGGTGTAGTTCTTAAGGGGGCCCATGTGCTGGCGTTGGTTCGCATTGAGCAGATGGGGCTGTGTTGCCTGGAATCCAAACCGCGGGGCAGCGCAGACGTGTACGCTGACACGTCTTGCTGTTCGACTGCCCCCCACTAGCACCGGACTGCGACTCCTTGGGCTAAGACGCTAGTGATTTGGGCGAGTGTTCAAACGAGGCAGGCAGAAAGAAGGCTTTGTTTCCAGATCGCTTGGCGATACGATACTGGGACTGTGTACTACATGCCTTATCTTGCGCGCCACTGGCTCCTGGGTTGCAAGGGGTCAGCCAGGGCCGCGTGAGATCAGTGTCGCGCCGGTTCGCCAATGGAGTTCGGCACACAGCGGTTTGTACCCAGACCGTGGGGGTTTCGTTTCGTGTGATCAAACGCTCTGAGCTCAGATGACGACACGGTATGCGCTGCATGCGCCGCCCTGCGTTTGGCATGTACATGCGGGGCCTTCTGTCCGGCACTGTCGACGCTCGGTAGTCGCGGCGTCGCGTAGCTGCAGTGCCGCCCGAAGTCGGAGTGCGGGGGAGTGCTGTCGCCCGCGGAGCGGCGCAGCAAACGGCGGCCAATCGCAGCGGCGTGTCGAGGGACGGCACAGCATGTATCTGTCCCCAGGCAGGCCGGCCGCGCAGCCGTCGACTTTCAGCCTCCAGAGGCTCACTGGCGATCCGAGCAGGGGTCTCCGCACTACGGCTGGAAGGAGACAAGCCGAGGGGAGAAGGCCGAAGGCGGGCGGCGCGCAGCCAATGGCGGCGCGCGCAAAGCGGGCCACTTCAGCGCTTTCGGGGGCCCCTGGGCGGTCATGCTGATACGTGCACGTAATTGTAGCCGCTAAGCGCAGGACGACGCGAGGGTGAGCCTCTGGTCTGAAGCTGCGTGCAAGCTCAACACCGTATGTTTCCCCTATGCGCAGTTATAGACGGGCGCCGCGGGTAGCCACGGCATGTGCCAGTTTCTGGTTTTTCCCACCCACGCGCCTATGGCGCTGGTTATAAAGGGGCTCTCCCAGGCGCTTTTCGCTGTTTCCACGTTCCACCATCGCATATCAGCGCCGCCCCGCGTCCCCTACATCATACCCCGCGCTTTTTGATAAATTTCACCCCAACACCACATCCCCTTCCTGTCCACCATGGCGCCCTCTGCTGTCAGCAATGGCACCACCGCCAACGGCTCCACCAAGCCCTTCCACGTCCACGCCGCCTCCTCGTCGGCAGCCATCCACGCCGAGCACGAGCACGCTGCCCACAACTACCACCCGCTGCCCATCGTCTTCTCCAAAGCTTCCGGTGTTTCGGTATGGGACCCGGAGGGCAAGTGAGTGCACCGCCTCTCAGGCCTCCCCGCCGCCCGCTAACCGCCGCACAGACACTACCTTGACTTCCTCTCCGCCTACAGCGCAGTCAACCAAGGCCACTGCCACCCGGAACTCGTCAAGGCCCTCACCGAGCAGGCGTCGCGACTCACGCTGAGCAGCCGCGCATTCTACAACGATGTGTTCCCGCGCTTCGCCGAGTACGTCACCAAGACGCTGGGCTTCGACATGGTCCTGCCCATGAACACCGGTGCTGAGGCTGTCGAGACGGCCGTCAAGATCGCGCGCAAGTGGGGGTACAAGGTCAAGGGCATTCCGGAGAACGAGGCGCTGGTCTTCAGCGTGCAGGAGAACTTCCACGGCCGCACTGTAAGTCTTGTCAGGTAACCTGTGGTGCAATGACGGTGACTGACCGCATGCTCAAGTTCGCTGCCATCACCATGTCGACCGACCCCGAGTCGCGCGAGAACTACGGTCCCTACCTGCCTGGAATTGGCAGCTGGGACCCTGTGACCAAGGCTCCCATCCGCTACAACAACGTCGACGACGTGCGCAAGGTGTTTGAGGCGCACGGCAAGAACACGGCAGCGTTCCTCGTCGAGCCGATCCAGGGCGAGGCGGGCATCGTGGTTCCCGACGACAGCTATCTGCGCGAGGTCAAGGCGCTGTGCGAGAAGCACAATGTGCTGCTGATTTGCGACGAGATCCAGACCGGTATCGCACGAACTGGCCGCATGCTGTGCCACGAGTGGAGCGGCATCAAGCCGGATCTTGTCTTGCTCGGCAAGGCTATTTCGGGCGGCATGTACCCTGTCTCGGCCGTGTTGGGCTCGAAGGAGGTCATGCTCACCATCGAGCCGGGCACCCACGGTTCGACCTATGGTGGCAACCCTCTGGGCTCCGCTGTGGCGATCAGGGCTCTTGAGATCATCCAGGAGGAAAACATGGTCGAGCGTGCTGAGAAGTTGGGCAACATCTTCCGGGAGGGTCTGAGGCAGATTAACAACCCCATGATCAGCCTCGTGCGCGGCAAGGGCCTGCTCAATGCGATCGTCATCGACGAGAGCAAGACCAACGGTCACAGTGCATGGGATCTGTGCATGCTGTTCAAGGAGAAGGGCCTGTTGGTAAGCATTCTCCGGAGAAACCCGCCCTGTAAACCTTTTTGTCTGACCGGAAACAGGCCAAGCCCACGCACCAAAACATCATCCGTCTCGCGCCGCCGCTCGTCATTAGCGAAGAGCAGATCCAGCAGGCGCTGGACATCATCCGCGAGGCGATGGAGGAGCTGCCGCAGCTCACGGGCGAGAAGGAGAAGAGCGTGCTTCCTCCGGGTGAGAAGAACGTGCACATTGGCGTCGACAACTAGACGGGAGAGATGGCATCTCCTTTCTCTGGATGATTTGATGTTTCTGATACCCAGCATACCTCATGCATAGACGCGGTTTGGTGGGATTGCAAAGTAGATGACAGGCTCACGAGGCACGGCAGAATAGCTCATTACGAGGCATACTTTACAATGACCATTATGTGTTCCGCGGACAATGTTCCACAACAGACGATTCGCTGCTGTTCCGTTTAGTTGAGACACCCCGGCGAGTTTGGATCGGCGGCTTGATAAGTCTGGGCGGCGAGTATCCTCGTCCCTGGGTACACGGAATGTCCGGAGCGGGCACGTGCGCACCGTGCGTGCAGCGGGTGTTGGAGTTCTTTGGATACGAAAGCCAGCAAAGCGGAGGGCCTTGGCGCGCATGCGGCTTTGTTTAACGCTGGTCTGGAAGCTTGCCCTGCGGATGGCTGCGGAGAGACGAGCCCCGGGAGCCAGGCACGCATCAATGATTTCCTGCTGCGCGCAACAGGTGCTTGCCGAGGCTGCAACCACGGTCGGGGCAGTCCAGACCGTCTCGGTAGGGATCAAGGCGTGCATACACCGGTCAGTGGCACGGCAGCGGCAGCCTGCGTGCCTACCAGCCGTCATCGCGCAGCCGGCAGGCAGCAGGCGGGATGGGGAAGGCACGAAGGGCATCCGTCCCGACAAGACGCTTGACTCAGCCGGCCGGGCGCGCAGAGCACCGCGAAGTCCCGGCCGCCGACCACGCTGGCTGCCATGGCGTCGTATTAGTATTCGCGTTCTCAGCCGCAGCACAGGCTAGCGCGAGCCACTGCCGCTTTGACGCAAGCCACCGAAGGTTCTTCTGGCGCTTCTCTCTGTTTTCTGCGCGGCCCACCGCGCGGCCGGGAAGAGAAATAAGACGTGCGGCCAAGCACCACGCGGGCGGCATTAGCGGCCCACAAGGCAGGCCCGCACGATCGCTTGCTAGGCCGCAAAGGTGGGCGCGTTGCGGCCACGATTGATAAGCGTTTCTCAAGACTCGGCGTTTGGCTGAGGCCGATGCAGCTACTGACGAGTCCTGAGGTCAGGACTCGCACGTCGCGTCTGCCTGCGCCCAACCCCAGCGAGCCCGGTGCATGCTGACCAATGGCCGCTCGTCCGTCCGCGCTGGTTACCTCGCGCGCGGCGTCATGGACGGGACCAGCTGCCCGGCCGGCGTTAGGCCTGGTAGCTCCATCCGATGGCCTCTCCCCACACACATAATGCCGGCCGGAGCCCGCCTCCGCGTGCTGAATTGGCGAAGTCATGGCGCAGAGCATCTCTCCTTTTCCCCTCCGCCTTCTCTTCTAAGCGCCTTGCGTCCCCTCTGTCGCGTCCTGAGGCATGGCTCCTGCCGGCGAGGACACAGACGGCCAGGCCACCGGCCCAGCGCCCACGCCCAACTCCGCTCTTAACTCCGGTTCCCCCAGTTCCACCACCGCACCGCTGCAGCGCGTCGGCACCGCCCACGAGCTCCAAGATGACGGCGGCCTCGACCCTGAGAAGCACCAGCACAAAGACCATGCCAGAGCCGTGAAAAGGGGCAGCTACAGCTCCGACGCAACCAGCAGCGAGGGTGCCCTGGAGACCAAGAGCCAGACCGCCCGGGACCAGCATCGGAGCTGGCGCGACAAGGTCGATCCGTTCAAGCGCGCCAGAAAACCCCCAGTGCCCCAGCAGCGTGAGGTCTCGAGAGAGCATGGCGCCGGCTTCTTCAGTCTGCTCACCTTCCAATGGATGGCCCCACTCATGTCGGTAAGCCGCAGAGCCTCCCGCCGCCCGCCCTGCATTGCATGCGCACCATTCGTGCATCGTGAGCTAATGCATTCGACTGCAGGTGGGCTACCAGAGGACCCTCGAGCTGAACGACATATGGCTGGTCAACCCTAACCGCAGCGCTGACGTTCTGTCGAGTAAGCTTATTGAGTCATTCAATCGCAGGCGAGCTCGAGGCGACCCGCGCCCGCTGGCTGGTGCCATGTACGAGACGTTCAAGTTCGAGTTCTGGCTCGGCGGCTTTTGCCAGTTGATTTCCAGTATTGTCCAGGTCATCTCGCCCTTCACTCTGCGCTATCTGATCAAGTTCGCCACCGAGGCGTACATTGCGCAGCGGAGCGGCGTGGGAGAGCCCTCGATCGGCCGCGGCCTTGGCCTCGTCTTCGGAATCACGGCCCTGCAAATTGTCCAAAGCTTATGCACTAATCACTTTCTTTACCGGGGGATGGTGGTCGGCGGCCAAGCCAGGGCTGCCCTGATTTCCGTCATCTTCGACAAGGCCCTGAGGCTGTCCGGCAGGGCAAAGGCAGGCGGCAGGGCACTGGACGCTGCCCCGCCTTCGCACATCAAGCCCGGAAGCGAAGCCGAGAAGAAATGGTACAAGAAGATGCTCAAGCGGAAGACCAAGGGCGCCAAGGTTGACGCGAATCCGATCAAGGGTGTTGCTGGAGACGGGCAGGGCTGGGGCAACGGCAGGATCATCAACCTGATGTCTGTCGATACGTACCGCGTCGACCAAGCCTCCGCCTTCTTCCACATGATCTGGTGTTCTCCGATTTCCATCCTGATTACCCTTGCCCTTCTAATCTACAACCTGACTTACAGCGCGCTTGCGGGTTTTGGACTCCTGGTTATCACGTTCCCGCTCCTCGGAAAGGCAATCAAAAGTTTGTTCAAGAGAAGGGTCCACATCAATAAGGTTACGGACCAGCGAGTCAGTCTCACGCAAGAGATTCTGTCCTCTGTGCGCTTCGTCAAGTACTTTGGTTGGGAAACGTCTTTCCTTGAACGCATCGATGCCATCAGGAATAAGGAGATTCGGATGATCCAGAAGGTCCTGGCCATCCGTAACGGCATCAACGCAGTCGGCATGTCTATGCCAGTCTTCGCGTCCATGCTTTCCTTCATCACCTATTCTCTGTCCCAACACGTTCTCGATCCCGCCCCCATTTTCTCATCCTTGGCGCTCTTCAACTCCCTCCGTCTGCCCCTGAACCTGCTCCCGTTGGTTTTGGGTCAAGTAATTGATGCATACTCTTCCATCAAGCGAATCCAGGAGTTTTTGCTTGCAGAGGAAACGGACGAGGACATTAAATGGGATCGCGACATGAAGGAGGCAGTGGTTGTCAAGCAGGCTGACTTCACTTGGGAACGTTCGCCGACTCAGGATCCGGACAAAATTCCCGGAAAGGGACCCAGAAGCCGGAAGCAGATCAAGCAGGCGAAGAAGGAGGCGAAGAGAGCTGCAAAGGAAGGCCAGACAAGCGGTGAAAATTCCAACGGATCCACCACACCTGAGGAAAAGGAACCTTTCAAGCTTCATGACCTGGACTTCTCGGTGGCTCGCAATGAGCTTATAGCTGTCATTGGCACTGTTGGCTCGGGAAAGAGCTCTCTGCTTGGAGCGCTTGCCGGGGATATGCGCCGCACCGGTGGAGAGCTCATGCTTGGATCCACTCGTGCTTTCTGCCCGCAATACGCCTGGATCCAGAATGCAACCGTCAGGGACAACATCGTTTTCGGCAGGGAGTTCAGGCAAGACTGGTACGACAAGGTTGTCGATGCATGCGCGCTGCGGGCTGATTTCGAAATGTTACCGCATGGCGACCTTACTGAGATTGGTGAGCGCGGTATCACGGTGTCCGGTGGCCAGAAGCAAAGGCTCAATATCGCGCGTGCCATCTACTTTGATGCGGACATCATTCTCATGGACGACCCTCTTTCGGCTGTTGATGCGCACGTTGGTCGTCACATCATGGACAACGCTATCTGCGGCCTGCTGAACAACAAGTGCCGAATTTTGGCTACTCACCAGCTGCACGTACTTCATAGGTGCGATCGCGTCATGTTGATGCACGAAGGCCGTATTTCCGCGATCGATACGTTTGAGAATCTCATGGCGAATAACGAAGAGTTCATCAAATTGATGGCGTCTACCGCTGTTGAAGAGAAGAAAAACGAGGATGAGGACGAGGAATCCGATGAGGACGAGATTGAGGAAGAGAAGAAGGACACCCCGAAGAAGGGGCCGAAGAAACCTGCAGCAGCGCTCATGCAAGCCGAAGAACGGGCAGTTAAAAGCGTATCGTGGACCGTATATTCGGCGTACATCAAGGCGGCTGGATCCATGTTCATTGCTCCGCTGGTTCTTGGACTTTTGATCCTGTCGCAAGGTGCCAATATTGTTACGAGCTTGTGGCTTTCCTGGTGGACGTCAGATAAGTTTGGCTACTCAGAGGGTGCATACGTAAGTTTCTTCCAATTCAGATTCGGGCTCGTCTTGCTGACTTTCTCTTTCAGATTGGCGTCTACGCTGGGCTTGGTGCAATGCAGGCGTTGCTAATGTTTCTTTTCTCTGTTGCGCTAACAATATTCGGCACACATGGGTCTAAAGTCATGCTGCGCCAAGCTCTCACGAGGGTTCTCAGGGCACCGATGTCCTTCTTCGACACGACACCTCTAGGCCGGATCACAAACCGCTTCTCGAAAGATATCGATACGATGGACAATGCCCTCACGGATTCGATGCGTATGTTCTTGCTCACAATGGCGATGATCCTATCGGTCTTCGCCCTCATCATCGCATATTTCCATTACTTCGCCATCGCTCTTGGGCCGCTGTTCTTGCTCTTTGTCTTTTCTGCCAGCTACTACCGCGCGTCCGCTCGCGAGATCAAACGTCATGAGGCCGTTCTGCGGAGCACAGTCTTCTCTCGTTTCACCGAGACCGTGTCCGGTGTGGCAACGGTTCGTGCGTACGGTCTGCAGGACAAGTTCTCCAAATCCATCAGGGAGGCCGTCGACGATATGGATTCGGCATACTACTTGACCTTTTCGAACCAGCGATGGCTCAGCACGCGCTTGGACGCCATCGGAAACACGCTTGTCTTCGTCACTGGCATCCTGGTTGTGACACAGCGCTTCGACGTGAACCCTAGTATTGCCGGTCTTGTTCTTTCCTACATCCTTTCCATCGTCCAGATGATCCAGTTCACGGTCCGGCAGCTCGCAGAAGTCGAGAACAACATGAACTCGACGGAGCGTATCCATTATTACGGCACGCAGCTGGAACAGGAGGCTCCTCTCCAACTTGGGCCTGTTCGACCAGAGTGGCCCGAACGTGGCGAGATCGTCTTCGATAACGTGCAGATGCGGTACCGCGACGGCCTCCCTCTCGTCCTCCAAGGCCTAAACATGCACGTCCTCCCCGGCGAGCGCATCGGCGTCGTCGGCCGCACCGGCGCAGGCAAATCCTCCATCATGAGCACGCTCTTCCGCCTGGTCGAGCTCAGCGGTGGCAGCATCACTATTGACGGCGTCAACATCAGCACCATCGGCCTCAAGGACCTCCGCTCGCGCCTGGCCATCATCCCGCAAGACCCGACCCTCTTCCGCGGCACCATCCGCAGCAACCTCGACCCCTTCAACGAGCACACCGACCTCGAGCTCTGGGGCGCCCTCCGCCAAGCCGACCTCGTCGCCCCGGACGCCGACATGGCCGACACGTCGCAGCGCGTGCACCTCGACTCAGCCGTCGACGAGGAAGGTCTCAACTTCTCGCTCGGCCAGCGCCAGCTCATGGCCCTGGCGCGCGCTCTCGTGCGCGGCGCCCAGATCATCGTGTGCGACGAGGCGACGTCGAGCGTGGACATGGAGACGGACGCGAAGATCCAGCAGACGATCGTCGAGGGCTTCAAGGGGAAGACGCTGCTGTGCATCGCGCATCGGCTGCGCACGATCATCGGGTACGATCGCATTTGCGTCATGGATGCTGGGAGAATCGCGGAGCTGGGCAGTCCGTTGGAGCTGTGGGAGAGCGAGGGGGGCATTTTTAGGAGCATGTGCGAGAGGAGTGGGATTAGGAGGGAGGATATTGTTGAGGCGGCGGTGGAGAGCGGGGTTTTGAAGGAGTGAGCGAGGTGAGGGAAGGAAGCATTAATTAGAGGGGTGGAAAAAAGGAATGATGGGATGCATGATGAATGCATGAATGAATGGGGAGTCGATATCCTTTCGCATATACGGATTATAGACTGGATGGTTTAATTTTGGGCGTGGTTTTTGGCACTCCTGCTGATTGGATGCATTTGGGTCATATTAATATTCCAACATTTAAAATGCATTTAAGAACTTCGTTCTTGCTTTCGTCCTCTGGCTTGGCTCTTATGTCTTCCGCTCAGTGAAACACAGATGCAAAGGCGGCAACGTCATAGTGAACATATCAAACAAATTGACTTCAACATCAACGTACAGAAGGACAAGAATCACGGGGTGAAAACGACTAGCATGTGGAAAACGAATAGATTCACGTCGATATACTGTATGCCGACGTGAAATGCGACGCCAAGATGAGCAGGCGTCGGGCATGATGGGATGGTGGTTTCTCCCTGAGCAGGGCTATCCATCATAGCTGCTGCAGACACTCTTGCAAAAGGGATGTAGGATGGCTGTACATGCGGCGAGCTCGACGGAAGTCATCTTGCAATATTTAAATGCGCGGACAGCGCTTCACAACCTTCTCCGCATGTCTACTGCGCAAAGGGTGGTATCTTCAATAGGCTGGCTGCACAGGTCCGCATAGCCGAGCCACCACCACCACCTTCTCGCTGTCTCCACTTGCACTGATTTGAAATAGATGATTTTGTTCAACGATTGAAGACGAGAGTGGAGCTACATTTTGCCCCATTAAGGAGGGAAAGCGCCGATTGGCCACGTCGGAAAGGGCCGAACCGCTGCCACGTCTTCAAAAAACGTCCCGAGGATGGGAGAGGCCCAGAACCATATCTTTCTCAGCGTCGGGCGCATTTATTGATCCGTGGTAGTTCTGCAAGTATTAAGTTGTAGTCTTAAGGCTGTTCCTATAGTGCGCTGATTCTCTGATCTATACATATTACAGGTTCCTTATAGGCCCTGATTCCATTAACCGAAATTGCAAAAGCGATGTATACTGGTTCAACCACCAAAACAGGCATCTGGTGACTTCCGGTTCGCGGTAGCGATATTCCAAAATAGACCGTCTGAACCGAAATACTCCCCAGTCAAAACTCCAACCAGCTGGTATTTGAAGAGGCGATGGCAGTCGTGTTCCCTGTCTCTCTCCACATCTCGCGACATCAGCAGCGGCCTCGCACGTCATCAAGAAGGCCAGGTTGCCCAACGCAACAGGCAAAACTTTTAAAACCTTCTTTTCCCACCGCACTGCCACAAAACACAACAAGATGGAACACCACGCATCACCTTCCTCTCACCCCTCTCCCTCCACTTCAGCATCCTCGTCGCCCTCCTCCACCCCATCTTCCTCGCCCACCTTCAGTCCCAAAGGACCCCACAGTGACACCGTTCAAGACGTCCAACGCCTCGTTCCCACTAGCGAACGCCTCGCCGCCACCTCGCGCGTCATCTGGCAGCTCTCCCGGCGGCTCGAGATGGTCAACGAATGGGCGAGATCCGGGCAACTTACAATGGAGGACTACTTGGCCGAGACCAGGGACTTAAGCGCCGCGCTGAGCGCGAAGAGGAGAGAAAAGGATGAGCTGGAAAGAGGAGGGGTTTGAAGAGACAGACGAAGAGAGCGGGAAGGCAAGGATGGATGCCGTCAAGTGGGGATGAAGGGCATCGAGGAGAGCGCTATGTTGAGACGGAAGATTGATGTTGATTCTTGAAGTGAAACCTGAGGAGGCGGCTATTTAACAGGTGCAAGCTCCTGACTTCTCTGATACCACTGTCGTCACTACCATAACACGCTGGGCAGAAGGAGAACAAGCGGAGCGCAAAGAATTGAAGGAAGAATGAGATGGGTATGGATAAGGAGACTAAGCTTTCGCCTGCTGGATTGCTTGAATAACAGGGAAATTGATCGGGTTGAGGTGCAATGAGATGGGCATGGACAAGGAGACCATGCTCTCGCCTGCTGGATCGCTTGAATATCAGGGAAATTGGTTGGGTTGAGGTGCGCTACATCGGCATTGTTGGAGCCGTATCTGTGCAGTGGTGAATGATTCAGAAGAAGTTGTATTGTTTTGGAAGAGAAGCCTGAGGAGACGGCTATTCTCCTGCCTTCCCTGATACCACTATCGTCACTGCCATAACAGGCATGGACAAGGAGACAAAGCTCTCGCCTGCTGGATCGCTTGAATATCAGGGGAATTGGTTGGGTTGAGGTGCGCTACCGAGAATTACGTTTCGCGAAGCCCTCTATTTGTCTTCGCAAAGCCGACTATGCAGAGAAGCGTGTAAAACAAGCGTAGTGTTTCGCAAACCATCCAAACTCCTTTCTCTATTGCCTCAGTTCTAAGTGACTAAAGGAAAACTGATGCTGTGTTTGTAAATCGGGTATATGATAGAACGCCATATATGCTCTCTTTCTTGACATGTCTTGTCTCCCTCTGTCTAAAGTCTGGAGCATAAATATCAAGACTCTGTCTCCGCCTCAGTCCCCTCTTGCAGTGCGGGCTTGCTGAAATCTCTAGTGATCGCTGGGCCACTGCCACCAGGTTTGCGGAACACTGCTTGCATCCAGCAGCGATACATCTTCAGCTTCCGCTGACGGTTGACGAGCATGCGTCGGTCCACGCCGATGGATTCGATGTTGAAGGCTGGAGTCTCCTTATCTGCGGACTTTTCGTTCAGGTCCAACTTGTCCATCTGCGTAGCCACGTCTCCGTCCTGTGCTCCTTCCGCTTGCTGCGACGGCTTCGCCTCCTCCCGGTCGGTATCAAGACCGCCACCCCATATCTTTTCGAGCTCCTCTTTCTCGAAGAAATATACTCTAGTGCCGTCTCCTCTAACGTAAAAGTTCTCGTCCAAGTATCTCCCCTTCTTGAAGCGCACCTGCGCCAGATCTCCACGACCATAGTCGCGGAACAGCACATAGCCACCCGGCTTGAGCACGCGGTAGATATTGCGGACGGCCTGCGCCCACTGCGACGGTGCCAAAGCAGAGAAGATGAAGATCATGAGCACAACGTCCACGCTGCCCTCAGTAAGGCCCGGAGGCAAGCTCTGCTCGCCCTCGCCAGCCGCATCCCACACGTCCGCCTGGATCGTCTGGCCATCGTCGTACGCCTCATTCTTCCTCATAACATCCACCGCCGTCTTCGAAAAATCGCACGCGTGGATCTTGAAGTTCGGATTCTCGTTGAGCGCCAGAATCGGAAACGCCGTGTTCCCCGCGCCGGCGCCGACCTCGAGCATGAGCGCGGGCGGACTGTCCTGGCGCGTCAGGGCGGCCAGGACGGGGAACTCCTGGAACAACCACTTGCGATTCTTGAAGAAGTTGGACTGGTTGTTTTTGTAGAAGAGGTTCCACCACTTGGCCGGGTCGCCGTTGAAGCGCTGCTTGTCGAAGTCGGAGACGGGGTTGTCGCGCTGGTGGGCGTACTGCAGCTCGGCGAACTCGCGGTACGTGTCGTCGACCTCGACGTGGTCCCACGCGTTGAACTCGAAGATGTCGTCGCCCTCCTCCAGGAACCGCGAGCCGAACTGGAACGGGTCGCTGCGCTTTTGGTTGTTGGACGGGTCGTGCGAGCGCGACGAGGCGGGCTTGCGAACGGGCTGGATCGAGGCGGGGACGCCGTAGGTGGAGGGTTGTTGCTCTTGCGCGGCGGGGTCGAGGGTTACGGCGAAGCGGATGTGCTCCATGCCCTTGGAGAGCTGGCTTTTCGGCGTCTTCTTGCTGGATGAGGCATGTTGGGTAGCAGTGTCCTGCACGGGCGGGGGAGAGGAGGAGGCAGAGTCAGCCATGGTCGCGGGGAGGAGAGACTGGAGAGAGACGGGCGATTCGATTGATGGCGCTGGACCCTTGGAGAAAATGGAAAATCCCCGTCTTATCGATAAGCGCGCTTTCCCTCGCCGGTCCTAGCGCGGCGCGCAAATCAATAGCATCATCGCTTTGCGCTCAAACAGCCTGCCCTCCATTGGACACGTTCTGCGACGCGCGCTGCATCATGAAGCACAGCTGACGTTCGCTTGCCAGAACCCTTCCACGAAACCATCGTATGTATATACCCACCTCCCCTCAAAAAAAGACCCAACGCCAATTGACTCTCCAGCGCCAGAACATCCACCCACCTCCCGACACAACACAACACCATCACCACCACCATGAAAGCCCTCCGCATCGCCCCCCCGCGCCTCCGCGCCCCCACTCCCCGCACCCTCCCCCAACAAACCCGCACCTTCCTCCCCAACCCCTTCGCCCTCCTCGACAGCGCGACCTCCTCCACCAAAAACACCGCCTCTCCCTCCTCATCGCCACAAACTCTCTCGGCAACGCGCACCCTCCCCTACCCCTCCACCGCAATCTACGACATCATCGCCGACGTCTCCGCCTACAGCACCTTCCTCCCCTACTGCCAGCGCAGCGACGTGACAAAGTGGTCGCGACCCGACGCGGCGACGGGCCGGCGCTGGCCGTCCGAAGCGCTGCTCGGCATCGGGTGGGGCGGGATAAGCGAGGCGTTTGCGTCGCGGGTGTATTGCGTGCCCGGGTCGATTGTGGAGGCGGTGGGGGGGCGGTCGCGGACAAGGTTGCGGGCGGAGGAGGTGGCGCATCATGACTTGGCGCCGGAGGATGGGCGTGGTGATGGTGGTGCGGCGGGGAAGGGGGAGGTGTTGACGCATCTGCTGACGCGGTGGACGGTGGCGCCTTTTCCGTATCAGCCGCCGCGGCAGGGGCTGTTGGGAGGAGGTGGAAAGGAGGGTGGGAATGCGATTGATCCGCTGGAGCCGGCGAGTGGGCGGCCGAGGGAGCAGACGCAGGTTACGTTGGCGATTGAGTTTGCGTTTGCGAATCCGCTGTATGCGACCATGATGACGGCTGTGACGCCCATGGTTGCCAACCTGATGATTGAGGCGTTCGAGAAGCGCGTTGAGAAGCTGCTGGATGGGCCGGGGTTGGGCGGTACCAAGGAGAAGCTTCCGTCTGAGGGTGTCTTGGGCCACAGCGGACCCTTCAAGCGGTAGACGAGAGTAATTTTGAAGAAGGCATAGAAGGTCGGATGGTTTTGGAGATTGTACATATCTGATTATGGCCGGATGGAAGCCACATTGGACGAAAGACTCATTGCGTAGAACCTACATCGGACGAAAGCGGCATCGGACGGAATCACTTAATCTTGTTTTCGAAGAGGCGGCATATTTCAAGCGTATTTTTCTTTCTCCCATTAGAAAAGACCACTCTACCAGTAGAGCAAGCTGCGATCTCGATAATTACCGTCAGTCAAAGCATCAAGCATGACAAAAAACGTACAAGAAATGGAAGAAAGAGCCGTCGAAAAACTCGGTTCCCAGAACCGTCAAAAATACAGCCGCCCAAGTAGCAATAGTGCGTCCATCCCTCCAAGCCCGGAGAAAAGAAGGAGCCAGCCAGCCCATAGTACCCGCATGATTAAAAGAATGAATGCCGCCTATACATGATATCGTAACTTCGTACAACCCATGACCGACCCGAATACCTACCTGTCCTATATCCTATTACTTGGGGTATCAGCACCGCTGCGCCCATGGCCATCGAAGTTGCCCCACGCCTTCACATGATCGCGGCTCTCCCGGCTGAAACCCGCGTTCTCCATGAGCCGCGTGAACGTCGTCTCGCTGGTCAGTGGCCGCTCACCGGGTTCGCGAATCGCCGGCGGGGGAGCCAAGAAGCCCATGCCACTGGGCTGCTGCGAGCCGGTCATGAGCACGTCGATCGTCTCCGTCGAGCCTGTCCGAGGGCGGTCACGGCTCAAGCTGCCGCGAGACTGCAGGCTCTGGGAGCGGCGAGGCCCAAGACTGAAGTTGCGCGTCGGACCTAACGGCTGGCGGGCTCGTGGCGGGCTGCGTGTCGAGCTGCTGCGCTGTCGCTGTGGCCAGCGTGGTGCCGGTGTCGGCGTGTACACGCTGGGGCTGACGGAGCGCTCCGTCATGGGCGGCGGCGGAGGCATTGGGTTGGCGTTCAGATCGGGCTTGGAGGGCCGGGAGAAGAGACCACGGATGCGAGGAGACTTGGGGGATGCTGCAGCCATGCCTCCGCCAGGACCAGACGTCAGGTTGCCGTACGGCTTGCTCGGGCTACGCCTAGGGCCATTCGGGCGAGCATACCCGTAGGGGTTGAGAGGCGTTGTGCTGCTTGATGTGTGGGTGGTGCTCGTCGTCATGGTGTTGTTGCGACCAAGACTGCCGGCCTTGTTGATTTCCTTCATCGGCGAGAAGGGTGAGCCGAGTAGTGTACGATCGATGCTCGCAGTGCCAGGCGGGCTAGCAGCATCGCGGCGCAGGAACTCGGTGCGCGCGCTCATTGCTGGGTTGTAGATGGGATCACTGACAGTGCGAGACACTGGTCCGAAATCACCACTGTAGCGAGGCTTCTTTGCATTGGCTTGGCGCTTCTTCCACAGCCATATGCCTAGGATGGTGAGAAGGATGCCAAGAGCAATACCACCAATGACACCACCGGCAATGGCACCCTTATTGGTGCCACCTGAGTGCTTCTCGCCCAGAGGAGTGGCACTTGCTGATGCGCTCGCACCGGCGCTCTGTCCCGCACCCAACCCAGAAGTGACCGAACCACCGGTTGGCGTGGAAATGGATGTCGAAGAGGGAGCAGCTGACGTGGTAGAAGATCCTGATCCGCTGGTGGAGCCGCTGGCTATCATG
Organism: Neofusicoccum sp. Z40; assembly: GCA_037356075.1. Lineage (NCBI taxonomy): Eukaryota > Fungi > Ascomycota > Dothideomycetes > Botryosphaeriales > Botryosphaeriaceae > Neofusicoccum > Neofusicoccum sp. Z40. Next base: position 685,517 of record JBAWJV010000002.1, read on the forward strand.
GCGCAAAGGCCATTCTGGCAGGAGTAGCCCAATGGGCAGCACTCCGAGCCACATGTCTCTAATGTGGCAGTGAGGTTCGTGGTGTGTATAGCGTTCGAAGGGTGGAGGGTGGCGTTCTGCTGGGTAATATCGCAAGTGATCGGTCTGATGAATTTGCAGTCCTGGCCCTCAGGACAGCATATCACAGAGGTCGCCTGACCACCAGCGCCATTGTCATCGTTCAGAGCGGTGCACTTGGTGCTTGAAGGGCAGCAGAAGGCGCTCGGAAAGTTGCTACCACACTGGGCGAGGGACGCATCGCCTCCGCAGACGCCTGCATCCGCCCGGCGGAGCAGACCTATGGCCTGAGCGGCATCTACAGCGACGGCGAGGGCCGAAGCTGTCGGCACGGCGGCTGATATGACGCAGATGACGGAGAGCTTCTGGAGGGTCGACGGGCCCATGCTAGGGGACGGAAGCCTGGCGGCGCAGGCAAAGAAAAGAGGCGGGTCTCGAGCAAGCGGCCAGAGTGACTAGGCAGCAGATCGAGGGCGCGAAGAGGCGAAATAAGAGATTACTCGAAGAAAAGAAGCACGCACGTGACGGGCGCTTAGCAAAGGAAGAGAGAAGAGGGCGGGCGGGCGACGGCGGTGGGCATGAAGCAAACGAGGGAAAAGTCGTGAGCTGGCCGGCGGCTGCAGGATATAAGGAAACAATGGCTCACCGTCGACGCGCAGATCTCGCGACGGGCAGCGCTGCCCGGTTTGCAGTCTCAGCATGGGTCAAAATAGCCCTGTCGAGGCGCCGAGAGGCTCGCAGCGGTCAGGTGGGCCGCGGGAGCCCAACGCAGCACTGGACGATGAGTGCCGGCGCTGGGTGGCTATGCTTTCGCGCTGGCAGCGCGCGGGTGAAACGGCGTTTGGGGATGTTGTAGGGCGGGCGGCTTGGGCGCGAATGGTTGGCTGCGGGCGCGCGCTGCCGCCGGGCGGGAGAGTCGGTGGAGCGCTGGCGGCCTGTGCGCGCGCGCGCCCGGCGTGCATCATCTGCAATGGAAAAGTCGACGGCACGGCAGTCTTGAGCGCCCGCCCACCCCCTCCGCACCGCAGCGCGCCATGATCCTCCCCCGTCTCCTCCGGCAGCAGCAGCCCCTGCGCGCCGCCCAGCGATGCTCAGTACGGAACTCCCCGCTGCCGCCTGCAGGCCAATTGCCCGGCCGCCGAAGCGCCTTCTAACACCGCCGTCTGCTAGCAGCGCCTGTCGCACGTCACCCAGCGCCGCAGCGTCGGCCATCGCGTCCCGCGCCTCGCCAACTACGATGAGGCGTTCGCCGAGCATGGCGTGCCCGGCCTGCTGTCCCCGGCCGGCTTCAAGACCGCCTGGACCGACTACCAGGGCCTGATGGTGGAGCGCCTCAACCAGAACGTAGCAGGTGCGCCCTCTGGCGCCGTCAATTGTGCGCGCACGCATGCGCTGACGCTCCATTCCGATCCGCAGGCACGATTCTCGAGAACGAGCAGGCCAGGAACGTCGTCGTCCAAACCGCCCGCGAGCCACAGTTCGCCTCCACCTTCAACTATGCCTCGATGGCCTTCAACAACCACCACTTCTTCCGGACTATCGTACGTGGCCCTTCCCCAACACCTCCCCCGGCACGCCCATCGTCGCGCCGCCGGACCCACCCGCGCGTCTCAACCGCTCTGCTAACACGTCAACCCCGCGCTACCCGCAGACCGACGACGAGAAGACCATCCCCGACGACCTCGCCGAAAGCCTGAAAGCGTCCTTCTCCTCTGTCGACATCTTCCGCGATGACTTCCTCGCCACAGCCGACGCCATGTTCGGCCCGGGCTTCGTGTGGCTGGTGTGGCACAAGCAGCCGAAGCAGCTGAACAAGGGCTCGTGGAAGATCCTGCCCACCTACCTGGCCGGCTCGCCGCTGTCCGATGCCCACTGGCGCCAGCAGCCCGTCGACATGAACACCCAGAGCTACCAGTCCGCCGGCGGCCTCTCCGGCGCCGACTACGCCCGCCAGAGCCAGGTCCAGAACACCGCTGGCGTCATGGGTCCCCACAGCGCCCAGGGCCGGGCTCTGCGCAACCGCGCTCCTGGCGGCGCGGATGTCGAGCCCGTGCTGTGCGTTAGCACCTGGGAGCATACTTGGCTGCCCGACTGGGGTGTCGATGGCAAGAGGAATTTCCTGGAGGCCTGGTGGAAGCGGATCGATTGGAATGAAGTGCGAGCATTGGCCCCGAATGACGCTCTGAGCCAGGTCAAGAGGCCTTCGGCTATGACCTTTTAATTAAGGAAGCTCGCAGAAGCGGGGAAGAGCCAATGGTCACGAGGAATTGGGAGAGGCGGGAGGGATGATGGCAACGTGTATTGCATATGTAACATATTGAGTGCTGAGGCGGCCGCTCCTCTAGGTGTTTTGAGAGGATTCTTTTCGCATGGGAAAAATAGGGTTTGAAAAAGCCAGGTACGGAGAGTCCTTGCATGTATGAATTCACTGGAATGATCATATCTCCATCTCGATAAGGGTTTCAAGCCCCGGGAAAGCGTCATTGACGTAGCAAATGGAACATGCATGCATCTGCCGAAAACCAATGAGGTCTGTTTCCCGGGGTTGGATGACCTTGCTGAAATCCCAGAGCAGCTATTCGTTGCCCTGCAGAAGTTGCTGCTCAACACTCGGCTTCTGTCACATATATGCATGTATAGCAGCCCGACAGTCTCAGAGAAGAGGTTCATTCGTCTCTGTCTACCCAAGAACCGTGATGCCTCGTACCCCAGCTCAAACGCCATGCTGACACCGGATGCAGCCCAAAACTCCGCCCATGTTTCCAGCAATCGCTCAAAAACGCCGCGCAATGCATATGCTTAAAAACAAGACAACAACCATGACATGTCGTCAGACCATGCACACTATCTGCATGCAAGCTGCACACTCAAGCAGCCACCTCTCCTTCAAGCAGGCCTCTCAACACGCCACTCCCCGGTCCATCCAACGCACCGCTCAGCTCTTTCATGCCGACGCAGCTCGAGACTCTCTTCTTCTCTACAAGGCCGGCGCTGAAACCGCCGCCACCACGACCACGCTTGCTAGGCGTCGAGGGAACGGCAAAGCTGCCGCTCCTCCCATTGCCCTCAAGTGCAGAAACCAATGACAGCGTTTCCAAGCTGGCGATCACGTCGCGAAACTCGGTGCTAGTGAGAGGGTGCAGGACATTGTCCCGCTTGCAAAGACCAGCGTAAGTGTCGTACAGCACCTTGATAGTAGGCGCAGCTGCAGCTGCCGAGCTATGCTTCGAGGGCGTCGTAGGCGGCATCATGGCGGCCGAGTCGCGGAGCTTCTTTTCGAGGGCAGAGAGGGCGCAGAGAACAGCCTTCTGCTGGAGATTGAGGTTCTTGAGGCGCTGCGAAGTTCCATTGCTGAACACGGCAGCTGTGACGCGCGCCATGTGTGCAATCGTAGCACGAGGCGCGGTTTCGACGGTGAGCTCAGACAGGGAAGACGCAACGGCACACTGCCGCGAGGTTTTCGAGGGAGTTCGGGATGCCGGAGAGGAGAGATTCATGTTCTCGATGAGAATAGTCTTAGATGGCGTCGCAGTCGGATCAACAGTCTCGCCGGCAACTCTCTTCGCGTGCTGGTCACGAGTGTCTGCCTCAACCATGTCAATGGCTCGCCTGCAGATGTCGAAAGCCTTGCGAAGGTCTCCAGTCTGTGCTGCGACCTTCTTAGAGAGGAATTGAATGGCGGTCGGATGAAGGATCGGGACGAAGTCGGCGGACGCAGTTGTGTTAGAAGGGATCAAAGTCTTGAGCTTCGAGCTGATGACGGACGCCACCTGAGGAGCCGTATACGGCATGAACGGGAGGAGGTGGGGCTTGAGGCCTCGAGATTTCAGCCTTGGAAGGAAGCGATCGGTGAAGTCCAAAGCGTTCGCAATGCCGAGGAGGATGAGGCTCGACTTCGGGCGCATCGACCACTCGAAGATGTTGTAAAGCAGTTCGAGGTCCAGTTCGAGCAGATAGTCGACTTCGTCCAGGGTAACCACGTAGGAAACGTCGCGCTTGAAGAAAATCTTCTGTAGCGTCTCCTTCTCCGTTCCCTCCAAGACATCCTCTGCCTCTCCAATTTCTTCCAAGAGTTTGACATAGATTTCGCCGGCGCTCTTCGCGCTCATGCAGTTGAAGTATGCTGTCTTCACAGAAGACTCGTCAAATTCCTGGCAGATTTCGTTGACCAGCGCGCTCTTGCCGGTACCGGGAGGACCGGAAATGTACAGGCATCCGGACTTCTTGGAATCGACGCGGGAAGACACAAATTGCTGGAGCTCTTTTCTCTCATCATCGCGACCAATCAATTGGCCCGGCTGCGATCCCCGGATGAAGAGCTGGCGCGCGTCATTGTAGACAGTCGCGACCGAGCTCCGTGGCGTAGTCGGCGTACGGGGAGTGCGAGGCGTCAACGGCTTGCTCGCTACGAGAATGCGGTGTCGGGGGGTAACTGCGACCTTGCTCGCGCACGCGTCGCGATGCCGAGGAGTTGAAGGAGTCGCGACCTGCGAAGTCTTCGCGTCCGTGCTCACGTTGACCTTCGAGTTTTTGAAGTGCGAATTGATCTTTGCTGGCGACAGCGCAACTCTGCTTTCAATTGCGCCATGCTTAGCTGGCACCGTGCTGCTACTCCGCGTGCGCTTGGTCGGTTGCGACTCTTCGGCCAGCTCGTCCACTTCCATAACATGGCCATTCTTGGCTGCAACGGGCTTCTTGGGCGTTATGAACGGGTTTTCCTTTTCGCTGTTGTCGAGCACGACAAACTGCGATCGCCTCGTGGATCGCGTCGCGGCCTTCGAATCTTTGTCGCCTGGAGAGAGGTCAGCCACGTCTCACACGCGAGCGCGTGTTTACGGAAGGACTCGGTGGCCTACCTGCACACGGCGCGGCACTCCTGGTGCGCTTTCCGAGCACTGAGACGGCCATTATCTTAAGCAAGGGCGCAAGCGGAAGCTTCGAACGGGCTTGCGAGGGGAAGAGGCGACGGCGGGTGGAGTGGAGGAAGGTGGAGGTGGAGAGATGAAGAAGTCGCGACTGTCGCGTCGAGGCGCGACCTATGCGCGCCGGCGCGTTAATTGACTTTTAGCGCCGCGCACTGACCACTTAGCCACACCTGTGCCACAGCTCCGTTTCCCCAACGACCACCACCAACACCGTCTTACGAGATAATCACCTCCCCAAAGACAACACTTTTGGAGCAATAACGACTATAACCACAGAGTTCTAGACAATTGTCTTAACAATCAGGACGAAGTGTATCAGCCGAACGAGCAGAGGCTCCTGGTTTATGGACATGATATGGAAGGTCGGTGCATTAAGGACACCGGCGAAACGGTTTCGTCATTTAGTCTTACTTTAATTGACTCTGCAGCGTTCGCAAAAACGGTTCATACTGCTTCGAAGAGCCGAACGTCCATGATCTCTATGCTCCTTACTCCCCCTCTTTTTTCACCGCGATGTTGCACATACTAGAGAGCTTTTGTGACGAAACGATGATTCATACTGCACGTCTTTGCTGTCTCTCAACATACGACACACTCCCTCTCAAATCTCCGCCGCCCATCGAATTCTCCTCCTGACAAGGGTCAATCCCTTCTGTTGCCGTTCATCATCATTTTGGTTGACTTGCGCCCATTAGCATTCAAATATTTCAACAGGTCTATGGAATCTGGGTCAATCAACCATTGCTCATTGGTAATGCTTTCAGCATTGAGAAGTTCTGAGTGATTCTGCACGCTTCTTGCTCTATTGATCATTGATCCGACCCTGTGAACCAAGTGATAACGGTCTCATTCGCGTGGTGCTCGTGATTGCTTGTTCGCTTGATGCTCGTGTTATCGCAAAGCTTCTACGTATGACCCCGTCAGGAAATCATTGGTTATTGCCATTCTGCTCGTGATCAACATGGTCATCATACATTGAAGCTCAACAATCTCAAATGGGTTCTTCAACCTTCTTTGCATAGACTCGTGCCCAACCCTCAGGCATCACCGCCATGCTTGCATGCAGGGCCCTCAGGCATCACTATACTGTATGCAGGGTACACCACATGTATCAAAACAGTCAGGAGGAGCAGAAACCACGCGCAGATGACCGCCAACCCTCCACCGCAACCTAGGTATATATACTCCTCCACTCCTCCACCAACCAACTCCCTTTCCTCTCCAGCTCTCTTTGCTTTTTGGCTTAGGTCAGTCCCTTCCCCAAGCCTAGCGCCCCTTTGACAGACTGCTAACACTTTTCAAGATCAAGTGTAGTATCTGTTCTTTTTAGTTTAATCGCTGAAACGTCTCTACGGAGGCATTCGTGATTGAACCAGTTTTTGGAACCTGGTTGGTGGCCGCTGAGCACCGCTCATGTCACTGACCACAGTGTCGCCCGTATTGCACTGTCTCGGGCTGACGCGACTGGCCTGCTTTGGGTCTTCTTTCTTTGAGCTGGTGGTGATGAGTGTTTTTTCGTTGTGTTCTTCACCATGAGTGGGGACTCGAGGAAGAAAGTGCTGCAAGCTGCTTTACTGGGGAGACTTTGAGCTGTGACTTTGGAACTTCTCTTTCAGGGGCTCTGCTGATCAGATGTTCACTCATCACCTCAGCTGGGCGTGGAAGTTGTGATACCAAGGAGACTGTCGGGGCGCAGGGGTGAAGTGAACTGGCAGCAGTGAAAGCTCTTATTTAACAGCCAGAACCTCAGCGTAACATCAAAGCATCACTGGCAACATGCCGTCTTGGTGACACAAGGCTGACCTTCACGTTTCGCGAGTATTGCTTCTCTTGACGTCACCTCAGAGGGCGAGGCGTAGTATTTCTCCAAAGTAGGTGCGAGAGTTCATTGTTTGCCCGTTCTAATGACCAAAGCTACTCATCCCTGAGCAGAATCCGGGCCTCCTTCTTGCGCTTCTCGATCAAGCGCTCGGCAAATTTCGTCTTCTCATCCCTCAGCGTGACGTATGCCTGTGGAGTAACAGTTAGTTCTGACTTCACAGAATCTGGAGCTTTAGACAGCGCCATACCCAGAACCAAAAGGTGCACTCGAAGAACCCCCAGGTGAATACCAGCCTGTTCTTCAGAGGGTCTCCGACACCATGGCTGAAAAGAACCTGGCCAGGGTCCGGCTTGAAAACATATGTGTAACCAGTCAGGCTGATGAGGAAGGTGAGGCGAAGCGGGATTTGGTTTGCCCAGTAGGGAAAGGCGAGTTCCTCGTCCATGGACACTGCAATGAGGTCGGAGAGGCCCAGGAGCGCGATGATGATGGCGGCGAAGGCGGTCGCAGAATTGGGCTTCAGGAATTGAGTGGGCTCAGGCTGCATCCACAGCGTCAGTGACCGTGTCTGGTGCCAGATTGGCAAGGAGGGGAGCTTTACGATGCGCATAGCTTCTCCGAACAGGAGGACGAGATTTTGCTCCGCGATGATCCGCGGGGCGCTGAGGAGGTACCATGCGATGGTAATGTGGAAGAGGCAGAGGCCCCGGATGATGGCGAAAGAGGAGACAATGGCCATGGTTCTGGTGCAGCAGACGGTGCGGTCGAGCTTGGGCAGCTCGAGCTGCGGGTTTCGCTGCGCTGGTCAGACGACGCGAGAACTCCCGACGTCATCCCGTCGCGTGCGAACGCCGGTCTCCGAGGCTCACGAGTCACTGATATATAGGGAAACCCCACTGCTGTCGACGGCCAACAAACAGCCATCGTCATGCAGAGTATGCCCGTCTCCTTCATCTCGCTTCTCAGGCTTGTCGCTCCCAATGTTGACTGACAAGTCTTTAGTGGATATCAAGGACCCTGATGCCATTGTGCGCCACAAGAGGCTCGCCCTCCGCCGGGCAGCTCGGTCGCCTGGCTCCATCTTCTTCAACTTTGTCGTGTTCCCCGTGTTCATTCTCGCCACACTATGGAGCTACATGAGCTATGACGTTGCGTGTCTTTACCAGGACTGCTCATCCATCCAGTACCGCGCGCAGAAGATCTTGAAGGAGAATCCTCTGATAGGTCCCGATAATGCCTGTTCTGCCGTGGTGCCATGCATCTGCTAACGTGAACCAGATGGCCACAATGACTTGATGATCCAGATACGGTATAGTTATGAGAACCGCATCAATGATGGCAACTTTCCCACCAAGTTCGAGAACGGCGGCCTGGAGTACCATGTTGATATTCCTCGCATCGAGCAGGGGTTGAGCGCTGGTGCATTTTGGAGTGCTTTCCTTCCTTGCCCTGCGAACGCTTCTGACTTCTCGGATGAAGCCTATGCCCCTGGTATGTGATGCCTATTTATTTCTTCTCTTGATCAACTTTTCTCTCCACCTCCCAATGCACCATCTCGTGTCGAATATGACGCTTTCAGAAATGTTAAATGCCTACTAACCTATACCAGTCGTCAAGGCCACCCTGGAGCAACTGGACCTCTTCCAGCGCCTCGGAGCCAAGTACCCGAAATACTTCACTCCCACCCCCGACAGCGCAGCCGCCCACCGTGCTTTCAAGGAAGGTCGCTACATCGCGCCCGTCATCATCGAGGGCCTCCACCAAATCGGCAACTCCATCCCGACCCTCCGCCTCTACCACCAACTCGGCGTCCGCTACGCCACCCTAACCTGGAACTGCCACAACATCTACGCCGACGCCGCCGTCGTTCCCAACGCCGAAGGCCGCAGCGTCAAAAGCTCGCCGCACTGGGGCGGCGTCAGCCCCGCCGGCCGCGCCCTCATCGAGGAAATGAACCGCATGGGCATGATTGTCGACCTCGCGCACGTCAGCGTCGACACCATGCGCGACGTGCTCGCCGGCTCCGACGACGGCAGCTGGGGCGGCAGCATCGCGCCGCCCGTCTTCTCGCACAGCTCGGCCTACACCATCTGCCCGCACCCGCGCAACGTGCCCGACGAGATCCTCCACCTCGTCAAGAAGCGCAACTCCCTCGTCATGATCAACTTCAGCCCCGGATTCGTCTCGTGCACCGAGTCGACCGACGGCTCCGGTATCCCGGACTTGTATGCGCCGAACGTCACGCTCGCCCAGGTCGTGAGGCACATCAAGCATATCGGCGAGCTGATCGGGTACGACCACGTCGGTCTGGGCACGGATTACGATGGCATCGACAGCACGCCGGCGGGACTGGAGGACGTGAGCAAGTTCCCGGATTTGGTCGCGGCGCTGCTGGAGGCGGGCGTGAGCGATGAGGATGCGGCGAAGATTGTGGGGAGGAATTTGTTGAGGGTGTGGGAGGAGGTGGATAGGGTGGCGGCGAAGTTGCAGAAGGAGAGGCCGCCGCTTGAAGACAAGATTTCGACTTTTACGGAGAGGAGCAAGCGTCCCGGATCGAAGTAAAGGTACTGATCGTCTATGAGTGGTGGGTGAGAAAAGACCTGGTTTTTGTTAAAGAGGTTGAGATGCGTTAGAGAGGGGCAAGGGCTCGGCGCTTGGCGGGTGTGAAACCTGCATGCGAACAATGGGGTAGATGACATGTCCGATGTCAGGACGATCGTTTTGCATTGAGTCTCAATGTCTGAGTAAAAGAAAAGATAAAATCGCACTCTTTCAACTTGCCAGCAACAGGCATCAAAACTTTCCGAGCATCAGGAATATTGTGAAGGAGATTTTTGCAGTTGAATCAATTGGGTCTATCATTTGGACCAGCACCCAGTCGAAGAGACCCTCTTTTGGTTATTGATGCTTGTAATTTTCTTAAGCATTGCTTGCAGTATGGGATCGATACTAAACAAAAAGCATTAGCATACACTACCAGATCTCACTTTCTGTGCTCCATTTACAACTGGAGGAGTGGAGACCAGGTCGCCCGATCACGTGGCAGCTAGCGCGTCAGGGCGCGTCTTCCTGGCGCCATCACCGGCGCAATTGGCCGAAGCAGACGACACCCGCCTCCAAAGCTCGTCCGCCACGCATTCCGCCATGGCTCCGTCCAGTTCGCCCTTCGCCTCGTCGCAGAACAAGAAGCAAGCCACCATCTCCAGCTTCTTCTCCAAGAAGCCCTCCTCCACCCCAAAACCGCCTGCAGGACCGCCCAAGTCCTCGCCTCCGCCCGCCAACGTCGAACAGCGCGATGAAGCTCCCCCGAGCTCCGATGACGACGATGAAGAGCCGACTGCGCCTCGTAGGAAGTTCTCCAATGCCTTGAAACGCGCCCAAACCTCCAATGGCGACGATCGCGCCAGTGCCGGCCCAAAGCCCAAGAAAGCAAGGCGGACTGTCCGCGATGAGGACGATGATTATTACTCCCCGGATGGCGATGCACACGAACCTTCACCGGAGCCAGCCGCTGGCGGTCGGCAATCGATGGGCGATGTGAGCGAAGCAGGCCTCAATGGCTCGCGGAAGCTCAAGGGTACCGAGCGGACATCGAAGTACATTTTCTCGAGCTCGCCAGTCGAAGCAGAGAACCAGGAGGAGCCCGATACGGAAGAAGCAAGAAAGATGAAGGAGAGGTTGCACCACAAGTTCGTGAAGAAGCTCGGCAGGCCCGACAGCATCGCGGAGATCAAGAGGCGACACCACCAGATCAGCGAGGACGCCGGCGAGGGCGATGAAGAGGAAGACGAAGCGCTTGAGGACGACGAACCAAGACCAAAGTCGACAGCAAAGGGTAAAGGCGGAGCCGCGGCGAAGAAAGGCGGCCACAAGCTGACGCCCATGGAGAGGCAAATCATTGAGCTGAAGCAGAAGCATCCGGATACAATACTGGTGGTTGAGGTGGGCTACAAGTTCCGTTTCTTCGGCGAGGATGCCCGAGTGGCCGCGAAAGAGCTGGGAATTGTGTGCATTCCAGGGAAATTCAGGTTCGACGAACACCCTTCGGAGGCCCACTTGGATCGCTTTGCGGGAGCCAGTTTCCCCACGCACAGATTGCATGTGCATGTCAAGAGGCTGGTCGCGGCTGGCCACAAGGTCGGTGTTGTTAGGCAGCTAGAGACTGCTGCTCTCAAGAAAGCCGGAGACAACCGCAACGCTCCCTTTGTCCGCAAACTCACGAACTTGTACACCAAAGCTACGTACGTCGATGATGTCGAAGGTCTTGAGGGTGTTGGTGCAAAGGGCAATCCCAACTCTCCAGCTACAGGTTACCTGCTCTGTCTAACCGAGACCAACGCCAAGGGCTGGGGCACAGATGAGAAGGTCCACATAGGCATCGTTGCTGTCCAACCTGCCACGGGTGATATCATTTACGACGACTTTGAAGATGGATTCATGCGCAGCGAGATCGAAACGAGACTACTTCACATAGCGCCGTGTGAGTTTCTTGTTGTAGGGGAGATCTCCAAGGCCACTGAGAAGATCGTCCAGCATCTTTCCGGCTCGAAAAGAAACGTGTTTGGCGATCAAGCACGAGTCGAGAGGGTCGAGAAGCCCAAGACCATGGCAGCTCAAGCATACAGCCACATCTCGAACTTTTACGCGGACAAGATGAAGAGTAGTGATAGTAGCTCGGAGTCTGCGGCAACTGTCCTGGATAAGGTCCATCAGCTCTCGGAACATGTCACCATTTGTTTGTCGGCACTCATTACGCACATGACTGAATATGGCTTGGAACACGTGTTCGACCTGACCAAAAACTTTCAAGCTTTTAGCGCCCGATCTCACATGCTGCTCAATGGCAACACTCTAAGCAGCTTGGAAATTTACCAGAACCAGACCGACCACACTATGAAGGGCAGCTTATTCTGGACCATGGACAGGACGAAGACTCGATTCGGTCAGAGGCTGCTACGAAAATGGGTTGGAAGACCCTTGCTTAATAAATCGCAATTGGAAGAACGGATCAACGCTGTGGAGGAGCTTCGCAGCACCGATAATACCGTCGCTGCTGACAAGTTGAAACACTTGCTTGCACACATCAAGACGGATCTCGAGAAATCACTTATCCGGATCTACTACCAGAAGTGCACTCGGCCAGAGCTACTTGCAGTCCTACAAGCTTTGCAGCGCATCGCGAACGAGTATGCCCACGTTCGGACCGCAGAAAACGCTGGATTTACATCGCCAATCCTCAGAGATGCCATCGCAAGCTTGCCGCGCATCTCGGAGGATGTTGTCAACTTCCTAGAGAGGATTAATCTCCAATCGGCGAAGGATGACGATAAGTATTCTTTCTTCAGGGAAGAGTGCGAAACTGAGGATATCACCGACCACAAAATGGGCATCGTCAGCGTGGAGCATGATCTAGAAGAGCACAAACAAGAGATTGCTGAGAAGCTCAGGAAGTCAAAGGTAGCGTACGTGACCAAATCCGGCATCGAGTTCCTGGTCGAGGTGAGCAACAGCGAGGTCAAGAAGGTACCAGCTTCATGGGCAAAGATTAGCGGCACGAAACAAGTTTCCCGTTTCCACACGCCCGAGGTCATTCGGCTTCTTCGAGAAAGGGATCAACATAAAGAGGCTTTGGCAGCTGCTTGCGATGCTGCCTTCAAAGAGTTGTTGGCCGAGATTGGAGCGAAGTATCAGTCTTTCCGTGACTGTATACAATCACTTGCCACCTTGGACTGCTTGCTCTCCCTTGCTGAGATCAGCAGCCAGCCCGGTTACGTCAAGCCCGCATACACCGAGGATATCTGCATTGAGGTCTCCGAGGGCAGGCATCCGATGGTAGAGCAGCTGCTTCTAGACTCATACGTACCGAACGACACCTCCATGAGCACGGACGGCACCCGCGCGCTCCTCATCACCGGCCCCAACATGGGCGGCAAGTCGAGCTACGTCCGCCAAGTAGCCCTCATCTGCATCATGGCCCAAGTCGGCTCGTACGTCCCCGCCTCGGCCGCAAAGCTCGGCATGCTGGACGCCGTGTTCACGCGCATGGGCGCCTTCGACAACATGATGGCCGGCGAATCCACCTTCATGGTCGAGCTCTCCGAAACCGCCGACATCCTCAAGCAAGCATCGCCCCGCTCCCTCGTCATCCTGGACGAGCTGGGTCGTGGGACGAGCACGCACGACGGCGTCGCTATCGCGCAGGCTGTGCTCGATTACATGGTTCGCGATATCAAGGCGTTGACGCTGTTTATCACGCATTACCAGAATTTGGCGAAGCTGGCGGACGGGTTTCCGGATGAGGAGCTGAAGAACGTGCATATGCGCTTTGAGGAGAGCAAGGAGGACGGCAAGTGGGAGGAGATCACCTTCTTGTACGAGGTCGGCGAGGGCGTTGCGCATCGTAGCTATGGACTGAATGTTGCGAGGTTGGCAAATGTGCCGGAGATGGTGCTGGAGGTTGCGGCTGTGAAGAGTGCGGAGTTGGAGGATGTGATGAGGAGGAGGAAGGTCGCGGGGTTGTAAGTGCTCGTTCTTTCCCTTGAATTGGTGACCTGGTTGTGGCTGACTGGAGTGTAGGTCTGGGACGATTGCGAAGTTGCTTGGTGGTGACGATGAACACGAGCTGGATGCGCTGGTGAACGGCATTGAGCAGCTCTGATTATCTCTTTGTTAATGGTGTACTCTTCTAACGTCTACGAATATGGGAAGGTCAATTCATGAGTCTTGATAAAACTACCAATAGCAGACGGTCTCTAAGACCAAGAAGGCGTTTCCGGTGTTTGCTTAAAATCCGTTTTTGCGGGAACACGGCATCTAGTCCGTTTCTCCCGCAAACTCGATCCTCCGATGAGCGCCGTTCCTCGGCAGAAGTGGCGTTCCAACGCATGAAATCGCGGGCCTCTTTCCCACGGTACATCACCCGCCACGACGCGTAGGTAGACCCTGGAAGCTACCTATGCCGTACCAATGCATGCATCCTTCACTAGTCAACCGAAATTTACACCAGAGACTACATCATCTTCACCAATGTTTACGTGTCGTGTCTGCCTCGAACACACCGCAGCCATGAACAACAACATTTCTAAGAAAGCAGAAGCAAACGCCTACAACCACCACCACCATGCACCGCTCCCTCTCCCTGCTCCCTCTCCTCCACCTCCTACTCACGCTCCTCGCCCGCACTACCACACCACCATCCGCCCTGACGACAACTACCGACTCAGACCCTGACTACCGAAGCCATCGCCCACCACACGCAGAAGGCGAAGGAGAAGAAGAAGGAGGAAGAGGAGGAGGAGGAGGAGGAGGAGGAGGAGGAGGAGGAGGAAGCGCCGTCACCCCCCCGCTGCCGACGCTCTAGGACGGGTTGGTTGTATTATATACCAACAGTACCACCGACTTCATAGCCATCAAGGACGACAGCGATAACACCAAAACGGCTACGCTTTGGCTTCTACACTGATTTGGTTGGTGGTGCTTGAGGTGCGTGTGTACATATGTGTGGTAGGGAAGATTGGGGGCGTGGGATTGGAGAGGCGAGGGGAATGAATACCACCTGTGTGATGAAAGTTCCGGTTCCCCCGCGACAGGATCCCCCCCTGACGGGAAGAATAAACAAGCTGCACGTCCAATCGCGCGCGCGCCCTAGACTCACGAGCGAAGAAAAAAGCCACAAGAGACCCAATACTCCAACTCTTAGCAACCTCTCTCAATCGTCAGGAATTATATCTCCATTCATCCATCATGCTACCATACATCCATCCATCCGTCATCCCCACGATCCTTGTTTCAAACGCCGTCCCGTTTTCCCAGTCCTTATCCTTCCAGCCGGTCGGAAGCCATAAAAGTCCCTTTCTTTTTTTGTCTTTGATTCGTGTACATTTGTTCGTGTGTTCGTGTGTGTATGGTTCTTTCTTCTAGCCGCAGCAAGCAAGCGAAGTAAGCAAAGCAAGCGAAGTAAGCAAAGCAAGCAAGCAGACCGATGCTCATCGCCCCAGAGGAGACAGAGAGAGAGAGAAAAGAAAGCAAAGTATATCTGACAGAAGAAGATTAGAAATGCATGTAGAACACGCATAACGCCGTCGCTATCGTGGCGGGTGAGAAAAGGAAAAGAAGCAAGAAAAAACAAGTCCATCTAAGTCTTGAAGAAGAAGTGGAGGTCAAGGTGGTAGCGAAGTAGTGAACCTCCGCGTCCCATGTCAGCAGTAGCAGCGGCAGCAGTTCCACCGAACAGTTGCTGACCGACTTTGCTCTCCACCAGCGTTGATGCAAGTCGAACGCGCCATCTGCTCGTACATGGAAACGCCTGACAGACGTCACCAGTGTGCTACTCGTCGCCGATCCTAGGAGGGCTCTTGGAATGCTCGCTGAAAGGACTCTTGCTGCGCCTGCGGGAAGATGTCACAGCCAAATCGTTAGCTCCCCGACATTCCATCTCCCCAGGACAAAGGTTCGGTGAAGGCAAAAGACAACATACGATCTCCGTCTCTGGCCCTCCTTCCTGAAGCCCTCGATGATCTTGAGCATTTCCTTGCGTCCCGCCGTGGCCTCGACGTGCTTGCCGGCCATGCTCATGCTGACCTTCTCCTTGGAGTCGGCCCGCAGCAGCCGGTTCATCAGCAGGTAGCGCATGAGCAGGCAGACGAAGACGCCGCAGTCGCTGCCGTTCTCCTGCTGCGGGCAGTCGTCCATGCTGATGAAGCGCAGGCTGCGGCCCAGCAGCGTGGCCATCTTCTGCGTCGCGACGCGGGCTTCGCGGTCGTTGCTCTCGGCGAGCGAGTCGTAGTGGAAGGCTACGCCGTCGACCGCGCTGACCAACAGCAGCGACCAGTGCGAGCCGCCCTCGGCCTCCATGACGTTGCGGCAGTCGTTGATGGGCAGGAAGATGTGCGTCGTGCGAGAGAAGTCCGGGAGCGCTTCCTTCAGTGTCAGCGGGTCCGGCGTCTGCATGAGCATGAACGACATGGATGGCCGGAGTAGGCTGATGTTGGCTTTCGGGTAGGCGCTGAGTGACTCGTGTTCGAGGTACCTTGTGGGCGGCAGGACATGTCAGTAACGGCCGTCTTCGGATGACAGAGAAGGAGGACAGCGGTGCTGTATTTACTCTTCCCAGAATGCAATTGCCTGGTGTCTCATGTCAGCTTGGGGGCGCGTAGTAGCCAAAGCGCTTGCAGAAGACACGCACATTGTCCGTCAGCCAGTCACTCTTTATGCAGTCCACGTCCTCCTTGGTCACTAGCATCCTAAATCAACGATTGTCCCATCTAGCACGCCAGCGGAGACAGCCGTACATACAGCGGATATCGTGGTAGCTTAGATAGGCGTCGTCCGGGGCAAGCTGCAGAGAAGAAGAAAGAGTCCATGTCAGCAACGAGCACAGTCGCAGTGTGACGCGAGCCAAACGCCAAACGCAGCACGACACTTCAGGAACCACGCCCGCCTCGCATCGCATCTGCAGAAGGCTCTGGCCCGCTCGGCCGCCGACTGCTGGCCAAGCGTTGCGTCGCGGGGCTTGCCGCGTCCCCGAGGCTATGCGCAGAGCAGCGACTATTCGGCGCTCGGCGCGCAGCCAAGCACAAGCAGAAGAAAAGCGGGATGGCGTGCATAGGTAACGGTGGCACAGGCTCAGGTGCGAAGAGCGGCGGCGAACGGCAGGGGAGGACAAGAGGTGGCACGTACGTTCTCGCCAAAGTGCCTGCTCACGCGGCCCTTGAAGGGGTGGAAGCCTGACATGTTGGGGACGCGCAGCGGCGGCAGAAGCAGCAGCAGCCGCGGAGCCGCAGCGGCGGTCGCAGCAGGCAGACGAATAGTGGCCCGGCGGAGGACGGACGGGCGGCGGGCAGCGGCCAAGGCGGGTCGAAGGCGTGCGAAGCGGTCGCAATGGCGCCGGGCGAGCCTGGAAAGGTCCGGTCGAGGACAGGAGGAAAAGGGCGGAGCAGTAGTTTGGGCTGGTCGGCGGAGAAAGGCAAGGGCGCGGCAGGCGGGCGGCGACGTGTGGGTGAGTTAGCGGAGGGCCAGGATGCGCCGTTTCTGATCGGCGGCGAGGGGCACGCGCTGCCCTGACCTCGCGCCGCCCGCCGATGACGTCGGGTCCGCACGCTGCGCGCCGCGCGTGGGCCCAACCGCGCCGCCGCCGCCAGCCCTGCGGCACATCGTCCCCCAGATCTGCTGCGTGTCGTCACGCCGTGTCGCCTATCTCGACTGCCGCCGACGTGGCCGCCTCAAACAGGAAACATTGGCGTGCCCCGTCCCTGCGTCTGACACCGCCGGCCCCGGTCCGTGCTCTAAGGCGTTTCGACTGCTGATGCGGTCCCAGACTTGCTCCCTCCCTGCCGCCCCCTTCCATCCGGGGAATTCACGCCCTCGTTCACGTCGGCAGATGCGCGTGGCAAGCTTTAACAATAGAGAATCATCATCCATGCATTAACCTAGGTCATGTCATTAGGATTACCGCGTCCCGCGCCCAAGCCAGCCGTCCTCGCCTCCATGCGCCTTTGCCCCTCCGCTACTGCGCCTCCGAGAGCTCCTTCGCATCCTGGAACAGGTCGATCAAGCAGCTGGCAGACCACGCCTGAGTAGGCGACTATAGTGGAATTAGCAATCAAGCAGCAGCTCTGAGCGGCAAACCTTTACATACCGAGTCACCACAGAATTCTCCGTTCTTGTTCGTCAATTCAGTCAAGCCCGCCCAGGGGCTTTCCTGGATAGCCTTCATGCACCCTTGCAAACGCCGAGTCACCTGCTGGAATGTCTCCAGACGCTCCTCGGGTGTCTTCCGCCTCATCAAATCAAACTTCAGGAAAGCACGCAGGAAAAATCCCGTCGGCCACAGCCATTCCGGTCCTTGGTGGTAGTTGCGGCCCTTGGCCGTGTGGAAGTCGGTCGAGTCCTCCGCGTTGTTGTAGTACGGCCGGTAGTTGAGGTCTGACGGGTCCAGCGTCGCCATACCCGTAGGTCCCCGCAGGAACTTGTCGGCCATGTGCAGAGCATGCAGCGCCTTTTCCGGATCAAACAGGTCGGGAGCCACCGTCATGGCAATCGGGAAGTTCGCCCTGAGCTGGTAGTCCTCGTACTCCTTACCCGACCGGTACAGGTCCTTGTAAATGCCGCGACGGTTGACGATGCTGGAGTTAACATCGTAGTCCTTGTCGTCCGCGCCATCCCGTGGCACGTAGTAGGCCCACTCGAAATTGTCCTTGATCTTGGTGGCCCATTCGCGGAAGGTAATGCGTTGGCCGCCCTCGATATCCACGCCATCATACTTGTACTTGCCATCCTTGTGGAGTCTGTCGACCCATTTAAGCGTGCTGTACAGCATGCCCGTGATCTCAATGGCCGCTCCGTCACGAGGCGTGCCGGGAACGCCCTTGTTGCCAGCCTTCTCACTCTCACCCATCTTGTCCATCCATGTGCCGCAGTTGAACTGGTTGCCGCCGAAGATGATGCCCGTCTTCCAGTCTGGGTGGATATCGATCTGGAAGCCTTCCGGCTTCATCTGGCGGTCGAGGTCCGGACCTGCGTTGTACTCCCGGAACGACATTCCTGACGCGTGCCTCTGCAAGCACTCCTGGATGACGTCCTCGATCGTCGAGGACTCCGAGTAAGCCTTGGGATCATCATGCGGGAACCAAGTGTCTTCGTATGGAAGGAATCTCCGCTTGACACTCTCTTGCAGAATATGACCGCCATCAGGAACAATCTTCGTGTAGTCTTGAATGTTCTGTAAGAAGAACCACACCGAGTCACGAGAGTTGTAGCG
Source organism: Neofusicoccum sp. Z40 (assembly GCA_037356075.1). NCBI lineage: Eukaryota > Fungi > Ascomycota > Dothideomycetes > Botryosphaeriales > Botryosphaeriaceae > Neofusicoccum > Neofusicoccum sp. Z40. The sequence continues at coordinate 704,079 of JBAWJV010000002.1, forward strand.
AGGAAGCTTTCCGCTGCCCAGCAAGTTGGGAATCATGCCGTGCTTGACGACACTTGCAAAGGCCAAGATGTGTTCCCTGGCATCAGCGTGCCGGCCGGTGCCAAGATACAAGCCTCGGAGAGAGATGAAAATGTCTCTGCCCCAGCATCTTGCCCAATCAGACGAGAAATGCGGTAGACCAGCAGCCATGCTTGGGACGCTCTTGGTCGGCCACAGCGAGGCGCTGTTCATGTGTCCAGTCATTTGGATACTGACAAGAGCCAGGCTCTGGAGGAACTTCTGGCCGGAGCGGACATTGTCGTCAAGAAGCTCAATGGCACGGTCCACGGCCGCATTGTACGCTGTCTGGATAGTCATGGCGAAGTAACGCGGCAGCATGAAGCTGGGAATCTTGCGAATGGCATCGAAGCGATCTTTCATCCAGGTGGCGGGTCCGCGAAGATTCTCGTAACCAGGCTCCTTTGACAAACGCTCAAGTCGACCCACGCAATAGTCTAGAGCCCACTGACCCTGCCTTAGATGATCGCAAATGGGGTGACCCAAGTTGTTGTAGCGAACAACGTCGCGGAGGACACTCCACCAACCTTGCAGTCCAGCGTAGACGAGCGCACCGTGGCCAGGGATCGTGTAAACACCATCCTTGCCGCCGCTGTAGTCCCGTTCTTCAGGGTCGCACCGGTACAGAACATGATTGAGGTCGACAAGGCTGCACTCTTTAAAGGCAGCCCGGCCACCGCTGGTTACGAATGTGTCGAGGCCATCGGCATGCTCGCAGCTGGGCACAGAAGTCTCGAACAGAGCGATGCTTCCAGGAGGGAAGAAATCGGGAATGGTGATCGTTGTCTCGGCATCTGATGACTCGATCTTGATCCCTTGGAGATCCTTGGTGCGGCTGGGAAGTCCACGAAGGGCCTTCTTGTCGTTAGCGACGCGGGCTTTGACCTCTTCCTGATCCTCAACTTCAAGGACCCAGCTACCCATAAGAGCTGCTTGGGTTCCCGGTAGATGGACAGGTGGGAAGCCGCCGTTGCCTGTACCGTAGCCCGGGAAGGCAGTGTGCGCGATAAGGAAGTACCCCTTCCTGGTCTTTGGATGTACCCTGTGGACGGTGATGTATTCACGGTCATGATGGATGAATGTTTCATCGTAACCTTCCTGCCCCATGAGGGTGTGAATCTGGTTGAGGAGCTTCTTGATGTTACCAATTCCTCCCTCGGAAGCCTGGACCTTGAGTTCACCCGAGGTCGAGTAAGGAGAAGAGTACTGCCTGGTCTCATGTACAAGCTCGATGAGTTTAGGGTACAATTCATCGTAGCCCATGACGCTGCCGGTTGCGCAAGCGCACATTGCAACCAATGCAGCATTCGGAAGCGTGTCTCGAGCATCACGTTTCTGAGCAGGCACCTCATTGTCGTGCGTGCAATCCATGAAAAGCGCGTGAACAGGGCTCTGTCGAATTTTCCGGACGATCTCGCGCTTTGTGGCGCCGTTCGTTTGGGCCGATGGGTCAGCATTGCTGACCTCGTCCAGCTCGAAACTGCCAATGGGGATTCCGGCGTGGCGGTGGACAAGGCGACTCAGCTCCTGGGTGCTCCATGCTTGCATTGCCTCGCGAATCAGGAAACTGATGCCCAGGCGCTTGCAGAAGACAAAATCCATGTCTTCAGAACCAGTGAACAACTCGGCTCCGACGACCAAATCCGGACGGATCTTTCGTGCCTCATCGAGCATGTGCTCAGCCACGTGGATGGGGGTCGAATGGCAGTTGTCAATGCGGAAGCCAACAAAGTACTTTGCCATCAATCGAGTATACTTGGCAATGAAATCCCAAAGGAACGGATTGTCTTGCGGTCCGCTGCCATAGCGAAGCTTGACACAGTCACCCCAAACAATAACCTCCCTGCGAAGATAGGCGCGAGATTGGGGGCCCGCGTTGTCTTTCATTGCGTCAGCGGCCCAAATCCAGCCGTTGTTAACCAAGGCGAGGGCACGGGGGCTATGTTTCTTGGTCGTCTCGTTGCGAGGAAGCCTCGTGAAGTAAGACTCGATCAATGGGCTTCTGTTCGTGATTGGGCCGAGTTTTGGACCGTGGTCATCAAGACGGACGTACTTGATGCGGTTGTAGAGCTGTTCCATGATCGTGGCGACATCGGCGTCATACTCCTTGTAGAACTGAAGGTTGACCTCCTCGAGGAATTTGTGAATAGTCCCGTGCGCAGCGCGTTCGTCTGGAGTGCTGTGGTTCCGGCTATCGTAACGGCCGAAAAGGGCGGCCAGAAGCGCAGCTCCAGTCCTTGCATCGATCCTTCGCCTGAATCTTTCGCCGAGCCTGTCACCACCAACGAGCGCATGGCCGATAAGCCAATCGGCCTTCTTCTTCAAGGGCCAGTCCTTGACTTCCCCAAGGCCGCCGACGCCAAGGTTGCCGAAGCCACCGTCTGGGAATGTGATCTCGCCCTCGGTCCAAGCCTTGACGATCTCCTTGGTATCTCTATCGACATCGACAACGTAGTATTCCCAGAGCTTAATGCCAGAAATAGCATGGGTCTTCACTGCATCCATGACCTTGACCAGGTCGTCTGTGTTGTTAAGGGTTGTTGGAAGGCCAAGCGAGTCGAGGTCACGACCAAGCTTGAGCAAAGCATCATCCAGTGCGAGGGCAGACTCAAGGTAGGGCGCGGTTTCACAATTGTAACCAGCTTCAGGATGTTCCTCAAGCCACTTGCTGTTGTTGGCTGTGTGGTTCCACACAACGTCAGTCAGAGCGAACAGGTTGAACTCCTTCTCCATCTTTCCCACCAGCTCGGCAATGTCTTGCTCTCCTTTCGGAAACAAGTTCTTGTCGAACTGGTGCTGGTCATAGATGCTGTAGGGAGAGTTGGAGCTTCCTCGCATCATCAATGGCGTGAAGTGGATCATGTTGTAGCCTCGCTGGCTGATGCCGCGAAGATGCTTGTCCCAGTCCTCCGGGTATTTACCCATGAACTTCGATATGACCGAGAATATCGACAGGGAATCCAACTGGATCAATGTATTGTTCAGCGCGAGCTTCGGGCAGACATCAATGTAGTAGGTTGGCGTCTTTGTAGGCTTCGGCGACGCGACTGGGTCTGGCGAGAATTCGGGCAAAGGCGTGAAGGTGGAGTAGAAGGCGAAGGCGCCGGCATAGTGGATGGGACAATCGATCTCGATGGTACCATTGAAGTCGGGGCGAAGCCTGGAGATGCCTGTCAGAACCCCGCTCTCAACAAGAAGGTACAAGGATACAAGACTTACTTGTACTCGCGGAACCGGTCGCGCTGGAACTGTTCGCCTTTCGCCGGGATGTTCACCCAAAGACTGCCGTCGCGACATATCGAGCTCGCGCCTTCAATGGCAAAGCGGACGACGTACGCCGGGTCGGTGGGAGGAGGGAGGTAGATGTACGTGCCGGGAACATCAGGGGCGCCGCCATCGGTGAGCGGGAGGTAATAAACGGTAGTAGCCATAGCTGCGTATCGCAAATGAACAGTGAGAGCGCTTTTGTAGGGCGGGGAGCGTGTTTTAGGCTCCAAAAGATACAGCGAAGAAGCGTGAAAGGAAGATGCTGCAGGACGGAGGGCAAGCGGCGGGCGGAGCGGGCTTATCAACGAGCTCACCCAATTGGAAGCTTCCTGGCTGGAGGGGTCAGCTGCAGGAGAGACTTCCGCTCAGAGGAGGGTTGGGAAAGGAAACGGCTTCCCTCGCGGTGCGCTGTTTTGAGAGGGAAGCGAGCGGTGGAGGATCGGCAGGCACGTCCACTGGTGGCGGAGGCGGGAGCTCGACAGGACTTGGAGAAGCCGCGCACAGGCCGTCTACGTCACTGGCGGCCGATGAGCCGCATCCAGACTCAGCACCGGAACGCTCGCGAGACGACGATGGCGACGCGCCAGGCACCGCTCGGCAGGGGCGCGCGACGTAGGACAGAAGATGCAGGAAACGCAGACGGCGCCCAGGAACTGGCTCGCCCAGCGCTTTTGAACCGCCTTGGACGTGCTGGTGCTGTGTTGTTGGGAGGTGTGTTGTTCGGCGGGGCAAGCAGCTGCTTCTCACCGCTTTGACTCGAGCTGCGCGCTGCCCTGCTGCCGTCTGCTGCTAGGGCCGCGCCCAGAGACAACACCTGTTTTCCGCCCATGCCGGCGCCTGGTGGGAGCAGCGTCAAATCTCGCCAGGCGCGGACGACGGCGCTGCGCAGGCACAGCGCCCAGCTGGCAAATTACAGCAGACGGGCTGGCGCGCAGCACGAGGAGCGCGCCTGCCATCGCCAACCACGGCAGCAACAAGCTCTCGCGCGCTATCCATGGATCGCGCCGCCCATTGGAGCTGGTGACGCCGGCCTGGTGGAGTCTGACAGGCTGGCCTGGCAGGTTGCAGAAGCGAGCCAGCCATGCCGGCCTCCAGGGCGCCAGACAAATAATGCACGCGCCGCGCCAACGCACCTCCAGCGTCTCGACTCCTTCCACCATCTCCAGCGCTGTCGCATCAGGGCGGTGCGCGAGCATCCTGGAATTTGTGAAGAACGCACGCTGTTTCGGAAGGCGTTGCTTCCATCGTTTCACCCACCGGCCGCCCAAGTCCGCCCGCCGCCGCCCGTCGCGCTGCTGTCGAGAAGCGGCTCGAAATTTGCGCCTGCCCTCGTCCATGGCCGGATTCCTGGAAGCCACCGCTCGAGCCCCTGAGTGGAGCATGCCGGGCTGAACACGACTCTTGCTGGATCGGGTTGCAAGCGACGCGCGTGTTCGCGTCGAGCGTCCATCCGGCTGCCTGCGCCGCCGCGCCGCCTGGTGCGCCGCTGTTGAAAAAAACCATTTCCTGGGTCAGCCTGGCGGGGCGCCGGCGCACAGCGGCGGTCCGCGTGCCGCCAGAGCGTGCCTGGGCGGCGCGTCGCGGGCGCCAGGAACAACCGCACGCTGCTGCGGGCGAGGCGATGATATAGCAGCAGAGGGATGGCGTGAGCGGGTGTTTGATCGCCCGGAGGCAGATTGCTGCGCGCGGGCAGGCGCAGCAGCGCGGCCGGAGCTCCATCTGTGCTGCCGGAGGCATCCGCCGCGCAACGCTCTCTCCTGTGCCGCAGGGAGCAGCGCGCTGCGGAGAGGCAGCCTGCGCGTGGAAGGCCGCGCCTCCGCGTAATCGGCACGCAGCCATCGGCCAGGCCGCTGTGCTGCGTGCGGGCGCGCGCTGGGCCGGCCGGCCTGGTGGCCCAGGGGGCGGCTCAGACCCGCGCGCGCCGCCGTCTATATTTACGCGGTGCCAATGTCGCGCGTTCGTGTAGTTCTTCATCAGAGCCGCCGGCCTGCGAGGGCGTCAGATCTGTCAGTGCCAAGTGTTTCGTCCGCGCCGCTGGGCTCCTCCCGAGTTCGCTACAAGGCCGTACCCTGAAGCTAAACTCGAATCCACTCCCCCGTTGAGCACCTCCCGCGCTGCCCTCACCACCACCACCCTCTCCTCCAGCTCGCGCCCCTCGGGATTGCTGCGCGCCCTCCCGCTCCGCCGCAGCTTCTCGCACGCTCTCTTCGCGCCGCCGTCTGTCGCTCGCCGCGCCCGCCGCACGCCGCCCGGCGGCTCCTACTCCTATCCTTCTTTGCCGCCAGCCACTGCAGCTCCACACGCCCTGCCGGGGGTGCATGCGTCCTCGCTGATCCACCGCCGCGCCGCGTCCCTTTGGCTCCCGCTTGCCGCCGCCTACCCTAACTTTGCTCTCCTGCGTCTGCAATCGCCTTCCAGAGCACCGCGCCCGCCGAACGTGCCGGCCGCGCCCCGACAACTGGACACGCCCGCCTCCTGCGAGCTGCAGCGCTGCGGCGACCCCGTGCCACCCTGCAGACGGCAGTCCGAGACGAGCCGTGGTTGCTGAGGGCTGTAAGTTTCTTTGTTCCTGCCCGCCTGAAACCAGTCGTGCGCTGCTGGCCCGCGCCCTTGTGTGGAAGGTCTTGTCCCCGGCCTCTTGTTCTCCATTCGCGGCCGCATGGTGCCACCGCACTTACATCTGCACCAAGCCTGAGATGGTGTAACCAGGCCAGCTGATTGAGCCCGTCCAGCGCACGCATAAGCTTCCTCCCACGTCGGCCTGGCTTCTTCGAGTCGCCGCAACCAACGAACCCACAGGGGCGCCACCGAGCCCACACGCCTGAGGGCGCACGTCGTACAGGCCACAGTCGGGAGGCCTGGCCTCGGGTTCCTGCCTAGCTCAGGGCCCCATTCATCTTTGGGCGACCCGGGCCCATCAGGTGTGTATAGCGGTTTCCCACCTCTTCTGTGTTCCCGTACCGGACTGAAGCTGATCGCAATGTCGACCTGCAGAATCCAGGTAAAGTCGTGACCGTCCCCCTTGGCTGAGCTCGGTTGCGCCAGCCGCCGCCGCGCCCTCTCGCCGCTGTACCGCGCACAAAACGTTTTGACTCGTCGCGTTGCGCACACTACCGAAAGACGGTGTATGGCTAACATGGTGTGACAGCCGTTGGATTGGGCCCAACCACGAAGGCCGTTGCGAAAGATGCCGAAATCCCCCGCCTTGTCTCTGAACCTCCTCCAGAACAACAAAGACGCCCCCCAGCGGCAGAACGGCGAAAACCCCCGCAGTCCGCTGAGCCCCAAATCGCCCGGGGCCGGTCAGTCGCACCGCAATGAGATGAGCCGCAACGAGCGAAACATGGACTCATACGCTGCGTCGAACCCGCCCCAGCCCCCGTCCCGGTCTCCCAACTCGCATCCTGTCAAAGAGGAGGTGCCCAGGCCCCTGTTCTCGAATTCGAAGGCAACCAAGTCTTCGACCAGGCTCGGCGGCGGAGATAATGCGATGTCGATCAGACAGGTGTCGGAGGGTTCGTCGCTGCCGCCCAGCGCGGCGCAGGCATATCCATACAAGCAGTCCCCGGGTTCGACGCCGGATTTGAGCAAGTCGCTTGAGAGTGCGAGCATATCAAGCAGTAAGCGGCGCTTTTCTACCGCCGATCGCCGGCCCGCCTCGACACACCAGCAGCTAAGGGACTTGACTTCAGGCACCACCTCACACGAGCCAGAGCGCTATGACCAGCGTGCCCCATCTTCGCACGGCAGATCGCAGCAGAACACTCCGCAAAGCTCCCAGTCAAACGACCCCTCTGCATCAAAACGCTCGAACCAGCGACACCGCTTCAACCTCCTGTCCCGTTCGCGGTCCGTTAGATCCGACGACGTGCTGAGCAACACGCAACACGCGAAGCCCAATACCACGAGCCGCTTCACCCCCGAGTCTGAGCAGCGCTTCGTCAAGCGCCAGCCCGACCAGAACGGGCTGAAGACTGCGCCAATTAAGGAAGACAGGACCTTCCGCGAGATGATGCAGAACACTTCGCGCAACCGCTCGGCCGATCGTCACACCGAGCCGGACGAGGACACGGCTGCTCACCCGCGTGATAAGAACGCACCGTTTTCATTCTCCAATTCTTTCAAGGACACTCCGGGCGCGGCCTTATTCAACAACATCAAGACATCTGGAACCAAGGCGGCGGATGGATTGGGCAAAGCCGGCAAGGGCTTCTTTGGCAAGCTCGCGCGCAGTGGCAGTTCGCATGAACGCGACCACGGCCCGGTGCTCGATGAGAACTACGTGTGCAAAGTCATCAATCTTCCTCTGGTTGAGCAGACTCGCAAGACCAGGATTTCGAAGAGACTGGCTGCGTCGAAGGACAAGACGGAGTTCTGGATGCCAGCCCTCCCCTGGAGATGCATAGAGTGGGTCCCTCCGCTTCGGGATAATTTGGCGCGGTCTCGACTGACAAGTGTTCACAGCTACCTCAACATGAACGGGTGCGAAGAAGAGGGATTGTACCGTGTTCCGGGCAGCGGCAAGGACGTGAAGTACTGGCAAATGCGCTTCGATAAAGGTAGGCGTTCATTGAAATCTTGGAGAGGGTTGGAATTGACACCTGCGTGTCCACAGAACTTGACATTAACCTCTTTGACGAACCCGACCTATATGATATCAACATCATCGGATCAATGTTCAAGGCCTGGCTTCGTGAGCTCCCGGACGAAATCTTCCCCAAGGCGACGCAGAAGAAGATCCAGGAGAAGTGCGGCGACGCGAAGTCGACGCCGCAAATGCTCAAGGACGAGCTCTCGAGGTTGCCGCCTTTCAACTACTACCTCCTGTTCGCCATCACCTGCCACATCAGCCTCCTTCACTCGTGCTCCGAGAAGAACAAGATGGATTACCGCAACCTCTGCATCTGCTTCCAGCCGTGCATGAAGATCGAGGCTTTCTGCTTCCAATTCCTTGTGCTTGACTGGCGCAACTGCTGGCAGGGCTGCTGGACCGAGAAGGAATACCTTGAGCGGGAGATGCGCATCCTGGAGCCGGAGAAGTATCCGCCATTGCCGCCGATGGGATTGGGAACGCCAAACGACAGCTCCAGCCATCTGAACGACGAGCGTGCTGTCTCGTCGGGCAGCAGCAAGCCGTCGACAATCAACAGCTCGACGCCGGAAAGGCCGCGGCCGCCTCCTCTCAACTCGGTCAATTCTCGCGAGTACGAAGACGAAGACGCGACGCCCACGCAGGCCGGGCACAACGGCATGCGCAACGAACTCCCCAAGCTGTCGCCGATGCAGCCTCTGTCACCCATCGGCTCTATTTGAAATCACAGCATTGTGATGGAGATTTCCTCCATTTAATCTTCACGACTCCAGAGACGTTTACCACCAGGTAATTTCTGAATTAGAAGCACCCGCTCCGCGGAAGGTGCTTGGCTTCGAAATGGCTTCTCGGGCACCGGGGCAGCCTTGTTAGTCTAATTGGCGCGGATGGTGTGGACGGGCGTTTCGTCGAGCGAAGCGTGCTCGACTGCTCTCTCCTCGCGCGCTACCCACGGCGGCCCCTTGGGCCCAAAAGTTCGACGGCTGCCGGCCGTTGTCGCGCGCAACCGGCGATGCAAGTTTGATGCGGGTTCTTTGTGCTGCTTTTCGAATACCCCCACTTCCTTGGTTCGGACCGCTTCCCGGTTTGGCGTTTGTTATCGTGCGTGGCTGACAGCATGTGCGCGTGGAATTTCCGATCTTGATGCCTTTGTTTTTGGCTGCATGCTCAGGAAGGTTGGAAGCATTGCGTCGTGCGAATCTTTTCTCTTTTCACTTCGGGCAAAATGTACGATACGGAAGCGAGCGAGCGAAAGAGCGAGCGTGTCGTTGTTGCGATTACGATGGGTTTTTGCAGGGCACAGGAGACGGACGGACGGACGGCACGCCGGCTTCTCTGGACTTGGGCAACGGGCAGCACGCCGCCAGAAAGAGGCCGGACAGGAGTTGTTGGCGAGTCGCAGGACCTGGTGCCGTCCGGCGTTACAATTGCTTCATGCCTGGGTTTGAGCAGCTTTAGGAACACTACCAATGATGAACATCCTTAAACTTTTTTCCCCCTTTGGAAAGCAGGGCGCAAAGCGGTCTGGTTGGCGGAGAGCGGAGCGTAGGGCTGGTTGGACGCGCCAGTCAGACGCCAAGCCAGCGTGGCTTGTGCGGGTGGAGAGTTGACGTCGCGGGAAAGATCGCGAAAGCTCAAGCTTCGCCCGCGCAACCACCGCAGCCTGTGCCAGTCCCAAAACCCGACCCCGACTCGCACCCAACAACACGCAAGCTCAGCCCCCCAATGCTCTCGACCACACCCCTCCCCATCCGCTGCGCCGCCGCCGCCGCCGCTGCAGCCATGCGTCCCCGCGCGGCTGCCGGCGTGCGGCCGTGTCTCTCCTCCTCCTCGTCGTCGCCGGCGTCCGCCTACAGCACCGCCTCCGCCGCCGCCGCCCGGCCGTCCCAGCTGCTCCGTCTGCAATCGTCGCAGACCAAGCTTCGCACACGCACCACGCCCTGCGCCCTCGCGTCGCGGACACCAGCGTCGTCCTCCACCAACGCCATCACCATCCGCTTCTTCTCCCGCACCACCTCCACCTCTCGTGCCGCCGCCGCCTCCGCCTCCACCACCACCACCTCCACCTCCACCTCCTCAGCCGCTTCGTCGCCATCGTCGCCCGCCGACACCCTAACATGGAACCGCTTCCTCGCGCTCCGGAAGACGCGTCGCCGCCTCTCGCTCGTGTGCAGCATCGTGGCGGCCGTGGCGTCGACGGCTGCCGGGGTCAATCTCGTCCTGGGCTACGATATCGACTCGCTGGGCGCGCAGACGTTCGGGCTCGATCCGATCATTGTGATGGGGTTGTCGACGGTGGCGTGTGGGTGTGTGGGGTGGTTGCTTGGGCCGGCGATTGGGGATGGGGTGTTTAGGGTGGTGTATAGGAGGATTGGGAGGGGGATTGTTGAGGTGAGTTTTCTTTTTTTCTGTCATTTTGATGTGTGGGTGTTGGGGAGAAGGAGAACACCCGGTGCAATTGGTTGATTATATCAATGCTAACTACATCTTTTTTCCTTCCAATCTTGCAGAAGGAAAAGCAGTTCTTCCAGCGCATAAAGAAGTACCGCGTCGACCCGACCCAATCCTCGCTCAACAACCCCGTTCCCGACTTCTACGGCGAGAAGATCGGCTCCGTCGCCGACTACCGCCGCTGGCTCAAGGATCAGCGCGCCTTCAACCTCAAGACCTCCGGCCGTCCGCGTGGTGGCGCCGGCGCAGTCGCTCTCGGCAAGAGGGCTAGGAAAGTGTCGACTGTTGCTGGCCAGCGTTAAAAATTCCCCTCCACCCTGCTTCCTGTTTGTCTCGGATTTCCTGCAGGCTGTTTGGAGAAAAGGGGTCATAATGGAGAGGGACAGCGGGTGATCGTGTAGATTATGCTGGCTGGTTTGGTGACTTCTCTGATCTGACCTGGGCGAGCGTGGGGAATTACTACCCATTAGGGAAGCCGGGCCTTGATGACTGGAGGAAGCGATATATAGCAAGCATCGGGATACGGGTTATTCGTCTTTTCATCGACCTCGACTCTTTTTGCGGCTGGTGGTTTTCATTGTATAAACAAAATTCTAAAATTTCTAGCATGGGGTCTGTCGGTGAGTGACAGCAATGAAACATCTCCATTCTTTGTCAGCTATTTCTCTCCAAGACTGTTGACTGATGGTGTCGGCAAGTGTGATATTCGTGAGGAAGCTTATTCGGTTTCTACGTTCAGCTTGCTGTGGACTTGTCAAGTTAAGAAGGGATGGAACACCGATTCCATGGACAGGAATGATGTGGGATCTGCATTGATTTCTACTGTGTCCATTCCCATATTCCACAATGAGAATGCCAAAGCCATCCCGAGGCAGATCCCATGTACTTCCGAAGCAAATGCAACCAGGTCAGAAAAGAAGAGAAACGCCATTATCCCAAAGTGCAGCTATGCTACCACTGCCTTTTTCTGCTTTTAGACGCCCCATGCAAGCAAATTCAGCCAAGATGTTAGAAAGGACCAAACCAAAAAAGCCACCCGCTGAAAAGTATATAGATGTATATGGTCCCAAAAGCCGATAGCAAAGAGAAATCCAATAAAGAGGAGGCAAAGGCAGAAGAGAGAGCCCCAGTAAATGACCATAGATCCTTTTCGCGGGCGGGCAAGCCCAGTCACCGTGCAGCAGCAAACCCCATCACCGATCCTCAAACCACCAACCCTCACATCGCCGCCCACCGACTCTTCCCCATCAGCGACCTCACGCGCTCCGGACTCGCCCTGCCAGCTCTAAACAGCGTGCCCCCAGGCGTCTGGCGCAGCTCTGCTTGGTATCGAGCGCCGTCGTCGTCCTTCACCGGACGCGCCTCGAAGTCTTCGCCATCTTCGCCATCAGTACTGGTGGTAGTAGCCTGTCCAACAGCCCTCGGCGTCGAAGTTGCGGCAATGGCAGGAGCAGCATTGGTAGGAGGCTGGAGGTTGGACTCTCGAATCTCGCGGTCCTCCTTCTCCTCTTCTTCCCCCTCGTGCTCGTGGAGCTCTGAGCTGCCGTCGTAGTTCAGGATGTCGGCTTCTCCGCGAAGAATTGGGCGGGGAGGGGCGTTGTGGTCGGATTCGTCGTCGCTGTCGGTGGTGGTGGTGGTGGTGGTGGTGTCGTTGTGCTCGACTTCTGAGGGCGAATCGAGTGTAGTGGTTGAGCGGTGGGAGGGCTGGGACTTTTGGAGCTGGTGGTGGGTGATGGCCGAGGTATCTGGTTGCTTGTCCTGAGTGGTAGCTGTGGGAATGCTGAGGGGGTGTGCAGGAGTGGTGGTCGAGTTGTCATTGTCCCCGTCGGTAGCGTCCTCGCTGCTGCCACCCGCAGCGTAACCGTCGTCGTCCTCCTCCTCCATCTCCAAGGCGGCATGTGAAGAGTCCTCAGCACCAGAAGAGCAGGAGCCCATTCCGCCAGCGCCAGACTCCTCAGCTTGCTTCACGGAACCCTGTACCCCAGTCTCCCGACCCGCTGCGCCACCAACAGCCTCAGCATCCTCCTCCTCCTCCTCTCCCCCCTCCCCAAAAATCTCCGGCACAACCCCCTCCCTCTCAAACCCAACCCCACACCCTCTAAAAATCGGACTCCTCCTCCACGTCCTCCACGCCACCCCCGCATCCCTCACGTCTCTAAAAACAACCCTAATCCCCCCATCCTCCAAATACTCTGGCGCCTGCTGCAGCAACTCCCCCCCAGCAGCACCCGAATACGGACAATGCTCGATCTGGTATCTTAGATTCGCGGGCACGTATAGCGACGCGCCTGCGTTTTCGAGGAGGAGGATGCGTGTTTGGTTGTGGAGGAAGATGGCTTCGCCGAGGGGTCTGGGGATGGGGGGTGTGGGGTCGGGGCGGTGGATGATGATGATCGGATTCAGCGGGCCTGTTGCGGTCTTGCTGCTGCTGCTGGCGTCCTCGTCGTCGGTGTCGGCGGGGAGGGTGATGGAGTTGTTGGCAGTGGCGACGAATGCTGCGGCGGCGTCGCCGCGGGCGAATTCGAGGGCGATGGTTGTGGTGGCGGTGGTGGTGGTTGGGGAGAGGACTTTGACGGTGCGGGTGGTGGTGATGGAGAGGAGGAGGTGGTTGGTTATTTGGTTCATGATGGTGGGGAGGATGGTGGGGGTGGTGGGGAGGTTGGTGATGTCGACGAGGCGGCGGTTGTGGAGAGGGTTTGTCCAGATGGGCCAGTGGGGGGAATGGCGGCTCTTGAGGATGGTGGTGGAGGTGGTGGGGTTGTTGGTTGATGACTTCGCTGGAGTGGGCTTGTCGTCGTAGAGGCTTTCTGTGAAGCTGGCGTGACTGGCTGAAGAAGAGCCGTTCGAATTGGGGGGCAGAGAAGAGAGGATGGGTGCGCCAAAGGGGGGGACGCTGGGCAGGTCGAGGTCCCTGTAGGAGATTGCGGTGCCAGCGGGTAGAGCAGGGGGGAAGTTGGGACGGGGGAAGGGGGGTCGTCCGCGAGGACGGTTGTCCAATACGCGGTTCCTGTATGGGGGGTACTGGTCGCGCTCGAAGCGGCCATAACGCTGTTGCGTGTGATATTGTCCGACAGGAAGCTCGTTGACGATGATTGACGGACGGACGGGCTGTGGGGCGTGGATCTGGAGAAGCTTCTTAGCAGACATTACTGACAGTAATTTGTAGTCCAGAAATCCTACCTGAGGTCCACGCGGCAGGACGGGAGATGGCGGAGGGGAAGGAAGGTCCTTTACCAGCGCAGGTGTCGACGAAGGAGCAGGCTCGAGACCAGGCTTTCGGACCGGAGCAGAATCGGTAGCAGGAGGATCGAAGTACCGCTTGAACTGCGGTTGCTCGCGCCTAACCGACTTGTTCTCAGCCGGCTTCTTCCACTCAGCCTGGGGGATATCCGTTGAGTGCGGATTCTCGACGCTCTGCGGCTCCTTGACCCCAGTCAAAACCCCCTTATCAACACCATCCCGCCCAACCTGAACAGAACCCTCCCCAACAGCCTCCGCAGGTGAACTCCTGCTCTTCCATCCCCCCTCAAGCTCTCCAATCCTCCGCTCCGCAGCTTCCAGACGCAGCTTGAGCTCAGCAGTATCAGCATCTCCACCGACCAGGTTGGCGTGGTGCTGCTGAGTGAGGAGCTCTAGCAGATATGCATTGACCTGCTTAGCCCTGTTGTGAGCTTCGCGCTCGGCGTTTAGGTGAGCCTGGAGCTCGCCGATGCGGTAGGCGGATGAAGGGTCACCCGGGGGTTGATGGTGAGTGGCGGGTTGATAGGGTTGCATGGTGAGTTTTTGGCCAGGGGTATACGGTGGTGTTGTGGCGTGGATGGCAACCTGTTACCTGACGCGCTGAGCGGCGGTTGATGCTGTGGAGGTGGAAGAGAGGTAGTTGGTGCGGACTTGATGGGTGGTTTCTGTCGTGGAGGTAGAAGAGAGCTGCTTGGACTTGAATGGCGAGCGACCTTGCTCTTGTGATATGATAGGTTGCTTCAGCAGTTGATCAGGCTCTGAATGATCACTTGAAGGTAGAACGGTCGTCAAACTTCCATCACGATGATGAGTCCTGAGCGTGGAAGCTAATCGTTGTAGTAGTCGTCGAGACCCGAGCCGCAATAGCAAAAAGCTCGAAATGCCACGAGAGAGTTGCCAGAACTCATGAAGTACTAGCATGATATACTTCGCTCAAGCAGCTTGAGCCTAGACAAAAGGCCTTTCGCTTGTCTTTCCCAACAAGCCGCAGAGATGAGACGATCGAGTTTGAAATATCTATTCAAGACTTCGAAAAAAAAAACTTTTGCCATATCCAGGTGGTAAGAAACGGTTTGCCGTGAAGAAGACTATACAGTAATTGTTCGCCCACCATTTGAGGGGGACAGTATCGACGTGATAGCTATTCAAAAGGGAAAAATCTTTGAAAAAAAAAAATAAACAGCAATCTCAGGGGTCATCGAATTTCATACATGAGAACAGGAAAAACAAGGACAGAAAAGATACACACCCCCGAAAGATTAATATATCCACCCCCACCCACCTATTTCCCTTCAGCCAAAAAACTCCCCCTTGACAAGACACTCCCACGGCCTCCCCGTCTCCCAAACCCTCTGCACCAGCTCCCTCGCCCTCTGCACCTGACTCATCCCAAACCCCTCGACGCACCTCAACCGCTCCAGAATGGCCTCCCTCTGCGCCCCATCGCGCGCATCGCAGCCGGCCGAGAACATGGGAAAGAGCAGGCAAGCGCCGGCGCTGCTCTCGGGCCTGACGCGGGCGAGGGCGGCGAGGGTCTCGCGCACGCACGTCTGGACCTCCGGGTCGCTGCGCGGGCGGCCCAGGACGCGGCGGAGCAGGTGCAGGAGGCCGGCCCAGTGGAAGGCTTCGTTGGTGGCGTAGATCTCGGCTTCGTCCCAGGGGGGTTCTTTGTCGTCGGCGACGGAAGAAGAGGAGGAGGAGGAGGGGTCGCCGTGCGTGCAGCCCTTGTAGACGACGTTGTTGCAGCTGTTGCGGAGGTCGATGCGGAGCTGCTCGGCGGCGGCGACGACGTCGGCGGGGGGCTGCCAGTCGTCGCGGACGTTGCCTGAGTCGTCGATGCGGAGGGGTTCGCATTGCTTGGCCAGCTCGGCGATGCGGGCGAGGCAGCCGACGAAGCGGTTGGTGAAGCCGAGGAGGCAGTCGATTCGGCTGTCGCTGATGTCGTCTTCGCCGAGCGCGAGGTATCCGGGGCTCAAGGGCCGGTCGTTCTTGCTTCCGCTGAGGCTGCCGACGACGTCGAGGTATGCGAACCAGGAGCTGAGAAAGTAGGCGACTTTGTCTTTGCGGTTGAGAGATTGGAGACCGCCTCGCGTGATGATCATCTGTCTTGCTAGGTTCAAGTGAGATTGCCAGGGGATGGGGACCTCGAACGCATTCGGTGATATTATCTCCAAGGAAGCGAGCATGATGGCTGTGCAGAGGTTAGAGTCAGCTATCTGCTCGGCGCTTTCAAGAGCGCGTCGGAGCTTGGGAAAGACATCCTGCACCCAGACCGCTATGCGATTCGCAGGTTCGGGATGGCAAAGCAGGCGGGCTCTGTGGCTCGCGGAGAAGGCCAAAAGAAGGCCCAGAAGATCCTCGTCATGGACAGCCAGCTGGGGGAGGATGATTCGAAAGGGATTTTGCTCGCAATCATGCGGCACGAGTATCCGCGCAGTGTGGTTCAGAAAGTGATGGAAATACAGCAGGTTCATGGGATTTTCTAGAAGCAGCGACGGCAGTGGCTCGAACGCTTTTGGTATCTTGATTGGCACGGGTTTCGCATAATAGCCATCGGCTTCAAATGCAATGCTCTTCTGCCGGTCGTGCTGCTCCTCCGCGCCTTCGGACGCAAAGTAGTTGGGGCCGCTGTACGAGACTGGAGGGCTGAACAAAGCAATGGCACCGCCGTCATCATTTCGCGGCGTGTCGAGATCTGGCTGGCCAATGTCATAGCCGTAGGTCGTGGTGCCGGAGTTGGCATCCGAATTCGGGTAATGGGGAGTTCGCGCGTGCACAGGCGGGCCAGACTGATCGTTGTCGATGAGCAAATCGTTCACTGACAACCGCCGTGGGTCCGGCGAAGGCTGATACGGCACGGCTACAGATCTCGAACCCGATTTCAGGGTGCTTTCCTCAGACGCAACGGAGGAACCGGGGGTCAACGGCGTGCCGACGAACGAGCTGTAAGGCGTCGCCGGAGCGATCGAATACGGCGACGGGGCATCTGTTGCTCCAGGCGCCGCAGTTGCCGGCTCCATAGCCAACGTCTGCCTGATTGAAGCCGGGAAAGACTGCGCTACGGCCGAATCATTTGCCGGGCTCAGCCGTACGCGTTTCGTCCGGTGTTCGACGGGAGAGCTAGCGGGTGGGTTCATGCGCAGCGGGGGCAGCATGGGCGAGCCGAGACCCGGATCGCCCAGCGCGGTGCTGGCGAACGGGCTGTCCACGCTCGACGGCGAAGGATAGTCGACGCCAACGCGACCCTGGACGCTCTGTATCCGGGGGTCGACCGGGACTGCTGCCGAGCCTCGGGGCAGCGGTGCTGCAGCCAGAGGCGCGCCTGGGCCGCCATAGCGGTGCTGATAGCTCCCAAGGGCTCTGCTCGATATGCCAGCGCTAATCGCGGACGAAGCGGCGGGCGACGGCGAGGCAGCCGAGGCGGAGGTGCTGGAGCGCGAGCGGGCGTGGTTCGCGGCGGGCGCGGCGGGCGCGGCGAACTGGTCAAAGGTCGGGAAGTGGATGGCGGTGGCGGAGAGGGGGCTGGCGTCGTCGTCCGGGGCTCTCTTGGAGCGGCCGCCCCAGTTGAGGCGGATGGAGTAGTCGCAGGCCTCGCCCTGGCGTTCGCAGTTCAGGCATCGGGGCTTTTCCTCGCCGCTGCAACAGCGTCATTACTTGGGCGGGCGCGGCGGCGCAGAGGGCGGGAGGGGTCGTACCATTTGACCTTGCGCGATTTGCAGGGCCTGTGGACGTCAGCAAAGGGCGCGTCGCGCTTGAGCTTGAGCGTAGAGGATCACCAGCAGCCGTTCCGACTCCGCTTCTTGGGCTCGGGCGCACCGTCCTTCTTAGGCCGCGGCATTTTCGCGCTGCGTCGTGTCGGTGCGGCGGCGGGCGGCGGCGGCGGCGGCGAGGGCGCACATGAGGGCGTTGCGGGGGAGGAGGCTCGCCGCAGCATGTGCGCGAAGCTATCGCAGGGACAAGCCAGCGACGCTGAGCAGTGGGGGCAAGCCGGACGCTTGGCGGGCAGCCAGCCCAGAGGCGTGCGGCGCTGCGTTGAGCCCGTCGGCAGGGCGATAAGGCCCGCGCCGCCCACAGCCAGCTGCTCTATCTCCCGCGCGAGCGTTGCAGCGACGAGCACGTGGCGACGCGGGCGTCGGTCTTCTGGCCTGCCGGTTGCCGACGCTGTCGTCATGCCCGCCGTCAAAACCCAGAGCTGCCTCTCCCGCGCTTTTTCTCCGTCCCGCGTCGTTTTCGCCCGGTCTGCACCAATATGGCAACCAGAAAAATCCAAGATGTCGCCGTCCAACAGGGCCGGAAGCTCGCGTCCAAGCATCCGCTCCAGCGGCTCGAGAGCCCGTCCCGCGGCGCTTCCATACTGCTCCATGTAAGCCGTCATCGCATCCGAAACGTGTCAACGCCCGTCTAACCAACGCGTTATCGACAGGCCCTCGGTTGCTGCAGCTTCGCCTACTCTTTTTACTTGTACGTCTCTCCTCCCTGATCCGTCTCAACATCCGCTTTCCCGGATGTCCGCGGATGAAGCACCCCCGAGGCCACCAAGCTCTTGACTACAAGAACTACTAAGAAAAAAAAAAACCAAAGAATATTACTAACGCCATTCCCCCCAGCCTCGCCACCAACCCCAACCCCATAACCGAAGCCTGGGGCTGGCACCTCCAATTCCTCACAAACTGCGGCCTCCTCCTCTCCACCCTCACCTTCACCCTCGCCCTCCTCTCCGACCTAACCCTGCACCCCCCCCTCTTCCGCCTCAAAAACATCCTCTCCCTCACCTCCGCCCCGCTCGAATGCTGCATCTCGATCCTCTACTGGGGCATCAAGGCCCACGACCCCTCCCTCCTCCACCACCCCTCCATCCCCGACCTCGACCTCCTCCCCGACATCTCATTCCACGCCGCGCCAGCCGCGCTGCTCGCGCTCGACCTGCTCTTCTTCTCGCCGCCGTGGACGCTGGCGTTCGTGCCGGCGTTGGGCGTGAGCGGGGTGGTGGCGGCTGCGTATTGGGTGTGGGTCGAGGCGTGCTTCGCGCATAACGGGTATTATCCGTATCCGTTGTTTGGGCAGCTGGAGACGGGGCCGCGGGTGGTGTTGTTTGTGGGGGCGGCGGCCATCATGGCTGTGAGTACGTTGGCGTTGAAGGCGGTTTATGCGGCGGTGAATGGGAAGGTGGCGGCGGGGGCGACGCCGGGGGATGTTAAGAAGGGGTTGTAGGGAGCGGGGTTGGCGGGTTTTTGGACGCGGTGCTGGTGCTTGGATGGTGGAGCGAGTTTGGCAGGAGCTGGGATCATCTGGTGCTGGTAGTTTGAGAGATCTGGTGTGGTTGGCTTGCTGTGGAGACAAGCGCTGAGAGGTAGACTATTTGGGAGAAGTCGTTGACGGATTGTCATAGAGAAGCTCTTGGTTGGGTGGCTCCCAGACTTCTATTTAACCGAGACCGTAATAGATAGATCATTAGACCTGCTGCATATTCGTTTCAAGCGCAGAATAGAGCAAACTTGCTTTATCTTGATGATCTTGTTCAGGGATCAAAACATGCAGCACGGGACACAGCCAAAGAATACCGAGTAAAAGCGACGTCAATCTTGATTTGCTTCAGCGATTCAGCTGCTATGTACGTTTGTTCTCAGGCCTATGCTACAGATCCCCAGAACGCCTGTTGCTGTGCCGTCCATTGACCCGTGCGACGTGATGAAAAGAAACCCACTTTTTGAGAACCGCCATCTTGCTTGTATGATACTCGTAAGAAATTATGTCCCGTAGAAGAAAAGGAAAAAGCGAGGTCACACCGGTGGCTTCCCAGCAGAACCTCGATGAAGTCCGTCAGAGCGCTAAATTCAGAGAGCCGCCCGTGAAAGCCTAAAAACACCGCGATTCAAGCGAATGTGAGGAGCGATGAACCACAATATGCCATGAGCCATTAGCCATTAGCCATTAGCCACGTTCCATCATGTAGCCGTGTCAGTCGTAATAATCGTGAGTAGCCGGACCATCCGATCACCCAGCCAATTCCCATGCCGAGAAGTGGTGATGGACGTGTTCTGCTGATGGTCTGCCTTCAAGACGTCACGATGAAGGTCTATAGGACGGAAAGACTGAACGTAAGAGCCAGGAGTCCCGGAAACCGAATGCGGTTTAGGAGAGTAGAAGCGCAGAAAAACATACCAAAGCCTTGTATGCGAAAACGGCAGAATCCAGAAGTTCCGAATGCCAGACTTGTTGTCTCGCAAGCGGAAAGTCTCAGAAAGGTGGGTAACAGGACTCAAGAGCACGGAGGCGCAGAAGTCCAGTATGGTAGAAGCTGAAAGACTGGATCCAGAAGAAGGCCTACAAGGCGGGAAGTAGAGGACCTCTTAGGAAACACTTACGCAGAATTGAGGCCTAAGATGTGGGACATCGAAGCCGGGATCCAGAAGTCGGAAGTTTAGAAGAGTTCGACTCCAAGGCCACTAGAACCGAAAGCCATAAGTTCAGGATTTCTCAGAAGGCGAAGCCGTGATCGTCCGGTCGTCGTCTTGCTCCTCATCGACGTGTGCCTTCAAGTCGCCATCGTTTGCATGGAAAGGGGTTGGATTCAACCAAGCGTTGTTGGAGTTGTGGAAGACGTTAGCGAAGACACCGGCGAACTCCGGCTGCGGATTCAAGGTCTGAAAAGGTTGATGGTGGTACGTGAGACCTCCATCGAGGTACGAAGCAGGCTGATAGCCCAGGCCGAAACCGTCGTAGGAAGACTGGAATGGGTCGTAGGCGCGGAAGTCGAAGGCCGGCTGCAGATCAGTCTGTGGCTGCGAGTTGAGTTCCTGTGGGTGAGATTGAAGGTGCGAGAGTTGAGAGTGATGCTGCTGCGCAGTTGGATTGAATTCTGCAGTGAGCATGCTCATCGCCGCAGGACGATCGAAAGAAACCTCGCTGTCATCTTGCCTGTAGACTTCGAAGGCGCGCTTGCGCTTGGTGGCCTGACCCAGGGCGCGCTGGAAATCGAGCTCGTCCTCCTCGACCATAGCTTGGGCACTCGACTTCTTCTGCGGCGACTTACGCCTGCGACGAGGTTGATTCGGATTGAGCTCCGCCAGAGCGGTCCGATCGAGGAAGTCCCTTCTGGGCGAAGCGTCCAGCTTGATCGGCGAGCTGTCCGTGACCGAGCCAGAGATGGGCCGTTCCTTCTTCAGAGTGCCGCATGGAGTCCAGATGATCTCGGTGGGCTCAACGTCCAGACTGTTCAGCTCGAGCTGTTCCACGACAGAGACGTCCTTCTTCTGATTCCGCTTTCGCTTCATCTCTGGCGTGGCAGAGTCGAAGATATCCATACCTGGCCAGTAGATGCCCTTCAGCTTCGAAGCCTCGCTCACAATGGTGTCATCGACCATGTTCTCACCGCCAATGTCATTGTCCATGCTGAGGCCAGGAGGAGCAGTTGGTGGGGGCGTGACAGCGCGTGAGCAGGGCTCCGACTTTTCTGTGAAGACATCCGAACCGTCCAAGCCTGGGTTGCTGAAAGAGCCCGTAGTATGGCTGAAGGGGCTGGGCCAAGCCTGCATCTTGTGCGCGAAGGAAGGCGGGTATGGACGAGCGGGGAAATGTGGCGACGGGGTCGGACTGGGCTCGTCTTTGACCATGTGCTCAGCCAGTCGAGGGTCGAGAGCATTGACGGCCCTTCGGCGGAGAGCATCGTGAGGGGCGTTTGTGGTCTGGCGCGCACGAGCATCTGCATTGCATTAGCGCGGTGAAATAACGTGTGGTGAACATGGCCAACTCACTGGCAGCCCTCGCTCTCGTCCTGCGGCGGTCCTTGAGGCTCATGCGATCCGACATCAGGCCTTCAATTCCCCATTCGGCGTACCAGGTGTTGTATTCGGTGAGCTGCTCTCTGGCATCGTCCTCACTTGCAGCCCTGATCTGGACCTTGTAGTAGTGCGAAAGGTGGCCCTTGCTGGCGATGTGGGTGAGGAGGTGAGATACATCGGAGAAGTGGGGCTTCTTGGGGCAAATGCTGCAGCGCAAGGGAATGTTGATGGTGAAAGGCGCCGCCATGGTGGGCAGAATCGAGGAAGCAACGGAGTAAGTGAGCTGGAAGCAAGGACAGAACAATCACGGCTGGCAGAGAAAGGAACGGCGGTGGTGGAGCGGAGAGGAAGAAAGAAGAGATGAGAAGCACGAAGACTTTGAGGAGAAGCCGTCATCCACCACCGAGCGGACGGCGGTTGCTACGGCGCTGAGGGAGAGGTTGCGGTTTCCTGCGCAGCGCTCCGGCGAGCCCGTTTTATGGCGGCAGTGCGCGAGCCCTAAGGGTCGGGCGGTGGCGGCGCCAGCTTGATTACCAGATACGATACCCAGAGACGGCGGAGCTAGCCAGGAACACTCTCATTGCTACGGAAGGAACTCTCTGCCCCGCGCCCGTGCACTGGCGCGTGCGTGCATGTTGCTGGAGGCTGTTCGCCCCGCCCTTGTTGGGTGTGTGAGGGCGAGTGCTCTGACGTCTGCAGCGCTTTCTCTGCTCTTGCCTTGTATCCCATGTCTCACGGGCAGGAAATATGGGTTATTAGACTGCAAGAGCGCAGCGTCACGTCACTCAAGGCTATCTACGTCCTTCGTGACGAAGCCACCCGCCGTCCTGCTATCCCTTGAGGACGCGCTCCGTCACGGACTTGGGCATGCAGCTGCAACACAAGGTCAGCCTGAGCTTTACAATGCCGTGCACTGGATACCTACTAGACGGGATCGATCTCCTGCAGGCCAGGGTACTTGACCAGACTGAGCCCGGCAATGCCGAAGTGCGTGTGGAAAACATCCACCATATCGCCTGGCCGGTCTGCGAGGCCTCCCAGCTCGGGATCCTGCCGCCGTCAGCGCAGATTCAATGCAACCCCCGCAGTCTCTGCCTGCACCTACCTGACACTTCAGGATAAACGCAGCCAGCTTGCTGCCGTCGATCCAGTGCAGTCTATCAATCATGGCCATAGCACTCATCACCCACCAGCTGTAGCACACATCCTCGAGCTTCTCCGGCCTACCGTTCAAGCCGCCGTTCGGCAGCTGCCTCTCGCTCAGCCACCCACCAAGCTTGTCCCGATCCACCAGGTCCAACCGTCCAGCTATCGTCAGCGCGCCGACGCAGGTAAAGACCTGACCGGAATGCGACTCGGCGCCTGGAGACGTGCCATAGCCACCATCAAAGTTGGCGCATGCCTGTATATGCTCGATCGCCTTGTCGACGTCGACGAGATGCATCATGTGGAGGAGAGACAGGGCGTTGAAGGCTCCGTACAGGAAACGGGTGTCGGTCTCGCCCCAGCGGTCGCCGGCGAAGGTGCCTGTTGCGCGGTCTTGGAGCCCGGCAATGACTGCGACCATGTCAGCAAGCGGCCATCGGATGCGGAGGG
This sequence comes from Neofusicoccum sp. Z40, assembly GCA_037356075.1. Lineage (NCBI taxonomy): Eukaryota > Fungi > Ascomycota > Dothideomycetes > Botryosphaeriales > Botryosphaeriaceae > Neofusicoccum > Neofusicoccum sp. Z40. Next base: position 727,062 of record JBAWJV010000002.1, read on the forward strand.
AGGCAAATGCAAGAATCCTTACAGCGACCGATCTTCTCGCGGCCCCCAGGAACGCGCTGCTCAAGCTCCTCGAACCCGTCCAGCGTTGCCAGAATCTGCACGGCACTGACCGTGTACAGCATGTGCGCATCGTGTCCAGGCGCCGCCCCGAAGCCACCGTCGTCGTGCAGACATGAGATAACGAAGTCGAGCACATCCTTGCGTGGCAGCGCGTCCGGCTGGCCGAGCAGGTGTAGCGCGGTAAGGCCCCAGTACAGCCCGTTCAGTCGCAGGTGTTCTGTTAGCCAATACTCAAGTTCATCTTTGCGCTGGGAAAAGAGCGTTAGTTACAGCTGTCGGCTGCACCGTGGATTTGCCCGTAGACACGCACTGTGTCGAGGCTTTGGATATATTTGACATGCTTGTCCACGTAGAGCTGCAGCTCCTCCGGGAGCTGTTCGTCCTTCACACCACCTCTCCCAGGCCCAGAAACGAGCGACATGATGCTGTATGGCAAGTGTATGACCTCCGGATAGTGCTGCTGCCTGGGAAGGTGTTGCGTGGTAGATTTTGGAGGACTGAAGGAGAGCTGAAGTGTGGTGGAGCATTGAGGTGAAGTGGGTCTGCTACGGCACGCCGAGCGGACCAAGATGGCAGACACGACCTCTAGGCATCCGCATAGCAACCCCGCAATGATGAAGTATCGGGCGAGAGAGCCGTTGCCCTTCACGTTCATACTGACGTCGACATGTAGCGTGCAAGCTGACCTGACTCTTTACGGATATTCAGCTTCGTGCTATGGCGGAGAATATTTTCCATATGAACGCATTCAAACTGCCTAGTGGACGCTACTATCCAGAGTAAGGAGATCGTAGCCGTCCAGTCGACTTTCGTACAAAATCCGCTGACGAAGAAGAAAATGCGGGACGTACCCCACGCAAAGCCGCCTCCAAGCTACCCGATGCCGCGATGGACATGCGAACATTAACCGCCGAAATCGCCTCAATCAAAAATTGATCCCGTCAGAAGGGAATCAAAGGACTTGCTGCGAGCCTTCAGTAGCAATGACAGCCGCTGAATGATATGCAGGGAAAGAAAAGTAAATGGAGCAAGGCCGAAGAAAGTAGAGCAGAGACCGCTAAGTTTGACAAAGGGGAATCGCAGGAAACGGAAATAGGATGAATCTCCGCTGAGGAGCCGAATGCTGGCTCTAGAAACCAAAACAAAACCAAAACCAGAAGCTTTTTATACTACATTGCTTGAAGTGAAAGAACGCCCAGTGCTCCCGGACCTGATCCTTACTTTACTCTGAAACTTTAGTGGGAAAACCCGCCCACTCGATCCTCTGGAACTCCGTGCTACCGAGAAAGCATGAGCGGTCGTCATCTGTTGCTTTCGACATAAGGAAATTCGTTGCGGGAGAGCGCGTGATGGGCGTGAAGAGAACGTCACGGTGCCTCTCACTCAGAGAATATACGGGCAAAATGCTTCTCCCAGATCCAGCCAATGGTGCCTGAAGGGTCGTCTTGGTTCCTAGCAAGCCAAAGTTCGCCTCGCATGCCAAGAACATCGAAAACCTGGGTAGTAGATCAGTTTCATAGCGCATTTGGATATCGTATAGACCATCTCACCTCTCCTGGTACGTAGACCAGATACGGGAATCCAGCCTCACGACGGTCGTGGGCGATGTTGAATTCGAACAAGCTGGCGGCCAAGAACAAAACCTTCTCCTCGCTCGCGTCCTGATCCAGAGCGTCGTCTCGAGTGTCCGTTGGGGAGTCCGACATGGGCATGGCCGAGGAGAATATCGAAGATGAGCGTGTGTGTTGGGTTTGCGACGAGAACGCTGACTGTCCGGACGAACGGCCCTGCTCAGGCGTATCCAAGCTGATGCGAGTTTGTGATGAGGATGGATCGGGTGTGCGGTTGGTAGATGTGGATGGACGGGGAGGGAAATAACTAGAGCCAGGCGTTTGGGCAGAAACAGAGTGAGGCGTTGAAGGGCCACGGCTCGACATAGTAGAGCCAGCGCGCATTCTGCCCTGACCCGTAGGAGAAGGCATGCTCGGCGACATTTGCGGAGGATCCATGATCAGAGGCGTGTTGCTGAGATCCGGAACCGAAGAGTAATTTCCGCTCTGGCGCTGACTGGAGCTGGGATTGGGAGAGGTTACGATAATGGAATGGTCACTGTTGATCGACTGAGTGCGCTTCGAGCTTGCAAATGTCGAGGGACGCTTGAGCGAATAATCGTCCGTCATAAAGGTCGTGGCTGGGGAGAAGGCCGCTGCCTCCTTGACGCCGCGTATGACGCCCTCGATCCGCTCCAGTTCTTCTCTGGCTCTAGCATAATCTGCATCAAAGGCGCTGGTAATGGCAGGGAGCTCGAGAAGTTTAGGATCAACTTGCTCTCCCTGTCCTAGCGGCTTTTCGAGATTCATGGTCAGAACTTGGTACCACCTCCTCTGGGAATCGATCAAGTTCCTCTGACAAGCCTCGATCAAAGTCTTGGTCCTGGAGTAGAGCTTGGGCAAGTCATCTTTCAAAGCCCCGTTGACGGCGATGAACTCCTCGCCGATTTCCTTCAATTTGCCATCAATTTTACCGCCAGTCTCCTTGAGAATCTTGTATCTGGCGTAGTCTGCCAGGCGCTTCTTGCGCTTCTGCATGAGCTTCTGCGGCTTTCCATGGAGTTCCCACAGAACCGATATGGGCTTGATGACGTTCTTGCGGACTTCTTCCTTCTGCAATATTTGTCAACACCTCCTCCCAAAAATACTGGGGTTAGACTTACGTGAGCGCCTAGTGCATACGCGGTGATCTCCCGCACAGTGACCATGTACTGTCGCCATTTGCTCTCAATCTCGGGGTGTTCTGGGAGGCTAACGTCGAGCCAATTCTCAAGCTCAGTCGCCAAGGAGTTGTTCTGGTGTATCATTCTGTCGACGTCTTCGAGGTACTTCTCGACATCCCGCATCACGATCTGTAACTGGAAGAAGTGGCCACCGAACTTCTGAGAAATGGCGTCGTACTCCGGATCGTCGACTGTCTCCGAAAGACCGACTTGCTGCTTGACCTTCTCTGCGCGACGTCCAAAGGCCTTCTGCACCGCAGCTCCAATCCCGGCGTCTGACTTCTCCCGTTTACGCGTGATGATTTTCTCCACAATCTCCTTGCGACCCTTGGTCTCATTGATCCTCGCGCTGAGAGCCCTCATGCCCTCCGCAGATGTCTTCAGATGCACATAATCTGGATGATCATCAGGCGTGGCATGAATCAACTGGTCGAGCATGATCGCATATTTCAGGAAGCGCTGCGTTGGCTTGACAATTAAAGCGTCTAGGCTCCACGCAGTCGTGATATCTCCTGCGTAGTTGTGGCATTCACTTAGCCAAATCTGGACTTGCTTGTTCTTCTGCATCTCTTCCAGGCGCTTGTTTGCAGAACTGTGGTTCTGCACGTAGGCGCAGTAGACACGTTCCATCTCAGCCAGGTTCTCGAGAAATGCCGCGCCGATCGTTGTCTTTCGATCCGACCGGTCATTCGGGGGTTCTGTGGGCTCGTTGCCTTCTGTTACTCCAGGAGTCGATGTGATGCTATTGCGTTTATTCCAGCGGCCAGCCTGGTTCAGCTTGAAAATCGGCTCAGCGGCGGGTCTGAGAGCGTCGAGGAAATTGAGGGAGAATGCGACAAGCTCTGCTGTATTCCCGAAGAGGACTTTGCGATCATCATCGCTGACTTCATGGATGGCGTACGAGGTGCCCTTGTAGATATCCTCAACGACCTTCATGTCCTGGAAGTAGTAGAGCTCGGTCTCAAGAAGCTCCTTGACCGTGTTTCTCCGGAAGTTCAGGCGTTTCAACTCCTCGGGCTCTAGCTCACGCGGTTGATCGTTGATCGCTTCTTCAGATTTGCGGCTAGCAGCGCCTGACTCCAAATCTTCACTCATCGAGCCATTACGCTTTGCTCCGATTTCAGGGTTTCCAGCCATGGGAGTTGCATGAGAGGGCTTACTGTAGGCACTCGGAGTGGGCGGGGTGACGGGTGCGCCCGCAGTAGCGTCTGCTTGAATGCCGGAAACGGCAGGGGTGGAGCCTTGTGCTGACTCTGCGGGGACCTCGGGTGTTGACTGGTTCTGTATGTTGAGGCCCAAGCCTTCCCCTGAGCCGTGTATCTCGGGCAGATTAGGCTGGAAGGGGCTGGTCAACCTCGAGACAGTTTCCAGAGGCGTTACTGGAACGGTATTCGACGGCGAGTTGTGACGGGGCGAATATCTCCAATCCTTGGGAGGAGGGGCTGGCCGGTCCTCCAGTTCAGAGCCCTTGATGCTTGCGGGACGTGAAGGCTTTCCGTACAGCTCAGTTGCCCCGTATATGATCGCCGTCCCACCAAGATCGCCCTCTGGCGCTAGTCGGCGCTCGTACTCGTCAAGGAAATCGTCTCCGACATAAGTTCGGGACGGTTGCTTTGGCGTGTCTTCTGGGGAGATCGACGTGACGCTTGCGCTGTCCTTCACCAAGCTCACGAGGAACTGCTCAGTCTTTTCTCTTGAAGTCCACTCATCATACTGAAGGAATGGAGAGACAGCCTTGATCTGCTGCTGGAAGCCTTGAGCAATCTCAGGTGTCACAGGGTTTGCGCCCCTGTAGTATTCAAGGATCTTCAAGATAGCGTTGGTTCCTTCAGGTTGTTCGAGGGTGTAGCGCCCATTCATTGGAGGATGATGGATGTGAGGAGTCCAGTCGGCAGAACGAGGATCATGATGCTGGTTCGCCATGGCCATGCTGACTGAGTCGTCCGGTGCGACCGAGGAATAGGAATCGTAGGGGTATGAATCGAGTCTTTCACTTCCATCGTCGACAAACTGAATGCCTTTTGTGGACGACTCGTAAGAAGTCGTACTCCAACGGATGCTCTGGTCTTGTGACCCATGACTTTGTCCAGACCACATTTGCTGAGATTGCTCCAACGATGGGGTCGCCCGCAACATGATGTTGATTGAGCCACAGTCGTCCTTTTCGCTGTCCGCGGTGTCGGTCTGGGAAGCACTTGAGCAAACACTTTCGCGCATCTGCAGGACCTGGTCAAGGATGTTCCTCTTGTCGTCAATAGGATCAGCTTCGTGAGTAATGGAGTGGTCGTTCCTGGAGTCAGCTTCAGGTTCGCCATTAAATCTGGAGTCGCGCTGAGAGTCTGGCTTCGGTGTTGCGTCGGGTTCGTGCTTTGGTGCAAACGCGGGGGCAAGGGCCCCTAGGACCGGAGACTCTTCGTTCTCAACAGCTTTAGCCGCCGTGGGGCCTTGCTGTCCAGGGTCTGAAAGGTCCTTGACGTCTAACGATAGCTTATGACCATGTGATGGCTTCTGTTGCTCTCCCTCAAGAACAGCGGTCTTGTTGACTTCGATGCCATCATGTGTCTCGGCGGTCTGCTTCTCGCGTGCGCCCGACGATGGGCTCACTGACCGGGATTTAGGCTTGGTCCTTGCTCTGGATGCAGCGCGATGCGCATGTATGCCCTTTTCGCGCATGGATTTTTCAATCAAAGCCTTTCTGTCAGCAATACTCGGTCCCGCGAGTCCGAGATCCCGTCTAGGCTTTGGCTTCTGAGGAGGGCCTCTCGACGACATTCTCTCCGCAATGCTTGCGTTCGTAGGCGGTGGGTTCCTCAAGCGCTCGGCCATTTTAGCTCTCGATGCAGCAGTTGAAGCTGCTGACACAGGCTGCCGTGGACGAGAGCTCCGGAGCACAGGTGAGGTGGTGGGTGGAGGAACATTCACCTGCACCGGTAGCTTGGGGCTGCCTTGAGACCGCTTACTGGGAGTCGAGGCGTATCTACGCGTCGAAGTGGGTGTAACCGGCCGAGCGCGTGGCGTACTATCCTTCGCTTGTATCTTCTTATTTCTTTCGACCGACGGCGATTTGGTGTGGTATCTGCGGTCACCCAAAGCTGAGCTTGCCCGCGACGAGGGGATGGAGGAAGCGGACTCGGATGTAGTTGAGGGGCGTCGTTTTGACGGAAGGGGTATCTTGGAATGCGCTCCCCGTGCGCTCGCCGAAATCTGGGAGAAGTACTCGTCAATGCTGTTCGTGTTAAGTTGGGCGTCACTAGTGGGTGACAGCGGCAGGCCGCCCAGGTCACTCCGTGACCTTCTGTGTCCTAGAGCCGAAGCGGCGCGACCACGTCCCGGCGTGGCGAGAATTGGAACTCCAGAAGTCGTAAGGCTCCGTCCGTGCGAGAATAAGGCGGTGGGTCGCGGCGTGCTGCCATCTAACGAGCCGCTGCGATGACGCGCAGCCTCCGGAATGCCGTAACCGAGTGACTCCGGGTCTTGCGCATTGCCCGGCAGCTCGCCGAACAGCAGCGGACGGCCCGAGCCACGGTAATTCGAATTAAGACTGCTCACCGATGATTTGGCATGGCGGCGCCCATGCTCAGGCATGTGCGACGAGTTTCCGCCGCGCCTCAGGACATTGCGGGAACCTGCCGCGCCGTTGAGTCCATTGCTCCCCCTCGGTTGTTCATTGTGCGATTGCGCGGCGTCGCCCTCGATGCTTGCGGTGCTCGAGGCGGGCGAGCTGGCGTGACGAGAAGCGGATCGGGTCGAGGGTGCAGGCTTGCGGAGCTTCGTAGCGCTGGGGCTGTCGCTGACGGTAGTCTGGTTGAACTTGCTCACAATGTTCTTGACCGGGGGCCGGTAGACATTGGAGGAGACATTCGGCTTCGCTCCATTGGACGCGGGCAGCGAGGAGGCAGGGCTGGAAACGGAGCGCAGGTTCTGGCGGGCGGACTTGAGCGCCGGCGGGGGCGACTTGGCGCTGGGGACGCGGTGGGAAGGATTCGGACGGCTGGAAACCGTCGCCATCGCGCCGTTGACGACGATGTTGGGCTGGGGTGGAGACGAGGGAGAGAAGAAGGGACCCTGACGATAGAAGTTGTCCGGCTCGTCACCATCCGGCGCGTCGAACGGGCCCTCAGGCGGTAGGGATCCGTTGGCCTGATAGCCGGCGTGGCGGTGCTGATCATAGAAGCCCGAGTGAGCGCTGCTGCTCCACGAGTCGATGTCTTCTGGCTGCATTGTTCATAGTCTCCTGGGCCGAGCCACGCCAGACGCCGGGGGCTCCAGGGTGGTGGCTAGGGCGGGTCGGCTGGCGACGCAGCAGTGGCCGGAGCGAGGTGGGTGAGTCGCCGGAGCGCGGCAGGCGATCGCCAATGGAGCGGGCGAAACAGCGTGGTGAGGTGAAGCGAGCGGCGTCGTTGGGTGTCGTGTCGTCGCGCGAGCAAATGATACTGGAGCTTGGGGTACCGCCGCACAACGGACCGGCGCGCAGCGAATCAGCAGCGCAGCAGGAGGATGAGTTGTTTCACGACCAGGGCGGGCGGCGCGCGGGCGCAGCAGGCGTTCGCGGGCGGGATTCCGGGCGGGTCGAGGCGGGCAGGCGGGCAGCTTCAGCGCGACGGGGCGGGCGGACGGGCAGCGGGCGAGGCAGGCGGCGGCGCGCGGGCGAGGTGGTCGTGGTCGCACCGTGAAGAGAGAGTGAGGTCAAGGCCGGGCCCCAGACGGGCAAGGCGGGCGCCGACGCAGCGCGCTGGCCGGCGGGAGATGCACACGGGAGGCCAATCAGCACGCGGCGGCGCGCTGGAGGTAAGATTGCCAAACGCCCAGAGCATGCAAGGCCCACGTCAACGCTGCACGCTGCGTGCTTCGTGCCTCATCCGCGGCGCAAAAGGGTCCAGGAATACGAAAACCGGGCCGCCTGCTCGCCGTGACAGCGAGGCGCCGCGGTGCCTGGCCGCGACCAGCGATCTCGCCGTCGCAGCCGGCGCCCCCTTGCCCGCTGCCCCGACGGTGCGCCTGCGCCATCGCCCGACCAGGGCCTCCCCGTGCGCCGCCCGCCCGTCAAGCAAACGCCCTGGCCACTAGTGCCGCAGCTGCGCAGGACGTCCAGACCAAAACAACACGCCATGAAGAGGAAGCGGCTGCCTCGCGACGCCGCCCCGCCCCGCGACGCCCGCCCCACGCCGCCCGTGACCCCCCCGGTGCTGCAACGCTTCTACCCGCAGGTGCTCACCCTGCGCCAGTACCTGCTGGCCGCGCTGGCCCGCGCCTCGACCCGCCGCCGCCGCCGCATCGCGCAGCTCGGCCTCGACGCCCCTGGCGCTGCTGCCGACGCCGATCTGCGCAGCCTCCTGGACACCACCTGGGTCGGCTGCGCCCAGGAGCCCGCCGATCTCGAGCAGGAGCTCGACCTCTTCTCCCAACAGGTGCCGTCGAGCGGCGCCAGCGACGTCTGTCCAGAGCTTCAATCGGAGGTATGTCCGTCCCACGCGCGCAATGCTCCCCTGCAGCGAGGCCCGCGACTCCGGAAATCATTGAACCCAACGGCCGCCGTACCTGCAGCGCAGTATTGGATCACGCGTGCTGAGAGCGCTTTATTGCCAGATCGTCGACTTTATCATCCGATCACTGTTCAGAAAGCATCCCGGGCAGCACCGCCCGCCACACGTCCTCTGTCACGGGTTCGAGCGAGCGTCATGCCCGGAGCGCGCTGGCCAGCAGCCGGAAGCGCCTCCCAGCCTCTCGGGCATTGCGCCCCGCTGCCCCAACAGTCACGTCGACACCGTCAAGGGTCCCGTGTGGTCCGCGCTGCTGGTCGCGCTTGGCCATGGCGGAGACCGAGTCATGCTGGAACTGCTGATGAACTGTGGAGTTTTTGCTTCTCTAGACGGTCCGAGTGGAAGCTGCTATCAGCTGAGTGGTAAGTGTTTTGCGTCGACGACGTCACTCTATCTGAGACGCGACAGGAAAACCGTTGGCCGACCTTGAACCCGTCTTGCCGCGCAAGGGGCTGCAGAATAAATCTGCGGAGAAAGAAGTTTCTATCCCTGCTGCGGGACCTAGCAAGCCTGGGAACAAGGTTCCGGACAGCCTTACGGCAATCACTTTTGTCAGAAGCCGCATGCTTTACGCGAGAGCGGCCCTTAATGCAAAAGGAGAAGTGTGTTTTGGCCTCCGTCATATCCGTATTGCCCCTGGCCTCGCCGCACTGATTCAGACTGATACGCTCAGATGTCCTGAACCGTTTTCCCGACCATACGTCCCTGAGGCAAACGGTCCACATTATGAAATACATTTTCCCGCGGCAATTTGGCCTGCACAATGTGTTCACGTCCAAGACGGACTATCGAGAGACTTCTCAGCCGTTCAAGGATTACACGTTGCGCGAGCAGGAAATTGCATGCGACCGATTGCGTAAGATGTCAAGGAAGGGACAGATTGTCCGAAACTCGCGCGAGTACAAGGACATGATACCTAAGAGACTCAGAGGTCATATTATCGACCTTGTCCGCCGTCTCCGAATCTTGCACCGCCGCTGCTCCTATGTAGAGCTACTGCGTCATTACTGTCCTATCGCATCTGTCGAATCATATCACAACGACTTGCAAGGGTCCCAACATGATAGCCGACAGCCGATGCCCTCATCCGATCTGCTTCCGGGAGATTTCAACACACCGAGCAAAGATGACAAGGCTAACGCAGCAGGAGACAAGGCACTGACAACTCAGAAGAGCTTCCTACCGGCGCAACCTAGAGCGGATAACGTACGCTTCACTGACCTTGCATCTCCAGAACAACAAGTTTCCGCCTTCTGTCGGGCTGTGCTGGACAAGATTGTACCGAACGGTCTTTGGGGTGAGGGCGAGACGGCAGCGCACAACAAGCATGTTTTCTTGCGCCATGTTGACCGATTCGTGTGTCTTCGTCGTTTTGAAAGCCTAACGATCCACGAGGTTATGCAGGACATGAAGGTATGCTCTCCGTTCTCTCGATTATCTACAACTGCGTCTGATTGGGGTAGATTGCCGATATTCCCTGGCTCCAGCCTCCAAACATTCACCCAGGAAGTAAGATGTCCCGAACAGACTACAACAAGAGGCGTGAGCTTTTCGTAGAGCTCCTCTACTACCTATTCGACTCTTTCCTGATACTCCTCATACGAAGCAATTTCCATGTGACAGAATCCAATGTCGACAAGAACCGGCTATACTACTTCCGGCACGATGTATGGAGAATGCTTTCGGAACCTGCCTTGACAAAGTTGAAGACCACTATGTTTGAAGAGTTGAAGACGGACAAAGCCTCAAAGATTTTAGCCGCACGTCAGCTTGGCTACAGTCAGGTCCGGCTGCTGCCAAAGAGAGTCGGAGCTCGACCTATTACAAATCTAAGAAGACGCATGCAAGTCATGGTCAACGGTAAACCAGCCCTGGGAAGAAGCATCAATTCAGTGATGAAGCCGGTCTTTAACGTACTCAACTATGAAAAGGTAAGAGATCCGTGGTTCACAAGGAGCACGTTTTCTGAAGTTGGAATCTGCAGTCAGTGCAACCTCACAAACTTGGCTCATCCCTGTTTTCTGTTGGCGACATGTATCCCCGGCTCAAGGCGTTCCGTTCGACCTTGGAGCAGCACGGCCTCAATGAAAAGCCGCTTTACTTTGCCAAAGTCGACGTGCAGTCTTGCTTCGACACCATCCCACAGAAGCAACTGTTGAAGATCATCAAAGATCTGTTGAGTCTTGAGGAATATCGTGTCACCAAGCATGTGGAGGTCAGCACTGGAGTTCCCTGCCAGTACTCCAGGACTGTGGCGTCAACTACGAAACCAGTCAAGAAATTCATCGCACGAGCCAGGGCGGCTGGCGATCTCCGCGAATTTAAGGATTTCCTTTGGGCAGAGATGGATGGCACAGCCAGCAATACAGTCTTTGTCGACTCCATCGTGCAGCAACATCAAAGCAGGAGCGCAGTATTGAAGCTCTTGACGGAACACGTTGAGCGTAACATTGCCAAGGTCGGAAAGAAATATTACAGGCAGAAAACCGGCATTCCGCAGGGCTCTGTCCTGTCCACCTTGCTCTGCAACTTCTTCTATGCAGACATGGAAGCGAATCTCCTCGGCTTTCTGACGCCCGACACAAGCGTCTTGCTCCGTCTCATCGATGATTTTCTATTGATCACGACGGAGCGTAAGCACGCCGAACGATTCCTACAGGTCATGTCTGAGGGAAATGAGGACTACGGAATCAGCATCAAGAAAGAAAAGACCTTGGCGAATTTCGCATGCAGGATCGATGGAACCGACGTGCCGAGTCTTCCATCTCGGGCAAGCTTTCCTTACTGCGGCACTCTTATCAGCACAGTAGACCTCAACATCAGCAAAGAGTTTCAGTTGAAGGATCATCGGCGTAAGCGCCCCAGATTACGTAGACGTCGGGTGCCAAGGTTGTCTAACAGTGGACAGAGCTGCGAGACGGTCTGACGGTGGAGTTTTCCAAGCTTCCTGGGCAAACATTCCACCGCAAGACACTGAAGTAAGTCAAGACCGGGTCTCCGCGGGGCAGGCAACAGCCGATTGACCAGGTTTGTGCAGCGCGTTGAAGATCCAGCTGCATGGGATGTTCCTCGACACGTCGTTCAACGAGCAGCTGACGGTGCTCGGCAATCTTTATCGGTGCTTTTTGAACGCGGCGCGGAAGTGCTGCCAATACATCAAGAGTCTGCCAGCGCACAAGCGGCGGAGCGACGGACTTCTTATCAGTAAGTGTGGGAGAGCAGCGTGGACACGGATCGACGATCTAGTGCGTCGATCGACTCTCGTGTCCGGGAAGACACGGTCGATCAGCGGGAGGAGGCCCATGGACAAGGATGAGAGGCTAACATGGGTTGCGGGAGAGCAGAGACAGTTCACGACGTCGCAGCGCTGGCGTCGGGCATGATGAGGCGCAAAAGAGCGGCGCGCGGGAGGCGGACGGGGTGGTCGGGCTACCGCTGCGAGGTGAGCCGACGTCATACAAGATGGTGAGTTGCCCTCAGCGCTGCCCCTTGGCCGGAACAAGCAGAAAAGGGCGCTGTGGCGGCGGTGGCTTGCCGCAGCGCCAACGGCTCGCGACCGCTGGCTGACGCGCGCCAGGCTGTGCTGCCGCGCCTTCCAGGCGGTGTTTCAGCGCAGGCAGACGAAGCATGGCGCGCTCCTGCGGTGGCTGGCTTGCAGCATTGCGGCCAGCCGGCCACGGGGGCGCGACGAGGGCGCGCTGCTGGGGCGGGCCGTCAGCGCATGAGACAGGAGGGGTGTGCGCGGCAGGGCAGAGGAGAAGGGGAGCGAGTGGAGGTGCGGTAATTCGCGAATCGCGATCTAGACTGCGGCGCGACGGCGCATGATTCGGCGGCTGGCGGGGCGCGTGGTGGCGGAAAACGCTGGAAGAGGCGGGCCCGAGCGGAGCGGCAGGGCGCGACAGGGCGGCGCTGGCGCTGGGCGCGATGATGCAGCGCTGATGCACGCGGGCTGGCGGGAGGCTGTCGCGGTCACGCCGCCGCGCTGCTGCGCCAGCCCCCGGGTCTGCGTGCAGCGGCAGACTTGATATTGCCGCCGCGCGCGCACGCAGCTCCTAGATAATTTCTCTGCTCTGCCCGTGCTCTGGCAGCCCTCATTATTAAGGATCCCGCGCGCCGAAAGCGGGCAAGTGGTGACACCGACCGGGGTGCGCGAGTCGCTCCCCCTTCGCCATGCCCGCAACTTCCTGCTGTGCGCGCGCCCCGTTGCACTCATATACCCCCCGATTCTGCGCGCCCGCCAGAGACCCGTGGCCGAGCCTCGCCAGCATCGCCGAGCAGCCTTTCTACTTCCCCGAGCATGCTTATCCTGCGCCCGTGACCCCCGACGACGCTTCTGTGGGCGCCGCACGCCGCTGTCTCTCCTCCGCGCCTCTTCCCTGCTCCGCCGCCGCCGCCAGCAGCGCCGCCCCCCGTATCCGCCCTCTCCTGAGACCACCGTCGAGACTGCAGACGATGCACGCCTTTGCGTCCCCGCCCGCGCCCGACTCGCCCCCCGACCTGACCGACTCCAAGTCGTCCAAGTCGTCGTCGCTGCAGTCGCCCAGCCTGTCCGACCTGCCCGGCCCGCACGACATCTCGCACTTCGAGGACATCACCCTCGACGACTTGAAATCCTCCGCGCGCTATGACGCCGCGCCCTCGCCCGACTTGAGGGACTCCGGCAAGCCCTTCGCTCCCCGCTCGCCAATGGCTCCCTCCGCCGCTCTCTCGCGCAGCTCTACCATGCCGCACCCGGCCGCCGCGCCTGGCCGCGATCTGACCCACGCCGCAAAGCCCAAAACGCCGGGCCTGCACGTGAACGTCAATGCCGCGAAAGAGAGCTCTGCGACCCTTGGGATCCCCAGCCGCCGAAGCATGCGGAGGGGTTTCACCAGCCCTTCCACGCCCTCATTAACTCCAGGCCGCCAGTCCAGGTCTCCCTCGCCTGCCGGCCCTGCGCGATCTCCTCGATCTCCTTCGAAGCGCTTCACTGCGCCGCCCTCGCCCACCTCGCGCTCCGGCCCTCACGACTTCAAGCCTGGTCTCATGCCCACCGTACGCAGACAATCATGGCAGCCTGGTCGGAAGACGGTGGAGGAGCTGGAGGCCGAGTACCATGACTCGGACGAGGATCTGCCCGACGATGCCATCATGTGGAATGTCCCCATGTCGCCTCGCCCGCCGCACCAGCGATCGTCTCGCTCTCCCTCCTTTTCCTCGGTTGCCGAGAGCGTCACCGAAGCACGACTTCCGTCAGACGACAACCGGTCAAAGTCGCCGTGCCGATCTTCCACTGGCTCGTCCTACGCCGCTTCGACCCACAGCAGCATTCCGGAAGACAGCGAGCTCCAAATCACACGTACAAAGTCATGGACGGACGCGCTCGACGACCTGTCGGAAGAAGCAAAAGAATTGACGGAGGCGCTGGAAGAATTTGCTGGAGAGACCGAGCGTCAGCAGGAGGCAAGAATCCAGAGCGGAGTGGCTTCGGTACGGCCGTCGATAGAGAAGAAGAAGAGCAGTCCGTCGTTGGTCCAATTGCCGCCGATCCAGAAAGGCAATATCATGATTGACCCACTGCCGATCAGCAAGGAAAAGGAGAAGGTCTTGAGCCGCACGAGACCGAGTTGGTTACCGCCCAAGGATCAGAAGGAGGAGAGGAAGCATCTGAGGGAATACCAGAAGATGATGGCGGCTGCTCAAGAAGCTGGTAAGACCCGTCTCTGAGTATTCCAGGGACGCCAATATTAACGAAAAGCAGAGAGACGCATGGCCGCGAAGTTGCAAGAAAAACAGCAGCAACGCGACACCACCCACACCTCAATTTCGCGAATTTGGGACCAGCACGTTCTCCCCAACTGGGACCAAGTCATCAATGAGCCGCGGACTCGCGAGTTGTGGTGGCGCGGCATAACACCCCGTAGCCGTGGTACGGTGTGGAAGCGGGCAATTGGAAACGACCTCGGCCTATCTGAAACTGGTTACAAGGCGGCGCTAGAGCGTGCAAAGAAGCTAGACAAGAAGCTTGCGAAACTCGACCCGGAGTCCAAGAGTAACGCACGCGAATCGGTCTGGTTTGATAGCATCAGGCGGGATACCGACCAGGCCTACCCTGAGCTCAAGATTTTCCAGTCTGGAGGACCCTTGCACGAGACGCTGCTGGACGTTCTCATGGCCTACGCTATGTACCGCTCCGATGTTGGGTACATTTACGGCACCCACGTGAGTTTCTTGCGCACTCAGCTCTACGTACATGAATAACTAACGGGTTCCTAGCTGATTGCCGGCCTCCTTATCCTGAACCTCTCTCCTGCAGACGCCTTCATTGCCCTCGCTAATATCCTCAATCGCCCCCTTCCTATGGCTTTCCTTGTGAACGACACGAATGCCATGCGCCGCGCTTACGACCTAGTCCTCAAGACCCTGCACTACAAGATTCCGAAGCTGCATTACCATCTCACGGAAACTATCAACCTCGAGCCTGAAGCATTCCTCGACCCGCTTTTCCGCACCTTGTTCTGCCACGGTGCTGGTCTCGACATCGCCAGTCGCATTTGGGATGTGTACGTCTTTGAAGGCGACAAAGCACTTGTGCGCGCCGCCGTCGGCGTACTGGATGCACTGGAAGGGCGCCTGTATGGAAGCAAAGAAGAAGTCCTGGATCTGTTGGGATGGAGCGCCAAGAATGAGTGGGGCGTTACGGACGAGGATGCATTTATGAAAGGTGTGAGGAACGCGGGGAAGGTTGATTGTGCCAGTATTGGTGCGGTGAGTCCCGGAGGCGCGAGATAACCCCAACCGCGGAACCACGTACCCTGCCGAAATCCCTGGGGAACCGACCACAACGCCCGCAAGCCGCTCCTGAAGAGAAGGGGGGAGTTTTTGTAAAAAGGGGACACATACGTGCATACAAACGTAATTATTAATCCCGAGCGAGGCGAAGCGGGGCGACGTACGAGACATCAGGGGGACCCGGATTTCGGCACGGAGCACAGCAACCACCCTTTAATGAGGGCAAGACCCGTTACGGCATACTTGCATTATTGGTTTTCTCCCTTCGTGGATACCGGCAAGCAGCACGAGCACGAGAACGCATCGACATTTTCTTTTCCGCGGCATACCGTAATGAGACCACGGCTAGGCGACTGATCTTTTTTTTATCATCCCTCGGCTTCTGTCCACTTTATTCAGCCAGCCTGGTGCTCCCTACGCTCATTGTTATCGACCTGAACACCCTTTTCCTTTGCTTACCCTTCTTGGCAACCCGTCACAAAGACGCACGCACGTCTGTGGGCTCGCCACAACCACCTTTTTGTGTAACCCATACATTTTATTTGGAGGAACGAGAAGACTCCGCGATTGGCCGGGACGGCAGACTTTTGTTTCCTTTGGACCTTCTACCCTTCAACACAACCAGGTACAAGCTACCTCTTCTTCGACACAGGCCTTAGCTCATCTTTTGCGCAAAAGCTGAGCATTGGAACGGACATTCTTGGTTGTGGGGTTTCTTTCAAGAAACAAAACACAACCCGCACGTGGCGCGCCTTGCCGTTTTCCTTAACATTCTTCTTCATTTCTTCGGGTGGTTGTTTCTAGAAGCTTCCAGCGACCGCGCTCAAGGGTCAAGCTGAATTATTTTTTTTAAGGGAGGGTTCTGGCGCATTGTTGCTCTGTCTCTTTTTGGCTGTCATTAGATGGATCGGGCGGGCGGCGGAAACGAGGGTTGCAGAAAGTTGGTTATCTTTTTACTGAACGGCTGGAACAAATTCAAGGGAAGGGAAAGAGGTCGAAGAATGGAGGCTGTGCGTGTCTATACAAGTTTGGAAGTCCTTTCTTTGTCGTTGTAGTATGTCAACAAGGCCCCGCCGCTGCCACCGCCACCGCCAGGAAACGCGCGAATGCGAAGCGAAGTTGGAGTGCTATTTTTCTTTCCCCGCCTTTCCGTGTGGTTCTCGAGTGACTTGTGGTTTGAGTTGTTGTCTCGTCTTCTCTTTGCACCGAGCAGTGAGCGAGGATCTACGGTGCGTTCATCAAACCCAAATTCTGCTTGTTCGTCAGGAGTTGATGCATAACTCTCGCATGGATTCTAAAGCTCTTCCTCATCCGGATCAATGCTTCAACTCCCCATGTATTCCCGTCTGTTGAGAGTCATTCAAGCTGGCCGTCGGCTGCAACAACCCCCTTGACTTTGCCGTCTTTTTTCTTTGGCCGAACAATGAAAGCAAGCCAGCTGGTTTGGGATTTTTTGTGGCCTGTTGTCGATATTCTCAAATCTTTTCTCGGCATTAATGATTGGACTAAGGGGCAACTCGTCCCGACGGTGATGGAACGTGGGAAGGCCGGGGGGCATGCTGGAAAACCTGGGTTCTTCGTTGTTCGTTTCTTCCGACGTCTCAGCGTCAGCGTCGCCCCTGCCAGCGGGGCTCTTAATCCTTAATCGCATAATACGTCTCTACTTTCGTATTCCTTGCGGGTGAGACGTCGAGACCTTGCGTCTGGATAATGGGCGGTGCAGAGAGAGAGAGTAGATGCAGTAGTGCACCTGGTAGATGTCAAAGGCGGGCATACGTGTACGCACTGTAATCCACAGAAGCCTTATTTTAAACAGAACCTGCTACCGGCACTTTTGGACCGCGCTACTTACCGAATTACTTTCAGATGTGCAGGGAAATGGATAGCATGTAACACACTTCCGCCATGAAAGCTTCGTCCAAGACGTCCGCTCCTGCCAATTTCCACACCCGCGCAACACACACAAAGAATTGCACCAAAATAACAACACTAATCTCCAGCAAATTCTGGACTCCGCAGCAGCGGCTCAGAGAAAGTTCACAGCCACGCACGCGCGTGTGTGTACCCCCCTCCCACCCCAGCAAACCTCATCAACCCCGCAGAAGCCTCCATGTCGCCATGCCAAGGGACGGGTGCTGTATAAGCTTATTTCACATTTTATTTTTTTTCCCTCCCCTCCCCTTGCATCATCAATCAATCATCACTCATCTTCTCGGCTAACCACCCACTCACCCACCCCAGCAAAACCTGATACACCAAGCCCGGCAACTTTGAAAATCGCCATGATTCCCCAGCCTATTGCACCCTCTCCCAGGATCCCCGCCGACCCCTTGCTTGCATCCCCACCAGCAGCAGCAGCAGCAGCAGCAGCCCAACGCCAGGGAACGTCGTGTCCTGTCCCCGCACCCGCACCCGTCTCTTACCGGGATCTTGATTGCCGCAAACGAAGACGGTGCATTGCGTTGTTAATTGCAGGGATGTCTGCGTCCGCTAGGTACAACGCAACTGTGGTTGCGAGAAGAAAAGGATCGAAAGGATCGGACCCTGCATGCATGCGGTTGCGGGATGATGAGTGGTCGCCCGAAGTTGCGGGCGGGGTGGCGCGGTCCCGGGCCGGGCAGGAGGGGAGACGGGGGGGAGAGGGGAGAAAAGTGACGCAATTCGTGTGTTGTCGATGGGGGAGGAGGAGCTAGCTCCTCATCGGAGGATTAGCAAGATGACGTCGCGGAACCGTGCGGCGATGTTGTTGAATTGCCGGATTCGGGTAGCGGGCAGGCAGGCAGGCAGCTGTCATGCCACGCGACGCGACGCGACGGAAGAGAGGGGTGGTGAGGATAATGCCAATGCCAGGGCGGGCGGGAAAAGGGTTTGGCGGTAGAGCGCAAGCGCGTCGGACGTACCACGTATCTATTGATGCATGGCTTGTATGTACAGTACATATGTATGGTTGGACGCTTCCCACGTGGATTGGAACAGGAACGTATGTAGGTGGATGGGGTCCCGAAGTTCCCTTTCGCACCCAGATTGTCGGGACGGGGAATGCGGCGCGCTATTCACCTTACCTACTGCATACGGTCAGCCCTATCGAGATTGGTCCGGTCTTTTGCTCCTTGCGGCAGGGTGATTATGCGCCCAGACCGATCTCTCCACCCTAGCGACTGATGCGGCTGTCATTCATTGGTGGGATTTCTTATCTGAAGGCTTTGGGGAAGAGGGCAGATGTATCATTAATGTAGCCTCAGTTTGATCTGCCGGTTGCGCATAATAGAGTAGTGGATGAGAAAGCTGCACGTGGAGTAATTCAAATTCACTTTGCCCCGAGGATCTCGGGGAGGATGCGAGGACGGCTGGTATGACTACTTTGCTTTTTCGGATTATGCGACGAAAGTGTTGCCTTGCCGACTACCGGCTGACGAAACCAGCCTCGAGCAGCAATGTATAGTCCCCTTGAACACGTGATCTTCAAGCAATCTCCCATGATCTGATGCATATGATCTCCTCAATGGTATCAGCAAATCAGCCCTAGTATGGTGTCGAGAAAGGAAATAGGAAAAAAAGAAGCCACCATGCTCAGGGTCCGCTCGAGCGTCGTCTCCCATCGCGGGGGGAGGTGTAAATCACTTTGTACCCATTTCAGCTAGCACGTTTTCAAGTCGAGATATCTGCTTCTTTGAGGCAGCAGCATGCTCTTCCCAACTCTCGCCGATAGAAGCGGCTTGAGCCTGCTTCTCACGGCTCATGACCTGAGCGTTAATACGGGTGAAAGCGTCCGACATGCGCTTGCTCGCTCCTGCCAGGCAGTTTCTCTGCGTCTGGTACTCTTTGCGGTGAGACTCCTCCATCTGCTCAATTAGACGTGTGCCATCGTAATCGTAGTCGGCGATGATGTCTTCGATGGCGGTCTCAGAGTCGATCAGATGGCGAACAAAGCGCTATGTCATTTGTTAGCAAAGTGAATCTTACATATAACTTTCTGGAGATAGGCATTTGATGCCAAAGGGTTGTAAAGTTCCAACTTACCCTTGAGATTCGAGTAAGCACATCAATCATGTCTCGCTGGTGCGGCTTCAGAGAAGCTTTCCATTCCATTTCTTCGGCAAGTTCTTCTGGGGCCTCCTCAATTGGAGACGATAACCCAACGACGGTGCTTCCGTCCTCTGTGAAACCCATCTCCACATCTTCATCCATCATGTCCACTAATGTCCTGTCTGGATCGTCCTCATCATCAGCGTATTCGTCCTGACCAAAAGTGACAGTCTGTGAATTCGAAGGCTGATTAGAGGGCTTTGGATTTCTCTCCTCCATTCTCGCTCGTAGTTTCCGCATGAAATGAGTCTCATCTTTGCCTTTTTCTGGAGCTGGGGTCTTGGCAACGAATGGGTCCGTAGGAGGATGGACTGTCGTCTGCAACGATTTAAACCTATTCAATATTCCCTGGGAAACGCGTGCAGTAATCGCCTTTGACTCTGCCTCAGGGGATTCTGGAAGCTTCTTGCTATTGCTGGACAAGATGTTTTTCGGTTTTGTTTGCGTGGATCGGACAGAAACTCGAGCCCGCGGCCATTTGGGAGCGTTAGCGGTCCCATGGGCTTCGTTTTCATGCAGAGCTTCTCCATACTGCGACCGGACCCTTTCAGACGAAGGGTGATGCTCTTGATCAGACACCTCAGCCAGATTGAGCTTCACTTTGGGAAAATCTTTGACCTCATGAGTGGGTACCTTAGACTGATCATTGATTGCCGATTGTTGTGTACTCTCGAGACTTAAGCGCTTTTCTACGGTTGGGATTCGGGGACTTGGAGACCATCGAATGGGCTTGACCATCCTTGTGGACTGGTGCTGCTGCCATCTTATGATGGATGGTGACAATGCAGACACCTCATCTTCGTCGTCCGGCTGGTTCATCAGTGTGTCAAAGGCCGTGGCAGATGCCGCGGACATTGTCTTTGGGACAAGGGCAAGCCTCTCGCTGGGAGAAGTCAATTGATCTCCTTCGTGGGGAAGACCTGCTGATTGCTGATTTAGCTGTGGAACAGTAGATACGTTCGAAGTCTTCTGCTTGGCTTTATCTTGAAGTTGCTCTACCTGAGCCGGGTTCGAGACAAATAAGCCGGTGCCTGCATCCTCAGGATCAACGATTGAATGCCTTTGTGCCTCCAGGGTTTGACTCATCCCTGAGTTCTGCCCTGCCGGTCGGTGGGCAAGCGGAGAAGCCATATACCCAATAGCAGCATCCGCAGCGTCGAAGTCCGTGATAGCGGTACCAGGATTTGGAGGAGAGACTCGGTCTTGCATG
Organism: Neofusicoccum sp. Z40; assembly: GCA_037356075.1. Classification (NCBI taxonomy): domain Eukaryota; kingdom Fungi; phylum Ascomycota; class Dothideomycetes; order Botryosphaeriales; family Botryosphaeriaceae; genus Neofusicoccum; species Neofusicoccum sp. Z40. Next base: position 747,502 of record JBAWJV010000002.1, read on the forward strand.
GCGACCTCTACCATTTCATCGGCTGCTGTTGCCTTTTGCGCGATTGGAACAATAGGATAGTGCTGTGGTTCCTCGAGCTCATCAGGGAGACTTTCAGGCCTACGCTTGTTCCTCTCATGGAGTAATGCAGTCTCCGCCGGATGTTTGCTAGAAACGTTGGGTTGCACAACATTCTCTTTCTCTGGATAAGCCTCTTCCATGCTGATTAGTTCACCAAAAACATCTCGCTTCGCTTCCTTTTGGGATCTCCCTGAGCTGTACGTTTGTAATGGTGTTGCCGGCACCGGGGTTTTGTCTACTGGAAGGTGCCCTTGATTTCGTGGGCCACTTGGACCAACATTGATGATTTTGGGCTTGCGATTCAACTCTTTAGTATTGTTACCTTTTGTGACGCTGTCCTCTAGGCTGCCAGCTTTGAGGGGAACTTTTGGAGAAGCGTTATTCATCCCAAGTGTAACAGATCCTTCCTCTCCTTTTGGTCCAAGGAGAGGCGTACTCCTGACATGCTCTGGCTTGTCTGTCGCTGCCGGCATGTTCAGCCGCTGAGTTGATTCTGCGTTCTTCGTATCTTTCTTGACTGGCTTTTCGATTCTCCTCTCCGTGGAATTTCCGGATAGTTGCATGGCTGTTCTCACTGGAGGCTCTACTGTAGGTTTTCTCTTAGACTGGTTTGCAGGCTTTTCCCAATCAGATGATGAATGATAGGATGATTCGCTCTCAATTCCTGAACTGAGGACCATCGCATTCTCCTGTGAATCACCAGCTCTTGAAGAACCTTCATGCTTGCCAGCCACGCCTCCTATTGATGATTTTGGCTTTGTCACTGGTGTACGATCCTCATCCATTTCTTCGTTGACTTGGGCATGGGCATTGATATTGACACTGTCGCCATCATTGGGAGTTTGGCTGTTCTCAACGACCTTGCCTTCAGGTATGCGCTTCGCAGTACTCCCGTTTACTGGCGAGCGAATCTTTCCTTGCCTGTTCCGCATCTCGACTTGACGGGCGTCTCGAGGAGGGATCCGTTCGTCAAAGCGAGGCATATCCCCCTCATTTAGGGTATTCAGCACCCCCGTCGTTTCTTCGGGCTGTTGTTTCTTCAATTTAGGGCCGCTGTTCTGCTTCTGGGACGGCTTTCCAGCCTGACCTGCTACTACAATTTCTTTCCCGGTGTTTTTCTGATCGGAACTGGCGTCACCACTCTTTCGTGCCGCCAGTCTTGTCACGCGGCCGGACTGCTTCCGTTGAGACTTCGGCTGCTGGGGTGCCCTGTAGCTGTCATCGTCATCGCGTTCATCATCCTTTCTTTTCCGGCCTCCTTTGTGGCCTCGGCGTGGTGGGGCGGGTGCTGCCGTTAGTTGGCTTTTGCGAGGTCGGCCAGGTTTCTGCTTCGCGTGGTTCTTTATCGCCTTTGGTTGTTGCGGTGACGTGCCTGTACTGGGGCTTTCTTCTGGAATGTCATAAAAGCTGGCATCATCATCGGGCCTATGGAATAACTCTGGTTCAGTATGACCTTTGAAGTTAGCTTGCACTTTCTGTCTCACTGAGGTGCTGCTCAATGAATTCCGTGAAGGGCCTGGGCGAGTAGAGGAATCGGAGGGACGTGTAGACTGATCTCTGTTGTCGCGATATCGGCCATTTTCCAACTTCTCACGGGGGGTTGCGACTGCGATTTGATCGACCTCCTCATCGTCATTACCTTCCTCGGAATCAGGTATTTGATCAACAGGTCCCTTGAGAATAACGTTCTGTTGATTTGGAGGCCGTCCTTCAAGCTGTCGTTGAGACGCATTCCCTCCCGAATTTAGACCATGTAGAACTGCTCCATCTCTGTTTCTGGATGAGTCCGTAGTAGCAACGTTCGTATTCGATGCAGAAAGCGCTATCGGTGCACTGTCACGATGCTGGCTTTGTTCTCCAGCGATCGTTGACGCAGGCTCGTGCTGTACTGGCATCTCTGCATCCAGGCGTTGCGAACGTATTCCTTTTGCTGTCTTGGCCGCTCTACGATTCCTCAAAGCTGCCAAAGCTCCTCCGGAAGCAGCCTGCGTTGGGTTCTGCTCCTGTTGGTCCGCGAATGAACTACTACTTCCATCCAGAATCTGACTGCTATGATCCATGGGCCGCTGGGAGGTTCTTCTCTGGCTGCTTGGAGCGGTTCTACGGCACTGCTCTTGGATGGATTCCGAGACATCCTTTGGACTTTCAGACTCGAGAAATGAGAAGGCGATGGTCTCGGCCTGCAGAGGATTCGCGTTGTACAGACAAGTCCACGGTTCCGCGGTACTTTTCAACGTCAAGGTGAGCTCTAATTCGGAAATGAGTGTCGCTGTGACAATATTCTCGAAGGGGATGTCAACGTAGACGATATGCAGAGCCGCCGGTGGAGGAATAATGAAGGTCAGCTGGTCTTGGATGATCATGGCTAGGCGAGCCTTTTCATCGTCAAACATCAAGTCCGTACCGACGCTAAGCTCAGTAGGATAATGGATATCCGAGTTAGAGCTATAGGCAGTTAGCGAAAAGCAATAACGTCAAGAGGGAGTCGAATTTAAGCTACCTTTGGGACGGCGAAACGCTGTCAATGAAGTTGAATAGCTTGGATAGCCATTCCTGAGAGCTACCACTAGGAAAGGTAGGTTGCGGCGCATCACCAGACCAGAGTACTCCAAGACCAACTCCCTGGAGAGTGAAGCTTTCGATTATCATGGAAGAGACCAGCCTAAGCTCTTCCTTCTCCTGTTGATCAAGAACCATACGTCCAAGTCCCTTTAGGCTGCCGCGGGTATCACTCTCCGGACCAGAAAGAAGGGAAGGTGTTCGCTTGCAATTGTTGCAGATTTCGCAAAGCAAAAGCCCGGTCTGTGAGTTTGTGAGCTCGGCCATATTCGACAGGAATAAGAATGCCCTACCCAGCGCCGCAAGTGTGTGTTGCTATCCGCATTGAGGAAGACTCGAAGCAAGTAAGAGCCTATGGACCCTCCAAGAGTAGTGTGGATGTCTGAATTCTGTTGCAACGAGAGCGTTTCCTACCACATGTTAGTCAAAGAACTGAACGAGCGAGGTTTGCTCACAATTGCGTCGCACAGAGGCCTGCACGCTGCTGGACCTGGGTTGGTCGATGCAAAGCCTACCGCAAGCTGGTGACGGAGCTTGACGACCAAAGGGTCGGGATTCGCGTCGTCAGGCGGCATGGCGCGAAACGGAGTGAGGTGAGGGCTGCAGTCGCAATGGGTGGGCGGTAGAGAAGAGGCGAGAGAAGAAGTGAAGAGGCGAGCGGCGAGACGAAAAGGTCGCCTGCGCCTCAGCGCGACGTCACAAGATGCGATTATCTCTCGACAACTCGATAAGACTCCGATGAAGCGAGGGATTGATTAGAGGTATCAGGACGATGTGAAATGTGCTGGAGATAGAGACGGCATTCTTGGCAACCACGCGGTCCTATAAGTCGTGCCACCTGCCAAAGCGCAATCGAGCTTCGACAGGGGACAGTGACGGCCGCGATTAACGCGTATGGAAGGAACAACCCATGCCGTCGGCTCTGGCGTGAATTACCTGGCCTGTGAATGGCCGCGACAGTGCTGTCGGGCAAATTGAACGCGTTTCACGCGTCGTTGACCTCGAAAATGTCGGAGGGTCAGTCAACAGCACCAGAACGCGCTTCATACCCGGATATTCACGCGTTTTGTTCATGCATGTATGCATGTACAAAGGCGGCAGGGCATCCTAAAGTAGACGCTTAGCGGCTGTGCTGAGCACCATATGTGATGAGACACGGAAGTGAGCCATAAAGCAGCGGGCAATGGATGCGCAGAAGCGCTGGTGACTCGGCATGTATGTATGCGGCGCTGGTGTTGAGGGAAATGATGGAGACGCTTGAGCGGGCCGGTGCAGCGCTTGTGCCTGAGCCGCGCGGCGGGTCGGCGTTTAGCGTTCGGGAGGGCGCGTTTCCCGAGCCGGCATCTCTCAGCGCGTCTTACCAATCAACACGGAAAGTCGGCGCATTCTCCAGCTGCTGCTGTACTCCGTACCTTCCCATCACTGATATGTCTACGGATACACGTACAACGACTCGTTTCCGCGCCTGATCTCCTCTCGTCTCCAGCCTCAAGCTTGGCCTGCCTCCGCGCCCTCTCATTCGTTAGCGCCGATCACGCAAAGATCCACCATCATGCCGACAGCAAAGCTTAATCGCTCAGAACCCAGCTCCGGCAGGCTACGCTTTTCCTTTCTGTCTCTCCTCTCACGGACCGACGCTCCGAAAGTGATCAGCACCGACCTACCTCCTCCGTCGCAACAGCGCTTCGAGCAATCTCTGCGCGAGAAGCCCCTGGACCTCCAGCACTTGCCTCTCACCGACAGAGAAAAGACGGTGCTATATCTTGCATACGGCTCAAACCTCTGCCACGAGACCTTCCAAGGCAAGCGCGGGATCAAACCTTTGGCCCAGGTCAATGTTCTCGTGCCGTCGCTCCGTCTCACCTTTGATCTACCCGGCATTCCGTACACTGAACCATGTTTCGCCAACTCAGCCCTGCGCAACCCCCCGCAGGACAATGAAAATGGCACAACCTCGGAGAAGACGCCACTTATTGGACCTACTACCGACTATCGCAAAGATCGCTGGAAGAAGGGTCTCGTTGGGGTCGTCTACGAAGTCACGCTTGCCGACTACACGCACATCATCGCAACCGAGGGAGGAGGCACCGCGTACCACGATGTGCTGGTCGACTGCTATCCTTTAGCCGACCCTGACGTCGTGCCTGAGCATCCCACGACACAGCCCTTCAAAGCGCATACTCTCTTCGCACCAGCCAAGGAGGGTGGCCGCTCCCAACGACCGGATCCATCCTACGCGCAGCCGTCTGCCCGCTATCTGAAGTTGATCACCAGCGGAGCAGAGGAGCACTCATTGCCGAAGGACTACAAGGAATACTTGCACGGCATCAGGCCGTACACCATCACCACGACAAGGCAACGCTTTGGGCAGATTACGTTCACAGCGGTCTGGATGCCTATCTTCATCATGATGATTACGCTTCAGGAGGCATTTCAAGACGATACGGGAAGAAGTCCAAAATGGCTTGCTACCTTTGCTTCTGCCATCATGAACGGTGCCTGGAAATCTTACGACGGGCTTTTCAAGAAGCTTTTCGGAGACGGAGAGCGGACGATTGAGAAAAACGATGAAGAAGAACAACAACGCATGAATGCGGGCCAAGAAAAGCGCGGGTAAAACTAGAGCAGCTCCTAGACAAGCGGAATAGAAATGCTGCTGCTTTCGAGTCTATAGAACAATAATATCGAACCGCCACAACCAATTAAACGGCTTGTAGAGGCCATTTTCACAGCACAGTGAAGTGTTCCGACCCATCTTGTTACCTATTCTGCCTGAGGCTGACTGAGAGCTCCGCGGAGTTGGCCAAAGCGCACTCCGGAGCTTCCCCGCAGTCGTCATCGCTCTCTCCATCCGAGGTCGGTCTCCGCTGGCTACTTTACGTCTCGATTCCCCCCCTCACTGCAAAATGACTCTCCAACGCCCGCCATGAGTCTTCCCATGTCCCTGAGAGCTGCTTATCCTTGGGTCCAGGCACCGCTCATCGTGGGCGCGCCCATGCGCCTGATCGCGCTGGCTCCTCTTGCCGTTGAAGTATCTCGCGCCGGTAAAGCCACGCCTTCCCCGACAATCTCAGGCCCCAGGACACACACACGCTGATCAGGACAATCCCCCAGGCGGCCTCGGCTTCATCGCAGCCGGCAGCGACACCAGCACGCTCGAGCCCCACCTCCGCGAAGCCCAGCAGCTGCTCACGTCCAACCCGATCCCGCACACGACGCCGCAATCGGTCCTCCCCATCGGCGTGGGCTTCATCAACTGGGGCGCCGACCTCGAGCTCTCCGCCGCCCTGCTGGCCAAATACACCCCGGCCGCCGCGTGGTTCTTCGCGCCACGCGCCCCGGACGATCTGCGCAAGTGGACCTCCACCATCCGCGAAGCCACCCAGCGCCGCACGAGCATCTGGATACAAGTCGGCACGGTTGCCGACGCGGTGGCCGCGACTCGGGCGTGCAAGCCGGACGTCCTGGTCGTGCAGGGCGCGGATGCGGGCGGTCATGGCCGCGAGCATGGCGCCGGCATCGTCGCTCTGGTGCCCGAGGTCGCGGACGCCATTGCGGCGCTCAATCTGCCTGCGGACGAGACGCCGGCTCTGGTGGCTGCTGGCGGGATTGCTGAGGGTCGCGGTGTGGCGGCCGCGTTGATGTTGGGGGCTGAGGGCGTCGTCATCGGGACGCGTTTCCTCGCGTCGCCGGAGGCGGCTATTGCGCGGGGTTACAGAGAGGAGGTGGTGCGTACGAGTGATGGCGGTGCCACTACTGCGAGGACGAAGGTGTACGATCAGCTCCGCGGGACGACGGACTGGCCGGAAGGGTATAATGCACGAGGTGTGCTGAATCGCAGTTGGGAAGATGCAGAGAAAGGCATGGCGCTGGAGGAGAATAAGAAGCTCTATGAAGAAGCTGTGAAGCTGGGAGACGATGGATGGGGTCTACAAGGAAGAATGACAACCTACGCAGGGACGGCTGTGGGTTTGGTGAAAAAGATAATGCCGGCGGGGGAGGTCGTGAAAGAGGTTAGAGAGGGAACAATACAGGCTCTGAAGAGAGTGGGAGGAAAGCTGTGAGTGAGTGTGTGGAGACTGGAATACCTCAGATGCGAGTCCCAGCTCTTCATCCAAGACAGCAGCGGAACAAGCCGGTACGAGAGAACGGGCATTGACATGCAACTCCGCTACTCTTGAAATATTACTGCCCGCCTTATTCTCCAAACCTACTGGACAAAGCTAAGACTGACTCGGGTGTAAATAGAGTTGTTGATGCGAACGCTACTGTGACCCGCCGATTCCTGCCTGCGGCCTTTTGGTGGGTGCCTGCGAAGATCCTGATGTCGGCTGGAGAGAAAGCGGCAGCTCGCAAGAGGATTCGCGTCTAGAACTCCACAAGGCTGGTCCTCCTTTACGTCATTAGCTCCGGCTTTGGGATCTTCCCTCCCTTGCCCAGTCGTGCGCGTCGGGCCGAGCACGCGACTCGCTTTCATCAACGTCGACCGGGGCAGAAATGCGGACGAGTGGGTGCAAGATTCGCTGTTGTCTGAGCAGGTCTCGCATTTTATATCGTGTCCCGGCAGGCGTTCGTATCCGGAGAGGACTTGGCCAGCCCCCAAACTCCGGTGTGGCGGAAATCTCGAGAAATCGGTGAGCACATCGTTCATTTGCCGGGAGCAAGCGCCACCTGCTGACCAACGCAGGAGGCTTTCAGGCTTGACATAGATAGCCAAGAGCTCCTCTTTCGGAGCGCGCGGACGGCCGGAGTCCCCTTTCTTCCAATCTGCGAGCAATTGCACGAGTCGCCCGCCAACTTCCTAGGCCGAAATACGCAGTCATGGACCTGGCAACAGATCCTTTGTTTGATCTCCACGGTCGAAATCCGAGAAACTAATCATAAATAATCAGGCTGACGCCCCCAGGCACACGACCATGTGGGTGCGTGGCTGTCGTCGCTTTTCCAAGCCCGCCTCCCCGCTTTTTTGACAACGATGCCCAGCGCATCTGCTCATAGCATACCCAGCTATGCTTTCGCTTCGCGTCCGCTGCAGTCATTCTCCAGATCTGCAGTGCCGATAATATGGTTGCTGCTAATGCTGAACGCCATGATCACATCAGCCACCCGGCAATGCTATTACCCTAATGGTGTGGCTGCCAAAGGCGCCACACCCTGCCACTCCAGCCTCTCATCCAACGAACATAGCCCATGCTGCAGGCACGCTGGGATGGATGGCATTTGTCTGACCCAGGCTGCGGGTGGCATATGCCTCAATCAGCACGCGACCGATTCGCGCGCCGTCCTGTACGTCGGCGGGTGTACCGACGCTAGCATGCAAGACAGCGCCTGTCCCAGCTACTGCAAGTCAGGTATGTTGATCTCCATCCAGCCACCGCTTCGCCTCTTTGGTCCAAGCTGATCGTCCCTCTTCTCCACAGTCGACCTGGGCGAGTCCCACTTCTACGCCATCGTGCCCTGCTCGGACGGTACGTGGTGCTGCAGCGCCCCGGACAGCGACGGCATCGGCGACACCGCCTGCTGCAACAACGCCGCCCAAACCTTCCGTCTGGACTGGGGCGCCCTCCTCCTCTCAACAACCCAACAAGCCGGCGACAAGACTGGCAGCGCGGCCCGCCTCACCACCCAGCACCTCACCCACCGCGACGCCTCCAACTCATCCACGACCAGTTCCACCTCGGCAGCCACCTCCTCCATCCCTCTCACCGCCTCCGCCCCGGACTCTAGCGACCGCTGCCCCCGCGACCGCAGCTACATCGTCGGCCTCTCCGCCGGCGTCCCGCTCGGCGTGTGCCTCCTCGCCGCCCTGGCCGCCATCTTCGTGCTGCTGAACCGCGACCGCAAGGCCAGGGAGCGCATCAAGCAGATGACCGAGGCCGCGCGCGAGGAGCGCGAGCGCGCCGCCCAGGAGCACATGATCCCGCGCATGTATTCGACCAAGCCGCGGTTCAGGGAGAGCGGCAGCGCGGCGCCGCACACGCCGCATGAGGGGGCGAGCGGGGCGGCTGGGACGCATGTTTCTTGGGCGACGACGGCGGAGCAGAGCGGGTCGTGGGTGCCTGAGCATGAGGGATATGATTCGAGGAAGGAGAGGTTTGAGATGACGCCTTGAAGAGGAGGATGCTTGAGGGAAGGGAGAGGAAGTTGCGTGGCAAGGCGGGAAATATTGTGCATCGAAATGGACATCAAAAAAACAGCAAGAGAAGGATATTGCCCACTCTGATACCCCCTGAAGGAACTTCCATACAACCTCTTGTTTATTTTTGTCGACTACAATCAGGCATCTCTCGCCGGGCGTCTTTTAATTTACGACCATCGACTACTTTCTTCGGCTACTGTACGCCAGTATTCCTGTGTGTCCATGGAGAAATGGGAAGGATTTAGGCTAGTTGTAGGCGGTAGGCGATGGCGCTTGACACCATCAGAGCTTATCTACCGTATACGTCACTAGTATCCACGAATCCTAAAGCTACCGGATTACCACAGCTACTTAGCCTCGTACGAGCTCTTCAAGTCCGCTGTCACTGCAGCATCTCGCCTGCTTCTTAGAGAACCATTCTCGCCGCGGCTGATCGGCAGGGACCGACGCTTACGCAAGAGATCGTATGACTGACGGAGCTGGTCACTAACGCCGCTCCGTCCCTTGGAGTCACCAACGTCAAGCCGCGCGTATTGGGGGATTGATAGCGACGAACTGCCACCAGCCTGTTCACGTCAGCAAGCGGGGTATATTCCGCGCATTACCTCAGCAAAACTCTGGCGAGGGGTGTATATGCGGGGCAGCCCTCAAAGCAGTCGTGACGCGGAACCCGCGCAGTCTATATATACCTAAATGCTCTCCTCGTTCTTGGCAGTCCAGTGCACCCGCCGTGAAATCTTAAAGAAGGTGTATGTTTCGAATTCCGCCCTAGTGTACGTACTATCAACAAGCTAACGCCCTCCCTCCCGCCAGCTCCCGTCACGCCTTCCATACAAGTCCGTATCGGTCGTATCTCCCAATACGAATCCGGCCCATCACCACCACCATGCCCCCCATCCCCAAAACCATGCGCGCCGCCGTGCTGCACGCCCCCGGCGACCCCACCGTCCTCCACATCGAGCACCTCCCCATCCCCCTCCCCCGCCCCGGCCAAATACTCATCCGCATCAAAGCCTTCGGCCTCAACCGCTCCGAGCTCTTCACCCGCCAAGGCCACTCCCCCGGCATAACCTTCCCGCGCATCCTCGGCATCGAGGCCGTCGGCACCGTTGCAGCCGCGCCAGGCAACGAGGTGCCGCTCGGCACGGTCGTCGCAACCGCCATGGGCGGGATGGGGCGCGCGTACGATGGCGGGTATGCGGAGTATGTCTGCGTGCCTGCTGCGCAGGTGCTGGCGGTTGCGGCGAGCGAGGAGGAGCTGTGCGTCCCGTGGGAGGTGCTGGGCGCGCTGCCGGAGATGGTGCAGACGGCTTGGGGGTCGTTGGTGCGGGCGTTGCGGGTGAGGGAGGGGGAGCGGTTGCTGGTGCGTGGGGGGACGACGTCGGTGGGGTTGGCGGCGGCGGCGATGGCGAAGGCGAGGGGGTGTTATGTTGTTTCGACGAGTAGGAGGGTGGAGAGGGCGGGGTTGATGCGGGAGTGTGGGGCGGATGAGACGGTGGTGGATGATGGGGATTTGGCGGCGAGGGTGAGGGAGGGGGGGGAGGGGTTTGATAAGGTGTTGGAGTTGGTGGGGACGAGGACGTTGAGGGATTCGTTGCGCTGTGCTAAGGAGGGGGGGGTTGTGTGCGTGACGGGGATTGTGGGGAATGAGTGGATGCTGAAGGAGATGAATCCGATGGAGCTTATTCCGTCGGCGGTTTGTCTGACGGTGTATGCTGGGAGTGATAAGGACCTCATGAATACGCCTTTGGAGGAGTTGACTAAGCAGATTGCGGCGGGAGAGATGAAGGTCAAGATTGGGAAGGTTTTCAAGTTGGAGGAGATTGTCGAGGCTCACCGTTTGATGGAGGACAACAATGCGAATGGAAAGATTGTGGTTCTTACGTAAATTCCTGATCTTTCAAATAATATGAAGGCAAGTTTTTTGTGGCTCACCGCTTGCTGTTCGACCTTTTCCGTCTTATGTTGTGGTGAAGTGAAGAACTACAGCTTCGACATCCAGCCCAATTCCTATATTACACATCGTGTTTATCTCTCTCACGGTTGGAACCACAAATGTAAAGCACGCTCGACTCACATTGCGATACAAGGGTGTGCACAGAATCCAAGAACCTGCCGAGTAAACAAGAGAAAGCTTAGCTTACCAATGAAAAAGGAAATTTAAAAGCAGGTTAAACTGTAGGTTATGGATTCAACTGTGGCCAAAGTTCCTGAAATTCGATCAAATGTGTTCTCTTTCTGGCGTAGTACCTACCAACTACTTGCAAACAGCTCCTCGATATAGACTTCTATCCATTTCCCTGCTATATTTCTCCATCACGGCGGAAGAAGGTGGCCAGTGCTGGTGAGTTGAACGACAGGACGTGATGCACTAATTCCCAGCTCTCCCCAAACACTTTTAAAATGCCTCACCGAACAGACCATGGGGAGGGGACGTCAGTGCTGCAACAGCAAATCCAAATCCGGGCTTGTGAATCCTGCTTCTTGAAAAGCCTCAGCACCCCTGCACATTATGGCTAAGCTTTGGAAAAAACAACTCTATTTCCCACCTGCATCGACGATTACGCACATGAAATCCTTCTCTTACACTGAGTGGATTTAGCTCTGAAGCTTATGTGCGGCAAGCTTTGCTTTTTATGGGAACGAGATATTGGGTTTCAGCCGCACATTCATCGATCGAAGGGAGGTCTTTCCGAAAGTTGTCACGCCAATGTTTCGGGAAGCATCCAATGCAAAGCGGCAGATACACGCGAGCAGCTGCAGTCCACCGCAATGTACGTCAAGAGTTGGACAAGGTTGGGCGAAGTGTCTCTCATACCTGCTTTGACTGCCAGCGCGCTGAAACCGACCCAAGCCTCTGCCCAATGTTGTCGAGATATAAGTCACCTCTTTCATCCAACCCACCTTCTGCCTTCACATCTATATAGCAGTACTCGATACGAAATTCGGAAATTCCACACCCAAAATGAAGTTTATCCTCGCCCTCTCCGTCGCGGCGCTCAGCACCTTCGCCGCAGCTCAGGACCTCTCCATCCTCACTAGCTCCTGCGCCAACCAGGACTTCATCGCCGCCGCGAGCGACCCCGGAAACCCCTGCAAGGCCACCGACTACGTCTGCCAGTGCACGACCGGCAAGCAATTCACCCAGAGCTTCGTGACCAAAGCCGTCATGACCGACCCGGGCAAATGCACTCCTCAAGAGATGGCAGGCACGCCGCCCCTCCTTCCCGCCCCTCTCCCTTCTCAAATACGCTAACATGGGCAATTTAGCCCTCCCGGCTCTCGGCGACAAGTTCTGCCAGTCTGTCCCTGGCGTCTCTGGTGCGAACGCTGGACAGGGAATGGGAATGGGAATGGGTACGCCCATGATGTCTATGGGGATTCCTATGGGAACACCTATGACGCCCAAGGGGACGCCTGGCTCTACGCCCAGGCCGACTACGCCTACCACGCCGCGGGGCACACCTGGCAGCACGCCGGCCCCTTTCACTGGTGCGGCGGGCAAGCAGATGGTGGGTGGTGTTGCGGGGATCGTTGGAGCGGCTGCGCTGCTCGTGTTCTAAGGCAGCTTTGGGGGATCGTGAAAGTATCTGTTGACCTTGTTGAAAGTTCGCCTGTATTCGGACTGTACTATCAGAGTCGTTTCAGGGAGATTCGTGCTCATATGTGTAGTCATAGCTTATTTGAGAGATTTCTTGCAGCACTTTGTTGATCAATGGCTTTAGCAGATTCTCTCTTGCTGAGATGGTCACCTCCATTTACCTGTGACGCATCTAAAGCTTCTCCAAAAAGCTTAATTCCGTCGGCATCATCATACGAACGTAGACTACACCATCCTCTTTCGAGATGTAAGCATATGTAGAGCCACTGAATCAATTATATAATTAACGGAACCGGAGAAAGCCCAAGCGCAATAATGCTGTAGCTGAATGTCTCGAATGGACTTCGCAACAGGATATAGGGGCATCTTACATACAGTTTCAAAGATCTGACATGGGCATGCTGACACAGGTCTACCTGTCAGGGGCAGCGTCTCAATATTCGGACGCATGAAGATGTACGCGCGACTGAAACAGCACCATCGTTGCGGATCTCATAACATCGTTTGGCACATTTGAAAGTGTCGATTCCTGTTTCTGGAGCGTTGAGTGTTTTCATTACCCCATCTTCACCGGGCGCCCATGATGCTAGTGTTGATTTGGAGAACATCAGTAACAAGAAAGACAAGTTACTGTCTCGCTGGCTTCCACTTCTGTCTCGTGACATGTTCTACTTCAATGGCGCGGCAGACACTACCCGACTGTAGATAACTGTTAATTAACCATTCAAGGGGTATCTATGCCTAGAGCCATCCCATCCGATTGAACCCAGAAAAAACCACACCCAGCCAACCATCCAGAGACTCCTCCCCCTTTCCCCGATTAGCTTTTGTGCGTTCATCCTCCCGATGCCCATACCTTTCTCTCTCCCTCCCTCTTATTGCTACATAGCCATACAACGCAACGAGCCTCTCCTCTCCCCACCCCCAGCGATCTCCTCCATGTCCTAAACCGCCAAATCAGTGATAGCGATTCCCCAGGAAGAGACAAGACAGGCGAAGAGCAAGCAACGAATATTGCAGCAGCAACAGCCAATCAAAGTTCAAGACTTGCCTGTCGAGCTCCGACACCTCCTTCATCCTCCATATCCACATCCTCGTCCTCAAAGTCAACATACTCGATCGGTGACGACGACGACGACGAAGCGCCATCGCTCGCAGCCTCCGCAGCACGATGATCCTTCTTTGTCCTCGGTGACTCCGGTTGCGGCGTTTCCTCCACGACGCCCGTGAAGAACCACGGCGCCAGACTCTCCGCGCTCTGGAAAAGCTCCGCAACCCCATGTAAAGAGGAGGAGGAGGGGAAGGAGGGTGAAGCGTCGACGCTACCTCCATCGCCCTCAACATCTTCGTCTTCTTCACCGTCCATGTCGACGTCTTCTACTTCGCTCTCAGTCGCCTTTTCAGTAGTTCCAGCGCCGTCGGAATCGTTGGCCTCATCCTCTTCATCTATGGGCATTTGAGCGAGATTGGTGGCTGGTTGGGGTTGCGGGTGACGCTGTGGCTGGCGTTCGATGCTGGGAGAGAGTTGCGAGGCGCGGGTGCGGGCTTCCCAGGCGAGTTGAATGTCTGGATCATTGCCGACTTCCAGGTCATCTTGCTGCTCGTCGTCGTCGTCGTCGTCGTCTTCTCCCGCTTCATCGTCACCGTCCTCGTAATCGTCCTCTTCGACACTGCCTCTGAAGACAGCAGGACTGGCAGCTTTCTCCACCGCATTGCCCTCATCCCCATCAGCAGCGCCCACTCCATTCTCCCCATCGCCATCCCCACCACCATCTCCCTTACTCTCAACCCACACCTCTTCACCCCTCTCCTGATCCCACCGCCACCTCTCCTCCGCAACCTTCACCTCCCCCACCGGCGCCAGCGTCCTCTCCCCCGTCTCCGGATCCCACACCCACCCCTCCCTCAACCACATCCACCCCAAAAAAGCCCTCAACTCCTTGTCCTGCGGCCTCACCCTCTTCCACTCCGGCTCGAACCCCTCATCCCCGACGCCCGCTCCGTTCCAATCCAGCGCAACGCCCCGCAGCGCATCCCGGCAGAAGATGCGCCAGCTATCTATCGCGTAATCCCCGACGCCCGGCAGGTGCGCGACCTCGAACGCGGCGACGCGGGGGTCGGTATCGTCGAGGATTTCGCGCGGCTTGATGTCTTTCTGCGCGCCTCTGAAGGGGTAGTTGACGGTGCGGTGGCGGCGGCCGGCGGCAGGCGGGTCCAGGAGCCAGAGCTTCGCGAGATCGATGAATCTATCGGCGCGCTTGTGCAGGCCGAGTGGGTTGAGGAGGGCGGTCATGTCGGCGAGGTTGGCGTGCGCGACGTCGTCCGGGGTGGGCCAGCGAGCGATGAACTCGCGGAGTTTGGGGATGGCGTGGACGCCTTTGGTTCTGTTGAGTAAGATGACGGCGATGAGGAGCTGGAAAGGTTTGCGTGCGAGTTCTTCTTGGATGAGGCCGAAGTGGGAGGCCTTGACGGACGGGAATGGTAGTGAGGAGATGGTACCGGGAGGTGGGCGCTTCGGCTTTTCGGTGCCAGGGGGGGAGGGGAAGTGTTGCGAGCGCAGACCGGTGCGGCGTTTCTGTGCTGAGAGACTTCCATCGGGTCGTAGGAAACCCTTGGGTTCGTTGTCATAGGAAGACGCTCTGCTTCTGGGCTCGGAGACTTGTTCTTGCGGTACTTCAGCTGTGAGTGACAGAGAAGACGTCTGAGCAGCAATCGCGCCGTCCATCTGAGGAACGTCTTGCGGGGTTTCGAATGAGCCAATCTTCCTCGATTTAGTTTTTCGGGCACTCGACAGTTGTTGCGGAGTGTTAATCCAGGGGTAGTCCTCAGAGGTACCGCGCCGAGAGCGTGGTAGGACTTCGGCGGGAGTCGATTTAGGTATCTCGTACATGGAGTATTGCTTAGAAGATCCAATACGCGGAGTCTTAGCTTGTGACGAAAGGGGTATTTCCATAGGCTCAAGTACGACGTTAATTTTCTCTTTAGCAGGTTGCGGTTTCTTGGCTTGCTGAGTGTCTGCGTGCTGTCCATTCGGCATGAAGTGGTTACCTTTCGACTGCTTGGCATGCTTCACTTCAGCTTGCTCAGAGTCGTCACCGTCGCTCTCGTCCAAAGAGGGCGCACCTGACGAAATACTCACGACCTCGTGAGTCGCTTCCGATCTGGAGCTATTGGATAGCGAATGTCGCTTCTTCGCTCTGCCTTGTTGAGTCGAAGTAGCATTAATCGGCGAGCCTTCGACATCTTCAGCCTCATCGCCCTCACCAAAACCGTTGACTCCACTCAACATGGACTTTGCATCCTCGTCATCTTCTTCCGCGTCCACATCAATTGGCTCTGCATCGTCAACAGCGGGAGGATCTGGACCAGTCGAGAAAGAAACCTTGAAAACAGGGCGTTCTGGCAACTCTTGATCTGCGAGCGATCCCTCGTCTTCGGTATTGGCTTGGTCATCCTGCTCGGATGCATTTTGATCCCCTGACATTTCCTCGTCCTGATTATCCTCCTCATGAGGCTCGGAACCACTGCGTTTAGATCCTTCGTCACCGGACTCCTCTCCCTCGGGATCTTTTCTCTCGCTATCGGGATCATCGCGATCCTCTTTCTGACGGTCCTCATGGCTTGACCCGCCTGCCTTAACGTCAGGAATAGGAGTCTCCGACTTGATCCAGACACCTGCAAACCGTCCAATCCTGGGTCTCGCAGCATCCGCAGCCGTTGCTGTGACCATTGGACTGGACATGTTCTCTGACCAGCTGCTTTTCCTAGGTCTGAGATCATGCATACTTATAATAGAGTCTCGAGACCCCGGTCGAATCGAATGCGGAACATCCTGAGGAGAAGCAATGGCGATAACCTCCTTTTTGTACCCGGTGAGATTGATCGACGTGCGCGTCGAGGGCTGTTTAAGTGATTCATGACCAGACTCGCTAGCCGATTCAGGCAGAGGGATCTGAGCCGGGTCGGGACTCTCTTCCAAAGGTGTCGTGGATTTGTGAGATGCAGTAACAACTGGTTTAGGTCCTCCCTTGTGAGTATCCACTGGAAAGTCAACTCCCAAGGTCTGTGACAACGGAGCTTTCTCAACTTGGCCACGGCTTCCTTCGGGAGGCGAGAGTTCGATATCCTTCACCGGCGAAAGACCGAGAAATTTGCGACGCTGTTGCCGTTGAGCGAGCGCAGCGTTATCCTGCTTCTTTGAGCTGTCTGCCGCTCCAAAATGAGGCGAAACAACTGGTGTTTCGCGCAGTCTCCTCTTGACAGGAGTTCCAACGAGGTCCCCTTCGACTTCGGTCACAACGGCGCTCGACCGGCCAAACAACGATACCTTGTCAGCTTTGGCCCCATTCAGCTTGCGCTGCTTGCCCTTCTTTGGCGGCCGCGCAGCCTTTGCATCATGTTTCTTAACCAGCCTTAGCACGGCGGAGTCCACATCCCCTCCGCTCTTTCTCAGAGCTTTCTTGATCTTTTTCTCCTTAACGGTAAACGGGAGCAAGCCAGCAACAGTCTCAATGGACGAGGTTGGGCATAGGTCTTCCGAGACCTGAGGAGGAGGTGACTGTGCACGGCCGTAACTCTCCTCGACATCGTCCTTTAGGCTCATCCGGTCGATCTCTTCCTGTATGCTGCCTTCATGGCCTTTTGTTGAACTCCCATCCGCCTCATCACTTGCACCCGGGGACAGTTCAGCTTCAAAATCCCGGCCGTTGAGGTCGGAGCCCTCGTCACCTTCTGGCTCAAACGTGACGCCAACCGCTTTGGTCTCCATTGCAGAGGCCGAATTTGACAGAGAAGGGCTGGCAGATCCAGTTGGTTCCGTCTTGAATGTACGCTCATTATTGGATGGTGAGGAGGATCCGGATTTACCAGCGGCCGATTCAGGTTCCGAGTTCGAATTTGACGGAGGATGGGATGGAGATCGATCCGGGTTAGTCTCGATCGTAAGTTTCTTACCGGATGGAGGAGGAGATTTAGACCTATCAGTAGCCGGCTCTGACTCCCGACTGGACCTTGACGGAGAAGTAGATTCGGCCTTGATCGCAGCGTCTTGTTTCACTTCTTCCTTCAACGAACTTGAACGCTCTGATGATGACGATGCAGACGACTCTGATTCCGACTCCTCCGAGTCAGATTCTTCCTGTGCCAGCTTACTCGGCTGGGTCGATGGCTGTGCGGGAGGCGGTAGGAGCGGCGGCGGTGCAAGTGAACGGATCAGGGACGTAGTCGCGGCTAACTGATCCTGAAGACCGGCTAGACTAACCGCAGCCCCTAAGTGTCGCGGAGTGAGGGCTATGTGCCCCCCAGTCTGACCCTTCTCGCCACTGCTCTGATTTGGTTTTCTGTCTTCCTCATCCTCTTCGTCGTCTTCGTCGTCATGCTCAGAACCTTCATCCGATTCCGTTCCTGGTCCGGATTCTGATGACGAATCCTGTTCAGAGGCAGCGCTTTTCTCCCTCTCATCCATTTCAGAGGTTGGCTCGTCCTGTTCAGGATCTGACTGAGGCGGCGTAGCTTCGAGTTCAAGAGCTTTGTAGGGCTGGACCTCCGCCTGCACTGGGCGCGGAGTTTCTGGTGGTAAGAACCCAGCGTGGTCATCCTGCTGTCCCTGCTTTCTCACTTTCTCATCGAGCTTCCTCTTCTTCTTGCTTGGTTTCTTACTCTCGACCTCCTGGTCGGATTCCACAGCTGGCTCAGTAGAAGGCTGGACCTTTAACTCCTGGCGAAGAGCTGACCGAGAAGACTCAGTGCTCTTGCTCTTCCTCCGTCGGGACTGACTACGCTGCCCATCTTTCGCTTCTGATCGAGACTCAGTCTCAGCTGGTATGTCCGGACCGGGCGCACTTGAGCTTTCGACAAGCAGATTTGCCAGGCTCTCTGTAGGAAGGCTTCTCCTTTGCCTGCGCCTCCACTGTTTCCGTTGATTCTTGCTTAAGCCGGCAGGGGTCTCTGGCATGTGAGCCGCAAGCGCTGTAGAGGGGAGTCGAAGTGGCTTTGCTAGTGCTTCTGTGGGCGGGGCTGCACCCTTGCCATCCTCGGAAGGGGATGGGGAGCGTTTTCTCTTCAACGGTGAAACCTGGGAAGTCTTGTCTGGAGGGTGAGGCAGGCTTGTGAGTTGATTGTTTTTCTCCTCCCTCTTCAAGCCCGGCAGCTTAGGTATCGGTATAGGAGTGGTGGTTTTGGCACCGGACGACCTCTCATGGGAAGAAGAAGCGCTCTTCTCGTCCTTGGCCATTCGCTTCTCCCTCTCCTCCTTCCTTTTCCTCTTTTCCCTCATCTTCTGACTCTTAGATTGCTTTGGATCATCGCGAGAAGCTAATGCAAGTTCCACACCTGGGCCGCCTGTGCGTTCCGTTCTGGCCTGCTCTTCCAAGCCCTTCAATATCTCATGAGCACGCTTCTTTTCAGCTTTGATCTTCCGCCGCTCCTTCTCTCTCTCGTGCTTTGCTTTCTTCGGTTTTTTGGAAGCTCGAGAAACCTCTTGATCGCCCTGCTTGTCAGACGGAGCGGACTGGTCAAAATGATCACGCTTGGCCTTCTTGTGTGGCGGAGATGAGGCTGATGAAGGACCTTCATTACGCTGCTGTGCTTTGGACTTCCGCTTCTTGTCCTTCCTGGACTTCTTGCCTTCTCTCCCTGATACGACATCAACGGCTGAGGTATGGACCGCTTCGGGAGCAGAAGCATCGCGCGTTGCCTTTGGAGCGTCATTTTCGTCCTGAGCATGGCTATCATCGGACAACTCCCTCTTCCTCTTTTTCTTATGCTTTGACGAAGGTTCCGGCACTGCCTCCGGTTCCTCTCTCGGAACATCCTTCTGCGAGACGGGTGGAAGCGGCTGTAGTGGAGCATCGCCACCCCCAGCGCTGGCACTGGCTTTCACCTCCGACTTCCTCCTTCTCTTCTTCTTCCCATCCCCATCTCCAACCTCAGCAGCATTACCTGCACCCGCCTTCGCAGGCCCCACCACCGCAGCAGCAGGCCCAGTACCACTCGCGCTCTTACCCCCATTGACGACCTCCGTCTCCTTCTTCCTCTTCCCCTCCTGGCCACTTATCCCCCCACCCTTCTCAACCAGCGCCCTCCTAGCCTCCCCCACACACTCCTCCACAACCTCCTCCTCCAAGCCCTTCCCCCTAGCAAACGCACCCACATCATCCAAATACCGCTTCACCTGCGCCTTCGACAGCCGGGTTACAGGAGTTGTTGTCTCAGCCGCGACGAGCTCGTGCGTAGTGGCATAGCGCCGTACGCTCTGCTTGAACAATGATATCCGCAGCGAAGGCGGGAGGTCTTGTAGCGGTATCGCGGCAGGAGAGACGGGCGTGGAGGAGGATGCGCGCTTCGGCGGCGGCGGCGGCGGCGGTTGTGCGGCGGTGGAAGAGGGTTTGGAGGGGTGAGCGGCGGGAGCGGGGTCGGGGGCGTGGTGAGCTGGAGCTGCTGTGGACGCGTCGGGCTTTTGCTGCTGCTTCTTCTTCGTGGTCTTCGGCTTAGACGGCGGCTTCTGCTTGTCGCGCGCCATGGTCGCGGAGGGCCAATGGGCGATATCGCGTCGGCGTGTGTACGAGGGGCGTCGCGTCGCGTCGCGTCGCGTCGGGGTCGTGCGTGTGGAGGTCTTTGCCCGGGAGCTGCGGAGGAGAGGGAAGAGAAGAAGAGAAGCTCACGGGACCGACGAGCGGAGCGGTTGCGACGGCGGCGGGAGCGGGTGACAAGGCATTGAAGTCGGAGAGGGCGTCGGCTGGGGTCGCGCGAAACCGTGACCTTTCGTATCGCGCGAGGGCTGCGGGTCGCAGGGGTTGGTGTTTGGGGCGCGCAGGAGCTTGGGTTGAGCTGTCACTTCTTACGTCGATGCCCGTGGAAAAGCAACGGCCGCCCGTACGCGGAAACGCGACGTCACGACAGGGTCCATGCACGCCGTCTTGGCATAAACTGACCATTCACTTGCTCCCGTTTGCTGGCAGGAAATCTCCGCTGGCTTTGGCAGAGTGTCTTGAATCTCACAGTCTTAGAAACAGCGCTGCTCAGAACGTGGACCATTGTCTAGATCGAATGTCATGGAACTCATAGCTCATCTAAAACCCAGTACCTGGTCGCATTCTCCATATCCAGCCGACCCGTGCAAAAAGAAAAGAAGCAATAAAGTGGAGCGCCATTCGCTATGCTTGTGCCCACATGTGGTCCTCCTTAGGAAACCGCGCATGTACTTGCAGGTATGTCTAGTCTTCTACGCTTGGAAAGCAGAACATTCACAGAGCTGCGCAAAGGGGGTACTCGTACAAAAGAAAGAAAGAAAAACTGTGCAGTGCTAGCCACAAGAGATAGCGAAGCTAGAGCTCTAGTCGGAGAGCTTGGCCAGCTTCTGAAGAACCGATAGAAGACCTGTACGTGTATCAACTTCAACATCCATACATTTAGAGCAATGAAGAACTCACCGGTCGTGCCCTGAGTCAGCGTGGCCATGGCTTCGGTGTTCCGCGTGCCAACGCTGACGGTCGTAACGTCCCTGACGACTCCAGAGGAGGCGAGCTTGTTAGCCCAACGGAAAATGACCTCATCCTCACGATCGTCGCCTGCAACGAGGAGGAAGTCGGCGGGCGAGGGGGCATCCTGATCAAGGTTTTTCTTGTGAAGCTTGTTGAAGATGTGAGTGGCAGCACTGCCCTTGCTCCAGTCGAGCGGTTCGATCAGAATGCTCTTATCGATCGGCACAGCGTGCACGTGAGCGGACTCGCAAACGTCGTTGATGTGAGTAGCACACTCGCCTGCTTGAGTTGCTGCGGCGTCGAAGTCATCTGCCTTGTCGTAGTGGAAGAAGAGAGAGCAGTGGCGCTCCTCCAGCCAGCTGCCTTCCACACGCTCGAGGTAGTACTGAAGAATTCCCTTGACGCTATCCTTCCACTCATCAACCTTCGAGGTGTCAGCAAATGCAGTCCACTCATCTTTGCCGAACTCGCGGACAAAGCAGCCGTTCTCAGCAATTATACCGAGACCGGGCACACGGCTGAAAAGGCGCTCCAACTCCTCCGGAGTGCGACCGCTCATGACATAAACGATGTTCTTGTCATCCAGTAGGATTTCGTTCAGAGCATCGATAACCCGCTGCGGGCTAGTCATGATAATGCTGGTCGGAGAGCCGTAGGATGCAAGAGTCCCCTCATAATCAAGAATGAAGATACGTCGGCTGGACTTCTTGTACTTCTCGCTCAGCTGGTTGACTGAGAGACGAGGAATCGACATGGTATCGCGCATGAAATGTTCCTCGTGGACTCTGGCAAGGGTCTTGGTTAAAGCCGTGCACCAGTACTCACCAGTATGGTGCATGACCACATTGCGGAGTCTGGTGTACCTGCGCTCCCTCTCATCGGGGTCCATCTCAAGTGCGGTCTTGATGGCATCGGCGCACTTTTGGTAGTCCCATGGGTTGACAGACAGCTCGTGGCCGGAGAAGATCGAAGCGCTGCCCGTGAACTCACTAAGGATGAGCGGACCGTATTTCTTGTCACTGGCTTTGCCGTCTTGGCAAGCAATGTACTCATGCGCGGTGAGGTTCATGCCCTCACGAAGGCTCGTAATCATGAGAGCATCCGCAACAGACAGCAGCGCAAGATACTGCGAGAAGGAAATGTCCTGCCTGAGGAAGACGAGGGGCTGGTGAGCGAGCGTTGAATGGGTGGACTCGATTCGAGTGACAATGTCGGAAACAGTCATCGCAAGCTCGGAGTTCTCGGTCGTGGACGTGGCAACCTGAATCATGACGACCTTGAGGGGATGTGTCAGTAGCATCTGAACCCGCTGTGGCAAGAGCAGGACCCTTGCGTCAACTCACCTTCTCCCGGTATTCCGGGAATTTGTTCAGGAAAAGCTCGAAAGACAGCAACTTCTGCCGGACACCCCGGACAGCATCCAACTTGTCACGTGCGACAATAAGCTGTTTGCCCTTGTATCGCTCCTGCATGACTTGAATCCACTCGGCGACACTTGGATCCTCGCGAGCATCTTGGAGTCCTTTCGGGTCGATACCGATCGGCAGCCAGGCAACGTTGACGAAGCGGTTCTCAAGTTGGACGCCATCATTGGTGGCCTCAACGACAAGGATGCGGCTGCAAGTCTGGAGGAAGTGATGCGCATACTCACGCGATTGAAAGGCGACAAGGTTTGCGCCAAGCATCCCCTCAAGGAGCTGCTTGCGCACGGCCAAGCATCGGAAGACCTCAGATGACGGGAACGCAGTGTGCAAGAAAAAGCCAATCTGGGCGTCGGGAAGCTTTTTCCTGACCATGCCGGGGACGAGTAACAGGTGGTAGTCGTGAATCCAAATGATATCACCGCGCTTGTAGCTCTTCACGATCTTGTCCGCAAAGGCCTGGTTGACGTGGACGTAGTAGATCCACGAATGGTCCTCGTAGGCCTTGCTCTTCGGGTGATCAGGGATCTGGTAGTGGAAAACGGGCCACAGGATAGTCTTGCAGTAGTGAGCGTAGTGGCCGTCGAAGTCATTGTCTTCGACCCAAACAGTGAGCGCGTCGTACTCGGACTCGAGCTTGTCGTGAATCTCGTCCTTCTTGCCGTCGTCCAAAGCATCCGTAGGGAAGCCGACGGTGCCAACCCAGTAGACATCCTCCATAGTGCCGGCATTGATGGCTGCGCGGACAGCGTTGGCCAGGCCGCCATTGCCCTGGACAGCCGGCTCGACTGTCCACTCAGATGACCATCTATGCCTCGAGCCGCTCGACCCTCGCGCACTACTACTTATGCTCGCCCTCTTAGGCGACCGACGAGACCTGCGCTGAGCAGCAATCTCCTGTGCTTTCGAGTACTTGAGGATGTCATCAGGCGGGGGAGCGGCAGCGCGCGACCGCGGTTGGTTGAAGAAAAGGCCGCTGCCCCACTCTGGAACGTGGGCGTCGCTGCGGACGAGCGAGCGAGGGTCATGCGGCTTGGGGAAGTGAGTCTGGACACTCGGGAGCTGGGCGAAGAACTCGTCGTGGCGGGCAGTGGCGGACGGAGTGTCTGGAGGAGTGGGCTGGGCAAAGAGACTAGCTTTCTGCTCTTTCAGGTCGGTCGTGCTTTCCATGCGCGTGAGCATGCGCGGCGGTGGGCTGGGGCGCCGGCTGGCTGGCGACGGCAGGTCATGGAAGTCGATCGTGTATGGTAGGAAGCTGTAAACAGCATGGCGTGAGTCATTGAAGGCTGCATGGACAGCAACGGAGGCAGATCAGAGCGGAGGCGCTACTCACAGGGACACGACGAAGGTCGGCATGGTGGGTGCGGATGGCCAGCGTGGGCCGGGGCGTGGTGGAGGAAGAGTTCGGCGGATCAGATGTCGGAGGCGAGAGGTCAGGAAGGAAGTGTCGGCGGCCGCGAGCGGCGAGCAGGCGGGGTGAAAGAATAGAATTGAGGGGGGGAGGAGGGAATGCAGTTGGCAGGCGAGCGCGGAAGTCGAGGTGTTGGAATCCAGCAGCTTCGCGGCGACGGGCAGAGCAAGAGCGCAGTGTCGTCGCTTCTTTCGTCACTTGGCCCGCGCGACCCTAAAAACAACGTTTGGGCGGGCAGGGATTGCGTAGGTAGCTCCCACTAGCGCACACCCACGCCTCGTGCGGCCCTGTTTGGGAGTGACACAGTGCGCAGCGCCAACGGCAGCCCGCGCAGCCCAGCGCGCCTGCGCATTTTCCTCAGCCCAGCTGCCTATAGCCGCCCGCCGCTCGCCCACGCCCGCCGCCGCGCAGGCCCCCACGCTGCCCGGCGCGCCCGTTGCCTCTGCGCCGCGCCCTGCCCAGCCCGGCGTCGAGCAGCATCAACATGACGCAGCCCGTCACACGCGCCGTCGGACGCTCGCACATCATCGTCGCCGGGGCTGGGCGCGGCTGGTCGCGGGTGTGTGCGCCGGGCCCAGCCAGGCGCCTCGGAGTCCGTGGGCCCAACACCAACCAGGTGGAGAGCGGCGATGGCACAGCGACGCCTGCGATCGCCAGGGACACGGTTTTCTGCGCGCCATACATCAGCCTGCAGCCGGCGCACGCGGGAATGCACGGCGTTTCAGCAGCTTTTCCCATGCCGGCCGCCCCAATTTCCGCATGTTCGTGCTTCCCCGCAGCATGCGAATCTCGCCGGCGTGACACTGCCGGAACACGACCGAATTCTGTCGTGCGCCACCGACGGCGATGCCGCCCACGTGCACGCCATTTCTTTGAGCTTCTGTCTCGTCGCACTGTTGGCGCTGTACTACGGCAGCCTCCCATTTCCAGAACATTCGCGACTGGCCACGCCTGAAGCCGCGCACCACCAACCACGTCGCTTGCTCGGCGCCGGCTGCAGTGCTGGCTGCATTCGTGATGTCGGCCGCTTTTTCGCTCATCGGCATCGGCGGAAATCGACGATGCGCGGTAGCATACTGGGCGCAAGCAACAATCCGCGCTGCCGCCGTGGCGATTGCTTCACAAAGCAACATCTCTGCTCAGCCCCGGCCTGTCCAAGGACCACAGGCTCACTGCATTGCGTCACAAGGCTGACGAAATTGCTGTTGCCCGGCTGTACGCCTTCTCTCTCAGGATTCATTGGCCATGTCTTCACGGCCGAGGTCTGTTCACCGGATATTCAGCCCTCATGGGACCGTTGTCTTCAATTTTCGAGACACACTCGTCTCAGGCACACCGCTCTCTGTCAGGTACCCAACGCCGTCGTCGTCATTGCTGTCCTTCCCGAGACAATTGGGCCCGAACTCGGCCAACGAAGCACATGTCGGAGAATTTGATGACTTGGCCATCGCAAATAAAGTTTGAGGGCAGCGAACCGCGTTTGACTGCATCATTCACCGTTACCGCAGGGCAAATCTACGTTCCTCGACGACCCGCGACCAGTAAGGGTCCTCGAGATAAGGGTCATCTGGACGCTTGTGGCAACGGCCTCGCATTCCAGCTTCCTTCGCGACACCCAATGAATGTTCGCGGAGGAGAGCGCTACGTCCAAAAAGAAAAGAGAAACGTGACAATTCAACCAATGATGCACGTAGACTAAGCATATGTCCATCATAGCCACAGGCATCCCTTGGCCGGAATAAGGTAAGGACCGAAAGCCGCGCGGGAACTAAAAGGTCTTCCATGCATCGAATCCCTGGGCCTCAGACGAAAATACAGGGCAAGTAGGAGATGACCAAGAGAGACCCTTGTTGCGGCCAGCTTTTTTTCAACGTCCTTACAGAAGAAATAATCGTCTCCATGCCAACTCCGTCGGGCGACGCGGCCTATGCCTTCGGATCTTCGGGTCTGTTTGGTGTCATATCACGACCAGAAGCACCTTGGTGTTTGGAATGTTGTTTGGACTCTACGTCATGTGCCCTTTCTATCGGAGGCGACATTGCCCTCGCTGTTGGCTGACGGTCTCTATAACAAGCAACTTAACCAAAGAGCAGGATTTGAGCAACCTTCCAGAGGTTTCCAACAGGCGAATTGGATCACCACGGCTCGCGTCAGCCTGACCAGCTGAACATTGCGTCCAAGGCAACTTTCAGCCGATGATTACCAACCCCCCGTGGCCCCTTGGGGATTACAGGGCTATGACAAAACACGGAGGCTGGGCAAAGAATGCAACCTCATCCTGTTTTTTTGCCACACCTTCCTTTTCCGTCCAACTGCGCCACTCTGACAGATAAAAAAAGAAAGAAAAGAGGTAACAGCTGCATCATACCTGCCGATTATCTAATACGTGCCTCGTACAGAATATACAGCATTTCCTGCAGCCTGGGGGATTTAAGACTCATGAGACCTCGGCGCCACTCACCCATGCACATGAACAAAATATCGCTGATCAACAATGAACGCCTTCTTACCTAGCAAGGTACGTTATCCAAGCTCATCGTCCACGCGCAGGGACCATATATCCGTGTAAGTAAAAGACCTCAAAAGCTGAGACGCCGAGCAGCAGAATCTCGAAAAACAAGCCGGATCGAAACGCACCTTCCCACTAGCTCTTTTTCCGATCCCGACACTACGCAATCACCACCACCACCCCGCTCTCAACGCTGCTGTCGCGCGTCTAAAGATCGCAATGGAGCCCGACCATCCGGCAGAAATACTCGCGAGCGACTTCCCGCCCTACTACTAGCCATATCCTCCCTCCTCCCTCTCTTCGACAGCAGAGTCTCTACGTATATAACAACGGCGAAGGCCATCTCCACATTCTTAGACGAGAAGCAGTAAAATGTACTCAAGTCATATATCTTCAATCATATTCAACGAACGCCCCTTCATCTCGCACCCCACTACTACCGCTACATACTACTCGAGATGATCCGACGTTCATTTCATGCTTGGTATATGGGTACGTTCAAACACATTCATGTCCCACCACCTAAGCCAATCCAATTACCGGCCCCGTTGAACCGTGGGGCCTTCCACCAACCAACCAACCAACCAACCAACCAACCAACCAACCTCCTCGTCGTCACAATTAACGCCATCCATCCATCCATCCATCCTCGTGTGTTTGTACGGTCCTAGCGCCCGTTTCCCATTCCAGAAAGAAAGCCTCCCAATTTCGTCGTCATTGTTGTTGCCTTTGGGGTTTCTCCAGCCGTACGTACGTACATTCATGCCTGCTCTGCTTGCCAGCCGGGTGGAGTTGCGACAGGCGGAAGAAAAACAAAGGAGGAAAAAAACATAGGAGAGAAGAGAAGAGAAGAGAAACAAAGCCAGACCCCAACCCAGCCGGCTGGCGCAGGTAATAAAAAAAAGGATTAAATCCACCTCCTCCCTCCCTCGGTTCGGGAAACAAGAGAAACCCCCAAAAGATAGAAAGATATTCAGGAAAATCAATTTCCTTTTACAGGGAAGCGAACGGGTTCAAGGGAGGAGAAGGGGAAAGAAAGAACGATCAACGAGGGGGAAGAGAGTCCTCTTATCAAGCTCTCTCACTCTTTTGCTCAAGACACCACCCGTGGCGCAAAGTAGCCCTTCTCAGCGTGAGGTGGAGGCTTCGGAGCACCAGCATTGGCCTTAGTAGTAGTGCCGGAGTCGGCGTTATCCTGCTGACCGTTCCGCTGCTTGTTTAGCGTGCTGTAGTAGCGCTGGATGGAGGTGCGCTTCTTGAAGACGGGCAGGGAGGCAGAAGGGGGCGTCTGCTTATCCGGAGAAGAAAGTTCTAGGGGGACAGGCGACCACGGCGGGGAAATAGATGGGGTTGTCGCCGGCGAAGGTCTAGCCGAGGACTTAGCGGACGAGGTTGTGGAGGACGGCGGATGCTGGAGGGTCTGGCGCTGGCGCGGTCGCTGGTCGTGGCTCAGGCTCGAGCTCTTAGCATGGCTCTGGCTCTGACTCTGGCGCTGGCTCTGGCTGTGGCCCAGGCTCAGGCTCTTGCCATGATGACTCTGGCTAGGAGTCTGGCGCTGGCTCTGGCTATAGCCCAGACTCTGGCTCTGGTTCATCAAGCCGTCGCGCCGCTCGCGCCAAAGCTTCGAGGTCTGTTCCCAACCCGCCGTTGAGATCCTCAACGACGGGGGCAGACCCTCCTCCTTCATCTTGACCTCCTCGTCCTCCTCTTCCTCGTCCTCTTCCTCTTCCTCCTCCATCTCAACAGGAATCTTCTCCTCCGCCGTCCTCGGCCTCGGCCTTGACCTCGACTCCGGCAGCAGCCCCTCCCCCTCCAACTCCACCACCTCCTCCACTGGAATCTTCTCCTCCTCCTCCAACAACTCGTACGTCTTCACCCTCTCCGCCACCACGCTCTGCGAAGATGCCACCAAACCCGGCCGGTACGGCCTGTACGCTTGTTGATGCTTCGGTGGCGCCGGGGGCAGTGGCTTGTCGACGGCACCGGGGCTGCTGCTGTTGCTTCGATCGTACCCCGAGCCCGTGGTGACCAGCATGCTTTGCGGACGCGAAAAGTTGCGTGTCGGGCCCTGCCTGAGGGACGGGATGTCGCGCTGCTTTTGCTGGTTGAGGGGGTTGTAGGGCTGGTAGCTGGCAGGGCGGGTGCGTTGCTGCTTGTTGTTGTCCTGGGGAGGGGCGGGTTGCTGGTGCTGCTGCTGGTGGTGGTCCTGCTTCTGCTGCTGCTGCTCAAAACGATCGCGGCTGCGCATGCGCGCGTACTCAGACGCAGTCGCGGAGTCCATCTCTTTGCCAGATTTGGGGCCCTTGAGCATGCCCGTGCTGAAGTGGTGAGGGTGCATAGCCGACGACGAAGAGAACTTCGGCTGGACGGGCAGGACAGAGAGCGCGATGTCGTAGGGCGAGCCGCCGAGGGACTGGGCGACGGTGCCGAAGTCCGAGATGGTGGGCACGCTGCTGGGCTCTACGCTGGAACGCTTAACTGCCGTATTGGCAGTGGTGGTGTTGGTGGCGGTGGCGGCGGCGGCGGCGGCCTGGTGGCTATTGTTGTTGTCGTCTTCCTCATCCGCCTCCTCGTGCGGAACGGGGACGTTCTTCGTCTTGTTGCGGCGCAGGCTGAAGGCGTTCTTGAGCGGAGACGGCGAGCGCATGCTCTTTGAGCGCTTCTGTTGTTGCTGCTGCTGCTTGCGGTCTTGACGCGCCTGCTCCACCTCCTCCGTGGGCGCGGGCGACGGGAAGCGGATCGACACGGCGCAGGGCGGCTCCTCCTTGCCGTTTTGCGACGTGGATTCCAGGTGGTCCATTCCCGGCGAGTCCTCTATCCGCTTCGAGAAGCCGGCGGAGAGTTCGCTGGGGATAGTCGGAATGCTGCCCGTCTCGATGGGCTTAAGCTTCTGCACCGTCGGGCCCGCTGTGGACTTGCGCTTCTGCAACTTTTTCTTAGCTGGTTTCTCCGTCTTCTGTCCGATGCCCGAGTCGTGCCGCACCGGCTTGGCCGGCTCGGAGCCCAGCTCCTTTGAGTCGGCTATTGCGGGCGACGCTGGCGTCGGGGTGGCGGACGGGGAAGAAGACAGCGTCTTCAAGGACAGCCGCTTCCACGACTTGGAGCGCGTCAACGATCTCTTCCACTCCGCTCTCGTCTCCGCCTTCGTCTCTGCCGCTGTCTTCGGCTTCGCCGACACCTCTTTCTCCTTCTCCTTCTCCTCCCCTGGCTCCGGCGGTGCCATTGCCAGTATCTGCTTCATTGTGTACAAACTTTGCACGTCTGCGGCGTCAGTAGGTTGTTCCAAAATTCGACCGTGTTGTCGCGAATCGCGCGCGGACGGCACAGCTTCTTGGCTGTTGCGGAAGCCATCCTCATCAGGGTGGGCGGCTGCGGCTGCTGGGCCGTAGCGCTGGCGCGTCGACTCGTGCCGGACCGCTTTGAGGCTAGCTCCAGATGAGTATCCGGAGTCTGAATGAGGGGCCTGGGCGGGCCGCTGCAGCTTACCGTTTTCCGAGCTTTGTGTCAAGCTCGTATCCGGCGGCGCTTGCGACAGCTGCTTTTCGACGAGGATCTTGTCACTCGCGTCGAGCGTGAGGACACCGACGCTGCCGTCCAGGATGCGCAGAGCTTCCGCTCTGAACTTCTCGGTCTCGGAGAATCCCTGATAGCCTTCGTCGACGAACGGTCCTTCCAGGGGCCGCGGTGAGGGCGTAGCACGACTAAAGGGACTCTCGCCGTACGGCGAGTTTTGCAGCTCTGCGATGTACTCCTCGGCAGAGAGTTTCGACAATTTCCTCCCGCAGCGGCGGCCCTCGTACTCGTCATCACCGGTCTCTTCGTCGTCCGATTGTTGCTGGAGCTTCAAAACACTGAGATCCCACGGTTTCCTGGTCTTCCTCGGGATTTCCGTGGAACGGGCATCAAGCTCTGCGTATCCAGATGAAGGACCGAATGTTTGGAAGCGTCGAACGGCCGGTCGAGTAGGCGTGGTGTGATCCAAACCGGCACGGCCGTCAGATTCGATGGCGAAGTATTCCTCCTGGTGCAGCTCGGGCAGGGAATTCTTGCGGTCCAGATGGCGGGAGATGATGCTCGGGGCGGGCGAGGGAGCTCCATTGGTGATGGTAAGCCTGCCAACCTTGTGGCTCAAGGTGGCGTAGTCCCTATCTCCGGGTGTTTGGGCACGTGCTTGAGGGCTGTCATCAAATGGGACATCCAGGGTAGCAATTTGCGTCAAGGGAGAGGGTCCTAGCTCTTCCAATTTCCACAGGTGGCCCTCTTCATCGGATGAAGAGGCAGAGGGCGGGTAGGGGCGGTCGTTCTGCTTCCGCAGAACATCAAAAGGATTCCGAGTGGCCAGACCTGGCACAGCCATGGATCTGCGGCGGACAAGCTTGTGAGGAGCTTGATTGTTGGTATCCACCGGAACTGGTTCGTCCTTGGTTGGAAGAAGGGCCTTGTCTATATCACGTGTATATTAGCACCAGTTGACAGGCGTTCAACAAAGCTCAAAAAAACAAAAACATACGCAAAGCCACAAGCTGATCGGGGGTCGCGGTCTTCTTGAGCTCCTGCAGGATCTCAATGGCAGCCTCGATGTCAATGGTGCGCTTCTCGGGCACCAACGACAGCTTGGAGGCGCCAATGGCGCTGGACGACTTCATGGTGGAGGTGCGGGCGTCGGGCGTGTCGGACAAGACGGAGCCGGAGCGCGAGAGGAGGGTCAAGCGGTCGGTGAGATTGGCGGCGAGGTCTCCTAGGCTGGCGTCGCCATTGTCGCTGGAAGCG
Organism: Neofusicoccum sp. Z40; assembly: GCA_037356075.1. Classification (NCBI taxonomy): domain Eukaryota; kingdom Fungi; phylum Ascomycota; class Dothideomycetes; order Botryosphaeriales; family Botryosphaeriaceae; genus Neofusicoccum; species Neofusicoccum sp. Z40. Next base: position 778,452 of record JBAWJV010000002.1, read on the forward strand.
GTGGGGTCTCGATAGCAGAGGTCGTCGTCGTGAGGGCCGAAGAGTTGCATGCGGATCTGCTGGCGGGCCTCCTGCCTGCTGCGAAAGGAGCCGCGCGAGGTCCACAGCACGTCGTCGCCGTTGAGGTCGGCGAGCTTTGTTGAGGGCGACGAGGGCAGTGAGCCGAGCTTGGGCGAGGGCGTCTGGTTAAAAGTGCGGGGCTTGGTGAGCCGGTGCTGGTCGCCGGAGGCAGCGTTGCCCATGGCGATGGCTGGGCGGCGGGAGTCGTGGAGCGGGAGTGGCTGGCTGCAGCAGGGAGCAACGCCTTGAGCAACACATATATTACACGGCGGCCGGGAGCATGACACGGACACGCCCGGCAGACATGCAAGGCTGGCAGCTCGCAAGACGCGAAGAATAGGCCCGAGACGCGAGGGGAGGCCGCGGGCGAGGGGCGGGCGGGCGCAATGTATAGGGCAGCGCCATGGCGCCGTTGCAACGATCTGGAAGCGCAGGCAGGAGCGGAGAAAGCGCAGGCAGGAGCAGCGCGGGCCCGTGTAAACAAGGCCGGCATCCAGGCGGTGCGCCGCTAGGCCGCATGCAGCGCCGCAAACTGGAAATGCGCGCTCCGCCAGCGCTGCGCTATCGTCGATCCACGGGCGCGCGCGCAGGCTTGACCCTTCATCTCGCGCGTCGCGCCACCTGCGCCATGGAACCCGCGCCGTGAAGAACGCACGCGTCATGGCGCGAGCCAGGGGCAAGCCTGATCGCCGCGCGCCCCGCGGCCAGCGACGGGCTGCTGCTGCGTGGCGCGGCGCAGAGCTGGCGGCCGGCCTGTTTCACGCCAGCACGAGACCTGGCGCCCGCTGCCCCGCCTGGCCCTCCCGCCGCCGCGCCGCGAAGGAGCCTCCCGCCAGCCGATAGTCGATAAGGCGCGATGTCGCAATGCCGCGAGTCCAGAGCGCGGTGCATGCATGCTGCACCGCCGTTCCCTGCGCGCGCCCTCGTGGCCGTCCCGCCCGCACGCCAGCCACAGCAGCGCGCAATATAACCGCCATTCCAGAGTGTCGCTGCTTGAAATTGTCGTGCAGTGACGTCAGCGTCAGCGCCGGCGCGCACGACTAGCACCGCCCGCGCGGCGCTGCGTGTCTTAAAGGTCAGCAGCAACCGCGTCTTCTTACGTGCGTCCTTCCCGTCGCCGCTGTCCTTGCATCTATACCCCGCGTCCTACTGCATTCGGGTACCGTGGTTCCGTTTATCTCCTCGATCCAGGGCCGCCGTCTCCCTGTCCTGGAAAACTTGGTTGCGATAAGCGTTGATCACAACGCTTTTCTCCCAGCGCCATCCAGCTTCCCGGGCTGGCCGCGCGGCGATCGGCACGAACATCTGAGATAAATACTCATCGTGCTTCGAACGTGCGGTCCTAGGGTACCGGCCAACTGCCTCGAAGGCACCATCCTTCGGACTTCGCGATGGGGAGACGGCAGTGACGACATTGGCGGTGGGCCTGACGGCAATTTCGTCTAGCAGCCCGTCTGCCGTCTTGCACGACCTTCTTCCAAGGAAACTCGCACGAACCGTCCGAGCGCCCGTATCCCTCATCTGCTGAGATAAAATGCTGAAGTAACAAGTCCGTCGACTCTGTTCCACCTCTGTCCGAAATCTTGTGGCGGTCTGTACCTACGGCAACATCCGCCTCAGTGGAGCGTCAGCCCCTTAGACTGCCGCCCTGTCTACGTGGTTGGACCTGGCGTTGCCTGCTGAGCTGCTCGGCGTTGTGGTCGTTCAGCCCTCTGATTGGTCCACCTATCCCCAAAACCCAGGAGACCCACTGACGGTGAGGAGCTGGTCGGCCTGACAGTAGGGAGCCTGCGCTGAGATATTCAGCCACCACCTTTTAATCGTAAATTCTAGACTATATCACTCTGATCGTATACGAAGACGTTCCTCAGGTCTAAGCGTATGGATAAGACGACAGTACCGTGGAGGCTGGGGATCTTCCATTCCTGGACATTAGCTGACGGCAGGCCCTATAGTAAGCGGTGGGGCGATCGCAACAGCTGAGAAACGAAGAGGTGGGCCCATTTGCCGATTTTCACGGCACTGTGTGCTCTTTTTCACAGACCGCCAGCTCACACAACCTGCTGATGAAGCCGACGAAAGTCCGCCGGGTCTTTGATCAGCGCATATCCTCAGCCGTAAAGGACATGCTCACAACAAGCATAGCGCCCGTCAACGTCCGCCTTCCTCGACATAATCCCACTAAGCGAAATGCCGTAATTTGTCTTCAAATCTCATCTTTCCCTCTTCCAAAACAGTCGTGTGTCGTCGTCAGCATATTCCCTCCTCCTCTCAATTTCAGCCTCGTCAAATGGTACCTTCGCGTCTCTCCGTCATCGCGCCCTCACCCGCGTGCCTTCAGGACCCGCTCTCGCTTCCGTAACCGCCGCAACGGGTTTTTCGCATTACTCGCACCCCTTGACCAGGAAATGCTCGTCGTCGCGCTACGCCTCGCGACGGAACTTCTAGCGCCTTTTTCCCCGAGTAGATCCTTCTCGGCGCCGGTCTTGCCGGCTTCTGCCGGTGTCTAAATTTAGTGCCCCAGCGCTCTTGACGCTGAGGTGGTTGGGGAGGTGAGTGTGGGAGTTGGGGATAGAAAATTGGGTGGCTGCGACTCTTCTATCGAAGTATCTCTACTTTTCAAGTATCCCCTCTGCTCGTCACATCCGATACTTTCACGCTCTCTTGAACTTTCTTCAGACTAATGTTTTGGGCCTTTGAACGTTTGATTAAGCTCTCTTGATGTAGGCTGGACTGAAGGCATTTGGCCGTCAAGGAATGAGAGATTCAGTTGACCCCGGCAAGCGGTTCATAAACAGCAACCATTCTAAATACCAACATGCCGGTGCACTTGCGCGTTCCGGGAGCTTCATCAGTAACCTTCGTGGCTGTTGCTCCAGTCAGCTGAAAAAAGCGCGTATCAACCTTCATTTTTCTTCCGTCATGCTGCATTCTGAAAACATGTCTTACTACCTATATTCTTCATCACCTTCCTAAAGACCCAATAATAAGGTGCTGCTGATCGCCTCAACTGAATGTACGTGATATTGTCCTTAAGTAAGAGCGGACCGGACATCAAGACTGCATGAGTAATCCATCAGCACTTCTGCAGCTATTTGAATGTCCACCTGCCGCGGCTTTCTCTCTAGTTGTCATGATAGTTGTTGCGCAAAGTGCAAAGATACAAAATTTTGCGGGCTGGAAGCAAGCGGGTTTGTGCCACTACTGCGGCGCGCTTCAGCAGGAAGCTTAGAAGGCAATTTACGAGTGTCAGTCATTACGCCGCAACTGTCAGCTGATACAGGAATGTCCAGCTGTGCGGTCCCAGGGGACGCCTTTCAATCCGCTTGCTCTTGGTCGCAGTATCTTCTTTCCAAACCATCCATACTTCGTCCACCATTAAACCTCGTGTAGACATGTGAGGGTGAACAGTACATCATTACTCTCTCGCTCTTGTTGTTCTCTACTTAGAGAAAACGGAAATAGTATACACCCACCAAACAACCTGAGATAGTGCACTTCGTTCTTAAACGTTTATGTGGAAGCTCGGTCCTATGACGCGGTTGTAAAACCTTTTCCATCACCACGGAGAAATGATGCTATTCTTCCTCGTCCTTTCTATGGAGTTCAGTGTTGGTTCCCTGAATGCATACATATCTTTCCACTCTCCAGCAGTTCCGTGTTGGCTATTTTTGCAACTTTCAGTTCCACCAACCTGGCACATGCTGTTCTCACTGACTCAAGCATCGCTTTGACAGTTCAAAACACAGCAAGAACGTCGACAAAACATGCATTTTATGCAATAATGTTTCCCACGATCTAGGAGGCATGAGGCCAGACATCACGTGTGGTCGAATACCTCATCGTTCTCTCTGGCTTGTCTTCTCCTTTTACGCTTTCACCTTCCAGCCATCTACTCTTTGCGTCAAGCAGAGAGAGGCCCCCAGACCATCTCAGTTTTCTTCAACCATGTACTCCGCCTTAGCTTCAATTCTTAATTTAAACTGGTGTACGAAGCTCGTGCCTTCTCTTGTGAGGTCAGAAGACAAGAATGAGGCCAAAATATGGAGCGACAAGGTCTACTCATGCTCAAAAAAGCTGATACACATCATTTTATACTTTTATTCGTGCTTTACGTCATCCAAATTCAAGATTCCTTCCAGTATCCTCTACCAATCTTGTTTGAACATAAAACTGCAACGAAATGATTGGAACGCCAATCATGCTTGCGCTCTGAGCTGATTACACACAACAGAATGAACACAGCGAGTACGTGGTATCCATGTGCTTATTTCAAATGCCCAAGAAATGAGTGAGCGCCGTCTAAATAAGGAAAGGGCATTGTTCGGACGGAGTTTTTAACCCTGAACGCTTCATTTCACCCAGACGGGGAAAACATTCTGCGCTTGAGATCACACGACAAGGTCGGAAAGCCACATGAAAGAGATGTATACTAATTACAAGAGATCAGGACTAAGTCACGCGCTTAACTGGGAGTGCAAACCTCCATATTTGATTGCAGCACTTCCTCTAAGACAAGTCACCACACCTACAGTCGGGTTCTCCACTCGTGTGTCAGCACACCTGACCATTCAGACTACTTCTGGTCTTCACTTGCGTCCCTTTTTGATCTACGTCATTAACCACAACGGCTCGAGAATCGAACCACAGTAGCCATACGTGAGAGCAACCGTACCCTAAGATCACTACCATCTCTCTTAGCAGAAATTTCTCATGTGGGTCACCACTATTGGTTCGATACGTCCCACAATGAGGATGACAAAAAGCAACATTACTGGTCAATATTCAACCATTGCCCTTACCAGCCGCTCGAACAGTGGAGCTATTGACCTAGATGTAATGGTCACTCAAGTAGTAGAAATGATGCCTGTAGAAAAGAAAACAGACGAATCACTGGAGATCCAGGATTGCTGGGTTCTTTGCTGTATTTATGCTATGGACTCGTAACTAAGGCTACTTAACGATACGTGATTGTGGATATTAACTATTAGCCATACTGATAGTGTCTTTGTGAGTATTGGTGGGTCCAATAGTGTATCGTTGGGTCCCATTAGTGATGGTTGGGTCTTGGAGGGTCAAACACGTGACAGTAACTATGATTTTGCACAAGAGTAACTTGCCCAAAGACAAACCCTGTCTTGGAAGCTTTTCTTTACTTTCTGGGCGGAGATGCAAAAGCGCTTGAGGAAAACACGCAGCGGATGGAAGAACGCGGCTCAACTTTAATATCCAAATTGCGCCAATGCGCCAGGATTACCAGGGACATATATTCCCCCCATACTTTAGGCCAACATCCGCATTCGAGCGTACCAACGCAGCGTCACCAAACGGACACCAGGGTCATCATGACTCCCTGTCCCCTTTGCTAGAAAGTGCCCAGTGCTCAGCACACCATACTTTCCTGCTCCTCCAAAAGGTCGATAAATCTCAACATCTCTGATTAAAGGACGTGGCGATATTCACGTTCGCAAAGCTAGAAGAATATCCGGCAGACCTCTTGGCGATTCTGATGGCCATCATCACAGCATCCGATCTACTGGTGATCAGCAACGTCCTCCGTAGAAGCACATCACCATCATACACCCCCATCTTCACAATCGCTTTCCACTTCCCACTTCTCGTACATACTCCATCGACCTCTCCCGAAGTACGAACAGACCAGCACCCCAAAACCACCAACCAGCACGCTGCCCGCGACGCGATCCAGCACCCGAAGAACAGCTCGGAACAGCAAGGGCGAGAGAGAGAGGGGGGGGAGGGGGGGACCGACAACCATCACAAGCAAGCGCTGGCTCATTCCCAACCCCGCCGGGCGAGGCAAAACAAAACCCCCATCATTCACGAGACGTACCTGACGTATGTACATGCATGCATAGCCGCCGCACGCCAGCGCCAAGTCTCATGTACGTCGAAGAACTTACCCCTCCCCTCCCCTGCCTGCCCTACCCACTCACCCACCCATCCACCCACCACCTGGCGTCTCTGGATAGGTCCGCTGCACCTGCACCACACATGCATACTTACTTCCCCCCCTTCCTGCGTACCTTAAGCGCCAAGCACCCAGACGAATCCCACCACCAAAAAAAAAACATTAAGCGATCAGAAGGGGAAAGCAAAATTGACGCAATTTAAGTTTTCCTTTGCATTATCGTATATCTCTCATCTTCATCAATCTTCTCTCACAATAAGAGAGAGAGGAGATAGGTGTTCCAGAAAGGAAAAAGGATGAAAAGCCAACTTGAGGTATCAGCGACAGTTCCATCATCGTCAGTCAGTCGCCGTGCGTCGTCGTATCGTCCGACTGCTCACTTCCCTCTCCTACCCTGCTAGCAGCCCGGGTAAAATAAACCAAAATCGACAACTCCCTTCCAATAAGCCCTACCCGAGGTATCAAACCCACTAAAAGTCCAAACTTTGACCACAAAACAGGATAAAAAAAAGAAAAATAGCTCTTGGACGCGTCGAACGCATGCGATGCGGGACAGACATGCCAGGATATCAAAAAACGAGAGTCGAGAAATTTTCCAAAAAGTGGTAGGGAGGAGGAGGAGATCGCGATGTCGCGGGGCTTCTTCTTCTTGCTTTCCGGTGCAGGAAAATCCGGCCAACAGCCAACAACCCATTTATGCCAATGTACAATTGGAGAGAGAAAAAATTGTAAAATGCCAGCTTTACAGCAACAAAAAAATCTTCGCCGCCCAAAAACAGCAAATCATAATAGAGAGAGATAAAACAATCATCTATTGACGCTGCTGGTGCGGGAGCCCAAAGTCAAAGCCAGCATGCTGCTGCGGCGGCGGAGGGTAGCTCGGACTAGCCATGGGCGTCCCATAGGCGCCAGGAATAGGCACAGCCTCGTACTGTTGCTCGCCCGGGGCGGCCGGGACGTGTTCTTGGACGCGCTCGGCGGTAGGGGCGGGGGCGAAGGTGGGGCTCATGGGCTGGGGCGGGCTAGGGTTCCTGCTATCGGGCGGGGAGATGTCGTGGTGCGGCGAGGCGGGAGCGTTGTCGAAGCCGTTCTGCTGCATCTTCGGAGTGGCGCCTTGGATGCGGATGGGCGGGGCTTGCAGCTGGAAGGGCTTGGGCTCGGCGAAGCCACGCGGGTACTGGACGCTCTCTTGGCTTTCGTGGGTGTGGGGGGCGGCGCCGTTCTCGGCGGCGGAAAGAGGGTCGACGTAGCGGGGGTGGCCTGGCGGGGGCTTCCAGCCGTCGCCGGGAGTGAGCGGGGGCGGGCCAAAGCCGGGGGTGTTGGGCGCGGATTGCGAGCGTAGCTGGGCGAGGTACAGGTCGGAGCGGGCGCGGTCGCGGACGGCCATGGACCGCCGGAGCTTGCGCTTGGACCAGAAGCGGTAGAAGACGATGGCGTAGACCGTGATGGTCAGGGTCTCGACAACAACCTCGATGATGCAGCAGACGAGGGACCAGTCCTGAGATTACCATGTTAGCGTCTCTAAGATTCGGTCGGAAGAGGGGATATGCTTACTTGGAGTCTGCAAACGAGGGCGTACTGGACTTCGGCTTGGAAAAGTTCGCGTCGCTTATTGTCCTTGCACGACCAGCCCCACAAGTCCGTGCCGCCTCCGTTCACCTTACTCGAGTTCAGGACGGCAGCGCCAACAGCCCACATGACGATGCTGAAGATGAAGAAGGCGACGGCAAAAGTTGTGTAGTAGACGGCAACCTTTTCTGCTCTCTTGTGTCCTCCTCTCCAGTATGCGGCAAGGATGAAGATGGACATGGCAAGCGATACAGAGGCGATGACGAGAAGAAGAATCTGAGGCCATGTCTTGGTGCCTTCGGCCCAGGCAGGCAGGTTACTGCGCGCTGGGAGGTGCTTGGTGGCATTGAAGATAGAGAAGGTGGCTGCGAGCATGGAGACGACAATAAGACTGCAGCTGAAGTTGACTCCTCGTAGAAGAAGCTTGGCGACTCGCACGCGGAATTTGACTTTCTGAAAGCTTGTTAGATGCTGGGCGTCAAGGATGCAAGCATTGAGTTGCGTACCAGATCCTTCTGCTGCTCCTGCTCGGTATCAACCTCATGCTTCTCGAGGATCTGCTCCTCGCGGAAGGTGGGGCTCAGAACATTGCCAAAGTCGCGCGGTGGAGCGCCGGGCGACTTGAGGGCGCTCTTGAGCGGGCTCTTGGGGGTGGGCGGGGGCAGGTATCTCCTGTCCGTCTCCTCCATCTCGACGCCGGAGTGCGACTCGTGGCCGGAAGCGCGGTTGTTGAGATAGCCGAAGCCTACGTCGGCTGGCTGAGGCTGAGGAGCGTAGTGGTTCGTGGGAGGATCGGCGAAGGGAGACCGGGTGGGCTCGAGGGGCGAGTTTACAGAAGTAGCTTCGGCAAAGCGGGCTGTCCGGGGGGTCTTGAGCGACGGGGCGAACGAGTCTGTCGACGGACGACGACCGGCTGTGATGGTCACTGTGGGGATTGGTTTGTCGTTGGCTGACATGTCTCTCAGATGCACGAGAAGTGGGGATGACGTGAGAGCATGCAGATGCAAAGGAAAAGAATAGGCAAGCAAGCAGCTTCAGTCAGACCCGCTTGACGAAGCTCTTGGGGCCGCAAAGGAAAGAATAAAGCGTGGAATTACGGGGAGGCCAGCTGCCGGAGAGAAGAGATGAAGAAAAGGGCAGAGTGGAGGAGACGGGCGGCTTTTGTCTGAGCAGGCGCTTCGCGCAGCAGGTCGCAGATTGGCCGGCGGCGTGCGAGAGCGCTTGGAGCTGGCGGGAGCACAGAGGGTGGAGAGACGCGGATCCGGGATGTGCGGGCACTTACAGGCTCAAGTAGCTGGCGCCGGGCGCGGTGGAGGCTGCGGGCGCTGATAGGTGCAGCAGCGGGATGGCTGGCGTCCAGAAATAGACGGGCTGCAGGCGCGGTTAGCAATCACGGCGGGCTGCAGTGCTTCTAGAGCTATAGCGCGGCGGCGTACCCTGCGCGTGGTGCTGACGGCGGCAGTCAGCTGCGGAGAAGCGTGGGCTGGAGACAGCGCTGCTGTTGCTGCGATGCGGCCAGCGACGCAGCGGGCGCGGATTTGAAGGCGACGAGAGAGGGTCGCGCAGAGGCCGCAGAAGAGGCGGCCAGCGTGAGGATGGCTCGAGGGCGGGCGGTAGGCGCCCGTGGCAGGCGCGTTGAGCAGCCATAAGCGCCAGGGCAGCCAGGTCCAATTAAGGCGCGAGATGTAGCGCTGAGCTCGAGGAGCAGCAGCACAGGCCCGTCACACGGCAGGGCGTCGCGAGCGTGACGGCGGCGCCCATTGGCTGCGCGCGGTGGGCCTCGCTGTGCTCCCCTGCCGCCGCGCCGGCGAATCAGAGCGGCATCGCAGATCCAGCCTGCCAGTGCCGGCTCTGCTGGCCGCCGCTGATTTGGCGCTGGGCGACGCGGCCGCCGACGAACACTTCGCGGCGCCTGACTGGCCGCTCGGCTCGCGGCCGCTGCGTGCGAGCCCGGCGCGCGTTTCCCGGATGGTGTTTCGCTCGTCTACCGGGCGCACTATCGTGACTAGGTGCCGGCCCACGCCACCCGCGCCCTTGCTGTCGGCGTACCACGTTCCGCTGCTATTCTGAGCTGCACGGCAGATTGCCTCCCATCGCCCCGGCTGCCGCTGCCGCACGCGTCTCGACATGCCTCATGCAACCCACTTTATCTGCCTGAACATCAATGTCGCCCTCCGTACCTGCGTCTGCCCCGCCGCCAGCTGAACCGACTGTTACTCCAACTCCGCTGCCTGCTCTCTGCATGTCAGATCCGCTGCAGATCCGTTCTATACTTGCGTCTGTGAACATGTTTAATACGGGCTTTTCCACGCCTCGCCACCGCTGTTTGCAACCCTCCTTCTGAATCTGTCTCGTCACTGCCACCGCCGTGCATTCCAGCCCCAGCGCTGGGGGCCGATTTCTTCTGACCTCTGTTCACATCATCAAGCATGCCCGCATCACATGAACCTGCACTCGGGTTGAAAGGCTGACCATTAATTCGGAGTATCAAGTTCGTATCGTCGTATCGTCGTGCCGCTGTGCTAAAAATGCTCCCAACCAAGAAAAAATACACAAAAAACACAAGTCTCCCCGCTATATCTCAGCGTCTCCACCCCATCTCCGTCTTTCAGCCTTCTCTAAAACGGCTTTCCCTCCTCCCGGCTGGAGTCTCGACAATCCCTCTCACTCACCGTCTTCTTCCATCCCCGCCGCGGCGGAACATATTCTTCCGCCCCCGCCCCGGCTGAACCAGACCCAGAAGAAGAAGCTGAGTTCGGCTTTGGAGGAGTAGCAGTAGTCAGAGGCAAGTCGGGCGGATCCCACCAAGAGACGCGACCGTCGTCACGCCGCGCGTCTCCGTTGTCGCGTCCGTCATCATCAGCAGCAGTAGCATCACCGCGTGGCGAAACAACCACAACCTCGGCAGCCACGCTATGCCTATCGACGGACCGGTCTGAAACAACTGCTAGGCTGTGCTGCACACTGTGTAACGGAGGGATCTTCCCCGCAGCACCTGCAGAAGCTTTCCCATCCGCCCGCCCGGGACGCTGACGGTAGTAGTCGATTCGATGCCCTTGCTTGGCGTCGTCATCGCCATCGTCATCCACCCTCTTCCTCTCACCACCGACCTGTTGCTTCCGGCCCCCATAACCGTTGCCGATGGCCGGAAACGGCGCGCGTTTACGCTCTTCATGCGTCTCGTGGACCATCTGCTGCGCCGCGCGCTCCTCTCCGACCGATATGCCTACGCAGCCGAAGAAGCTCTCGTCAGAACCGCGTCGCTCCTGCTGGTGACCCATGAACAGGGCAGGTGAAGGCACGAACTTACCGAAGAAGGTGTTTGAACCTTTTCGTTGATGCTGCCTCTGCCTGTCCTTTCCCCTATTCTCTTTCCCTGCCGTGTCGCCGCTGCTTCTGCTTCCCTTGGGCGTAGGCCTCGCCGGCGACCACGGATTCGCCTTGTTGACCTTCTGGTTCCAAGGCGCGGCAGCGGGGTCGTTGTCCGGGTCCATGAACATGCCGATCTGCGTCCCGCGCTTGTCGTAGTCCCCGTCGGCAGGGAGTGTGTATTTCTGCTGCTCCGGCTCGAAAGCAGAGATCGGAGAGCTCACAATAGTAGGCGAGCCCTGCAAAGAAGCAGCAGCCGAACTGGAACCACTCGCCTTCTTGCCCTTCGCCCAGAACGGATTGTCAAAGCTGGGACGGCCGGTGCGTTTGGTGATGCTCTCTGCGAACGAACCACCCGTCTTGCTACGAAGAAGCGGCCTGCAGCTCCATTCGCTCCCAAAGCTGGGTCGGCTCGAGGAGGATTCGCCGCTAGGCCTACTGGTGCTGACAGCCGCGTCGGAAACAGCGCCTTCGGAGTCGTCGACGACGACGGGTCTGGGCGCCGAGATCTTCCTCTTGAGTTCGTCGTGCACCTTGCGCTTCCGTTCCTCCCTCTTACGTTCCTTCGCCTCGGCGGCGCGGTCCGAGAAGTCCTTGCTCCACTGCGTAATCTTATCCGCAACCTTCGAGACAGCCACCTCCAACTCATCCGGCCCATCCCTATCATGAACGCGCACAACATCCTCAGTGTACAAGCTTGTCCCAGCACGCATCGGCATCTTAACCTCGCTCTCCCCTCCCCTCCCCCTCCTCCTCCTCTTCCTCTCCCCCCCCTCAACCAACCCAACCAAAACCCCCAACCCCTTCCCCCCCTCCTCCCCCTCCAACCACCTCACCAACCCCCCCTCCTCCTCCTCCTCCTTCCCCTCCCTCCACTCCCCCACCCCCCTCCTCACCACCTCCCCCAACTTCTCCCCCACCCCCACACCCGCCTCCCTATACACCCCCCCACACCCCCGTCGCGGCATCTTACTCCTCTCCTGCAAAAAAGCCTTGTCAACACGACTACGGTGTGCGTATTTGTAGCGCTGGGCGTAGCCGGCTAGGTAGGCTTTTTGGGCGGTGAGGAAGGTGGTGGGGGGTTTGGGGAAGGGGGCGGGAGGGGTGATGGTTTGGATGTGGGTGTAGTCGTTGGTATTGTTGGTGGAGGGATGGCGATGGGGGTGGGAGGTGGGTTGCTTGGGTTGCTGCTTGGGTTTGGGTGGGGGGACGGGTTTTCTGGGCATGGGGCTGGATGATGATGCTGTTGTGCGGGTGGATGGGGAGGCGTTGCGGCTTGTGGAGGGGGTGTTGATGGGCTTTCTACTGGTTGAGCTGGGGGGTGCGGATGCGGATGCTAAGGTAGTAGTAGTAGTAGTCCTAGTGTTAAGAGGACGCTGGCTGGAAGACGAGCGAGTCGGGTGAGACATGGTCGTTGACTTCGAGCTCGAGCTCAGGGCGACGTCTCGAGGAGTCTTGTTTGGCTTTTTGTTGGTGTTGTTGCGGAGAGTCTCTTTCATGGTGGGCGTTCTTTTCGTAGAGTCAGCCCTGCTGCTGGTCAATGATTGCTTTGGAGTTTCTCGTGTCTCTATTGATGTTGGTAAGTCGAATGTGGTCTTTTATGTTGCCTACTATCGAGGTGGTTTGTTGGAGCTGTTCAGGTGTCTTATCCAGCAAAATTTCTGTACAGTCAGTGAGTGTAGAGCAACAGTGAATAAATGGATAAAGAAGAGTGAAAATGTTTGACGCAAGACTCGTAGCTGGTTCTTATATGTTCTGGACATTGCTATTGTCTGATAAAGGACAAAGGAGTGTTTACTAGAATGGGGCAAAAGAGGGCCAAAGCGGAGTCTTCGAGTTTCTTTGTCACTGGGGAGGAACAAAGGTGAGACTAGGCGAGGTCTCGACACAACGACTTTGTTCAACGAGCGGCGAGCAAAGCCCAGCATCCGTGTTGATCAGAACATTCTGTAGTAGCATTCACCTCCGTAACAGGGTCCCCTCTATGCCTCCTTTTTTCTTTTTAGGAAAAAAAAAGAAGAGTCATTGTATTGATATTTTGCTTTTCTATTGTTACATCCATGCTATCTCTTGCCACTTGCTCCCCATCCAAATGGTCATCCATTACAATTACACCCTCCTCCTCAGCCCTCCATGACCAGCTTTCCATGTGTTCCTGCACTTCCCTCAAACCGTCCCATTGTTGCTGCGTGTGATATTTTGATGTGGAACACGGGGCCCACGTGTTACCCAAGAAGGGAAGAAGACATATTCTGAATAAAGCTCGCATGGAGCAAGAAGCAAGAGGGGTAGAAAAATGGTTGAAGAATTTTAAGATGCACCATGTAAAGAGGGGATAGAAGCGAACAAAGCGCGACCTTGGCAAGATGAAAGAGACCCGAACTCTGTGCCCCGCGCGTCAGCACATAAAATATTGAAGAGAAGGAAGATCAAGCCACTCACCCGCATCCAACACATACGCATATACCATCATCAAACCCTAAACGTCACCTCAAACCCACCCCTACAACAACACCGCCCCACCCAAAACCCCACCCACAACACCAACCACCGCCTTCCACTCCACCCCCAAACCCCCGCCAACCGCCCTCGGCGCCGCTCCCATCGTCGGCATAGTCGCCGAGGAGGTACTTGGATGCGAGCAGTGCGAGGCACCAGGGCACGTCGTAACCGTCGTCGTAACATCATCCATCTTCGTCGGCGGCACAGACGAATGCGAGCACTGCGGCCCCGGGCAAACCGTGACAGTCGTCGTGGTATCGACGTCACTGATACTGCTGCCACTTGGAACGGGCTTGACGGAGGCGGAGGAAGAGGGGGTGGGGCCTGGTGGAGATGAGGAGCCGGTGGGTGGGCGAGGTGTGCCGCTTGAAGTTGGGACGACGACTGGGGTGGTCGTGGTGTCGCAGGGGACGGTGAGAGTGGCGGTGGTGGGTTTGCCTTCGTTGTGGCAAGCGGAGGAGCAGACGGTGACGGTGGTGGTGAAGCCGGGGGGCATGTAGTCGGAGGTAGAGGACATGGACCAGGTTGGCGTGGAGCCGCTGCAGGTCTCGGTGACGGTGTAGATGTTCTGCGTCCAGCCGGTGGAGCAGATGGTCTTGTAGGATGTCGTGTAGACGGTTGTGTGGATTGTCGGTAAAGGAGTGGGTGTGGTGGTTGGGCTGCTAGTGTGCGAGCATCCTGGCTGAGGGCATGTCGTGATGACAATCTCGCTGGTTTCTGTAACGACTGGCGGGCTCGACGTCGAGCATTCTTCGTACGTAACGACGGTGATGTAGCTGGGAGTGAGCGGGAGGGAACCGTAGCTGCTCTGCGCAGAGACGCCGGCTGCTGCTGCCAGCACAGCAACTCTTGCTGCCTTCATGGGCGCTGAGAGACGGGATTCCGGAAACGAGTGGCGATTACGCGTAGTAATTAGTAGAGTACAGAGATTACTGGATTAGAGGTAGGAGATGCTGTTCGCGAACGAGCGACACAAGGGCTGCAACGATCGAAAGTGGAGAGAGGACCAAAAAGAATGAGGTCGGCGGATAGTTTAAAGAGAGTGGGTGGTGGTCGACGAAAAAGAAGGAGGGAGATACTATATACCCGCTTTCGGTTGTTTATGCTAGAGATCCTGAAGCCGGAATGTTTCTGTCTTGGTATAATAAATCTGAGGTGACACGCTAAGACTTCCAGCCTCTGTGAAGCAGGCAGGAATGTTGTAGTTGCCAAGCAAGGAGCCACGAACGAATAAGTTTACTGGCCAGCTTGAAGAGGAGAAAAGTTCATCCGCCCTTGACTCTCATGTCTTTGCCGTCATACCTTTAGCACAGGGGATTGGTTTGCCCCAAGGTAGCTCGTAGAACCTTCAATGGCATTTGGAATTGTGGCGGTCTTGCTACAATCTTCCTTGAGCGAGTGAACAAACTCAGCGTTGCAATATCTTCCCCAGGGCTAAAAGTTTGTGGCGTGAGCATGGCAAAGCTTGGTAGCAGCTAACTCGTGGATTCGTCGACGAACGCGACAGTATGTATACTTGGCTTTGCACGGCAATCTCGTTACTGGCCTTGGGTGAATCCGGAACAAGACCTTATTATTCGCCCAGCATTCCTAGTGTGGTCTGGTCAGTAAGTGTCTTGGACAAAGAACAGGTGCCCACGCGCTGTGATCGGACAAGGCAAGCGGCCCCGCCAACTCGTCAGTAATTTTCTGTATTCGGACTAAAGATGTGAGATTTCCGAGGAAGTCTTGGTGGCAAAGCAACAGATAGGGAATCCGTTGCCTCTTGATTCATGAAAGTCAAACTGCGTGAACTTGGGTGAGTTTCAATCGCCCTCGCGTGGTTTTTGATGTTGCTGTCGCTATGCATTCCTCAGGAACAGGTCTCGGCAGATTCCGTAGATCGTGCAATTTCGTTCATTCAGAAAAAAGAGGCATGGAACTGGTTTGCATGGAAAATCATGGGGTGTATCATTGTTCAAGTCTGCCTTTTTAGCTCGTCGCTATTAAGAAATTCGTAATCCTATGCCGCGCATTTACAAGTTGACCGCGGTGCGGAAGTTGCTGCCGGCGTAGACGGCCTGGCTGCCGAGCTCCTCCTCGATACGGAGGATCTGGTTGAGCTTGGCCAGACGCTCGGAACGGGCAGGAGCACCAGTCTTGATCTGGCCGGTGCGGAGACCAACGACGATGTCGGCGATGGTGACATCCTCAGTCTCACCAGAGCGGTGGGAGACCATGACGCCCCAGCCGGCGGCGAAGGAGTCCTTGGCGGCCTGGATGGCCTCGCTGATGGTACCGATCTGGTTGACCTTCAGGAGGAGGGCGTTGCAAGCCTTAAGCTCGATGGCCTTCTTGATGAAAGAGGGGTTGGTGACAGTCAGGTCGTCACCAACAATCTGGAAGTCAGAGGTCTTGAAGAAGTAGCTCCACGCCTCCCAGTCGTCCTCAGCGAAGGGGTCCTCGATGGAGACGATGGGGTACTTCTGGGCCAGAGCCTTGTAGAGGTCAGCAAGCTGCTCGTAGGTGAGCCACTTGCTGGGGTCGCTGTCGGGGTTCTTGAAGTCCAGGTCGTACTTCTTGGCGTCGGCCTTGTAGAACTCGCTGGAGGCGACGTCCATGGCGATCTTGATCTTGCCGGTGTAGCCAGCCTGCTCAATGGCATCGGCGATAAGGTCAAGAGCCTCCTCGGGGGTCTGAATATCGGGAGCAACACCACCCTCGTCACCGACGTTGCCGGCAGACTGGCCGTACTTCTTCTTGGCGAGGGTCTTCAGCTTCTGGTAGACCTCAGAGCCCTGGCGCATGGCCTCGGAGAAGGTGGGAGCCTCGCTGGGGGCTTGTCAGCCAAACGCCGTGCTGGCGGGAAATCAGAGCTGCTCACCTGGGGACGATCATGAACTCCTGGAAGGCGAGACGGCCACCGGCGTGGGAACCGCCGTTCAGGACGTTCTGGAAGGGAACGGGCAGGACGTAGGGCTTCTTGGTGCCGGCCAGATCGGAGATGTGGGCGTAGAGCGGGACACCCTTCTCCGCAGCGGCAGCCTTGGCGACAGCCATGGAGACACCGAGGATGGCGTTGGCGCCGAGCTTGGTCTTGTTGGTGGTGCCATCGAGGTCGATGAGGAACTTGTCGACCTTGGACTGGTCCTTAACGTCGATGCCCTCCTTGATCAGAGCGGGGGCAATGATGTCGTTGACGTTGGCAACGGCCTTGGTGACACCTGAGGCAGCAATGTTATTCTCTGCACGCGCAGGCCAGCATGGTGTCTGCAAACATACCCTTGCCGCCCCACTTGGACTTGTCGCCATCACGGAGCTCGCAAGCCTCGTGGGAGCCTAGAACGCCCGTCAACACGTTGTCTGGTCTTCGGCGGTTGGCCGCGGGAGCGTCAGCATACCGGTGGAGGCACCCGAGGGGACGATGGCGCGGTGCAGGCCGGTCTCGGTGACGATGTCGACCTCGACGGTGGGGTTGCCACGAGAGTCGTAGACGGAGCGGGCGTGGATCTTGGTGATGGCCATGGTTCTGGTGAAAGGTCGGAGTCAGCGGGTGGTGACGGGGCAAGGTGGGCGGGTGGGCTGGCTATATAGGCGGGCCCCAGAAGCAGCGAGAAATTAAAATCGCTATCAGGGATGACAATTCGCGTGATGTCAGATGTTCAGACAAACTCTGTGTCGAGAAAAAGCGGCCCCTCTGCCGATAGCGCTGAGCTCCGGCGCACGGTTTGGGTAACCAGATGCTCATTCGACGGGCGTCATGCCGGAGGGGCGGTGTTTCAGGCGCTGGGGATTATGAATTGCTCACCTATAGATGGAGATGCCCAGATGGAAGCGGAGGACAAGCAGGAGTGGATGCTGGAAGGAGGATGGGAGAAGAAGTAGAAAGCGTTGAGCGATGGCGGGGCTACGACCTTTTCTTGACCCCTCCACGCCCTAAGAGCTGGGGCCACCGGCGACGTCTGGCAACCCTTGCTTGGGGGGGCCGTTACGCCCGAAATGGGCTCCCGGAGGCCGCCGGAGAAGGGCCACCAGCTGTAATCGTTTTCGCGCAGTTTGAGCGGCCACAGCGGGCCTAGCAGCGATCGGATGAGCTCATTGCAGCTGAGTCATTTTGCAACGCAAGCATGTGATTCGCGAACGAAACACTGCGCGCCGCAATGCGCCATCCCTCTCCGGGACGTAATTTACAGCAAGGGGCTCGTCCCGGCGGAGGATTTGTGCCCGCCTCATTCCATTGCGCAACCAACAGAAGTGAGGGCTGGGCCGCACGTGATCGGCGGCGGCCGGTGAAATGCTGCGCCGCGCCCGGCGGCTGGTGGCAGCTGCGCGGCGATGGAGCTGTGCTGCTGGCGTAGCTTGAGTGACATCGCCCTACCTTACCCACTCCACCCATCTCGCCGCCCACGCCCCGACCATCCGCGCCGCCGCATCCTGCGCATCACCGCCCACCCGGCACCCACCTGCGCGAATTTGTCACCAGAGCCGCCGCCGCACCGCCGCACCGCCGCACGCGCCGTCCAGCCGCCGCCGAGCCCCAGCACCCGCCTCTCCCATCATGAGCGGCATACCCGACCCCGAGCGCGATCACGCGCTGGACGAGTACAAGACCAAGCTGCTGGAGTCGAGAGAATGGGAGGCCAAACTCAAGGCCCTGCGGCTGGAGATCAAGGGTCTGCAGCGCGACTACGACGTGTCCGAGGAGAACATCAAGGCCCTGCAGAGCGTTGGCCAGATAATAGGAGAGGTTCTGAAGCAGCTGGATGAGGAGAGATGTGCGTGCTTTGCCTGATGCTGTGTGCTGCGCTTGCGTGCTAATGCGATGGCAGTCATCGTCAAGGCCTCGTCCGGTCCGCGCTATGTTGTTGGCTGCCGCTCCAAGGTCGACAAGGCGAAGCTGAAGCAGGGTACACGTGTTGCGCTGGATATGACCACACTTACCATCATGCGGATGCTGCCCCGGGAGGTCGACCCGCTCGTCTACAACATGTCGCTGGAGGATCCGGGCCAGGTTAGCTTCGGTGGTATCGGTGGTCTGAACGAGCAGATCAGAGAGCTCCGTGAGGTCATCGAGCTTCCGCTCAAGAACCCCGAGCTCTTCCTGCGAGTAGGAATCAAGCCGCCGAAGGGTGTGCTGCTCTACGGACCCCCCGGAACTGGCAAGACACTTCTGGCGCGAGCGGTGGCAAGCAGTCTGGAGACGAACTTCTTGAAGGGTAGGTCGCCCTGCTGCTGGCCTTCCATCGCATCAGCTCACATTTGACAGTTGTTTCCTCCGCAATCGTCGACAAGTACATCGGCGAGTCAGCCCGTCTCATCCGCGAGATGTTCGGCTATGCCAAGGAGCACGAACCCTGCATCATTTTCATGGACGAAATCGACGCTATCGGTGGAAGGAGATTCTCGGAGGGCACATCGGCAGATCGTGAGATTCAGCGGACGCTGATGGAGCTGCTCAACCAGCTGGATGGTTTCGACTACCTGGGCAAGACCAAGATCATCATGGCCACCAACCGGCCCGACACCCTGGACCCTGCCCTGCTACGTGCCGGTCGTCTGGACAGGAAGATTGAAATCCCGCTGCCCAATGAGGTCGGTCGGTTAGAGATCTTGAAGATCCACGCTGGTAGCGTTCAGACGGAGGGCGAGATCGATTTCGAGAGCATCGTCAAGATGAGTGACGGCTTCAACGGCGCCGACTTGCGCAACGTCGTTACCGAAGCGTAAGTCCTTCCGGCTTTACCATGAATCGATCAACAGAATGACTGACTTTGTTTCTAGTGGCCTCTTCGCCATCAAGGACTACCGCGATGCCATCAACCAGGACGACTTCAACAAGGCGGTGCGGAAAATGGCCGAGACCAAGAAGTTGGAGGGCAAGTTGGAGTACCAGAAGCTCTAAGCGTGCTTCTATCACACATGTTCTCGTCACGATTAGGAATATTGCTGCGGGCGTTTTCGCGCCATGGGCATGGACTCTCAACAATGCATGATAGAAGCCGCATTAGTGCTGTAATAAATAAGAAATGGACACACTCGATCCCATGATGTCTTCCGTGATATGGAGCCGCCATGACTTGTCAAATGGGATTGGTTGAATATTACTTTAGGGAAGCAGACAAAAACATCGCTCCAGCTCAAGTATTTGCTCCCAAGTTTGTGGGTGTGTGTTCTTCTTGATTGGATTTGAGCTGAGAGTATATTTTCCCCTACAAAGTGCGCTACTTGTGGTGCTATGGAGCTGTGCGAAGCTCTTTTCCAAATTCGGAATATAGACCATTTTACTCGTAACTCAACAAGAACTGCGGGACACTGGCAGTCCATGTGAGGTTGCTGACTACGCAAGAGGCTGTTTCAAGGCAGAGCTTTGTTTGCAGCACCCGAAGCCTCTTCGCTTTTCTGGCATGAGAAAGGCTTCGCTGAGTTTTCGGGTTTCTACTGTGTACCGTCCGAAACAGGGCAAACAGCTGGACCGTTGTGCCGTTGAAATACGGTAGGGAACGCTCAATCGATGCGCATCCGCACGAAGCCTCGTCCTAAATGTGGGTGGAGAAGCCAAGAGCAACGCGCTATCGTGCCCGCTGCTCGCCCAGCAGACTGCAGTGAACGAACCGAGCGGCCAAACACGCGTAGATGCAGGAGAATTACTTGCGCTCCTTCTTCTCGGAGGTCAGATCCCTGACCTGCGCCTCCAACGACGCAATCTCCGCTGTTATATGGGGCACGCAAATCAGCCCTCGTGTCTCGCCACTGCCAGCCGTGATGTTCGGTCGAAAAGCAACAATGCAAGCCCGGTACGCAAGTCACTACGCACCAGTCTTCTCCTCCTTCATCTCCAAGCTCTCCAGCTTCAGCCAGCCCCAATACAGGACCTGATATGTGACAAGCGCGCCGAGAAACACTTTGGCGACGGGGCCGCCAAAGTCGCGGTAGAACGCTCTCTGAGGAAGCAGACACGTCAGCCAAGGCGTCTCTTTAATCACTCAATTGACTCAAACGGAGCAGCGCGGATTGCCGCCGCAGCGGGAGGATCGATGCCGGTGTATCTGTGCGTCGGCGCATTTCAGAGGAACAGCTTACTGTGACATTCGAATACGTCGACGACGGCGCGCCGGAGTCCTGTTTCGGTGCGTTCGGTGGCTGGTACGAGGAGTAAGGCCTACAGCCGGGCCTCCACTGGGCTCTCCGAGCAGGAGCAGCGGCGGCAATGACGGCGGAGTTGGCGGGACGGGACAGCAGCAGCGGCAAACGCGACACGCTGGCCATGCGCGACGCAGCGGGGCCGATCATGACTGGCTGCGATCGCTCCAGGCAACCTCAAATTGGCCGCTATATGACTCCTCCGGCTTGACAAACGACAGGCGAACGGGTTGGCGTGGAGGGCAGAGGGCGGGTGAGGCAACGTGGTCTTTGGCGCAGTTGCGGAATAAAATGGTTCGGCAGTCCGCCTGGGGGGGAATTGAAGCTCCTCCTCCCCATCTCGACTTAGTTCCTATCTCCGCAAGATCAACGTAGCCACATTACTCGGCACGAACAACCCACCGTCTTCCCCCCCGACCCTTGGGATAGCAACCGGCCTTACAGAACGAGCCTCCGCGATTGCAACCTCAGCCCTAAACTCGCCTCCGAAACCGCACGCATCGCGACCCAAGCACCACAACTACTCCGCGCCCACCTCCGCATCCCTCGCCGCAAGCTTCCACCCTCCACCACCGACTCCCAGCTACCTCTCCTACCACAATGGTACGCGCAAAGACACCGCCACCCACAGCGCTCTCCAGCGCTCCAATCTTTCTGCCCCAAACTCCCTCACCTCATCCCACCCCTCCCTCTCTCTCCCTTCCATCAACCCTCACTAACACAAGCCTCCTCTCCGCCACCACCAGGCCCAAACCCCGCAGCAACGTCTCGCCAACGAGCGCTACGCCAAAGCCGAGGCGGCCAAGCGCGGAAAGCCGGTGTCAGCCGTCAAGAAGCAGGAGGCGCAGAAGAGCCCCATCAGCAAGGGCTGGATCGGTATGCCGCTCTTCCCCCACACCACCACAACACAGACGTTCTATCTGTTCGCTAACTTCTGTGTCTGTTTGTTTTGCGCGCAGCCGTCCTCGCTTTCATCCTCTGCGGTGGTCTGATCTTCGAGCTCCTGCGCCTGTTCTTCTAAATCGGTCCTTGTTCGCGGAATACTGTTCGGTATGAAAGGGCGGGTTCTTTGGTTTGGAGGAGAAAAGGGGGAAAGCGAAATGGATAGGTGTGGTTGTGAAGGCGCGATACCCTGAAGTGAGAGATGCGTGCGGGAAAGATGTTTGTGGGATAGGATAGACGAGAGGGTCCGTAAGTCTTCCTCGTGAGGACTACTTCACTCCGTTCTTTTTTTTTTTAAAGCTGCGTTTCTGCGAGGAGGGGCATTCATTCTAATTCCTACTTTTTTTTGTCTGGAAAGGGAGTTTGGGACGATATCCTAGGGGAAAACAAAGGTCCTTTAGCATAGCTGGGAACGTGGAAAAAAGCATTGTTCGCTTGTACATGTACGTGATCACTATTGGTTTCTGATCACTCGCATACACCCTGAAAGAGGTCTCCAATCAAGCAATCGGACTCGACTCAATGTTACGCGAAGCCCGAAGTTGCAGCATCCATACCCCGGTGCCCGGGGCACGGGCGAAAGGTTGCAACATTGTGCTGTAGATATGAGTCTCGAAATCTAAAGTACTTCAACTAGCCAATAGATCTGCCCGACCATACTTTCATAAGTAGCCCAATATTCTTTGATTCGATTTCACCCTTGGAGTATGACATTGGATATAGAAAGAAACAACTTTCATCATTAGAAGATTTAAATCCTTTGGCTTGACACTTGGTATCTCACTTTGGTATCAACCTCGCAAAAATGCATCAAAGGTAAACCAGATCTATGCGCCTGGATACACCCGCGCCCTCTATGCGACCCTATACAACGTTAAAGATAAATGCCGCCACGCCGTTGATTAATCCTCATCGTACTTATTTCCGTTATGATGATTGAATTCACCGAGTAAGATGTCGTCAGGCGCCGGGCCACGATGGTTACGAACTACGCAGGAAATCAGCATCATCTCTTCCCTTCCAACACCGAATAAGGCAAACTTACCCCACTCGGTTTCAACTCTGAAGAAGATCCAAACCCACCGCCTAAACACCTCCAAGAACTGCATCACAAAAATACCGCCTTCAAGGTCATTGAAGTGGTCGAGGTGCGGGCTAAGCTTGATGCTCCACGTGCACCTCAGGAAGAAGTCCAGAACAATCACCGAGTAATATATCTCCTTCGCATGAAAGTAGCGGTGGCGGCGCAACCCCCACGGATGCTCTGGATTGCCGCGGTCGGCGGTGAAGAGCGTGAGGTCCCAATCCTTAGCCACGTCCCAGTAGAACGAGTAGAACGAGTTGAGCAGGACGGCGAGCAGCCAGAGGCGGAAGAGTCCGGCCTCGGACATGCCGAAAGTGGCCGGGTCGTAGCCGCGCTGCATGGCGCTGAGGATGATGACGGGGAAGGCGCTGGAGTACTTGAGCGCGTTGGCGAGATGCTGGCCGCCCCAACCGTGACTGCCAATGCCGCCGTTACGCTGATTGCCCCGGCGCACACGGAGGTACTCAATCAAACACTGGCGCAGACGGATCAAACTGGGGATGGCAATGATGAAGGGGACCCAGAAGGTGCCGCCGCAGCTGCGCTCGGGCTTGCCGGTCGAGTGGCGCGTTGAGGACAGCATCATGCACAGCGTGACGAAGAGGTCGCCCAGCACCTTCGCGTACGACGTCAGCGCGTCGGCCATAAGGATGTCGCCGAACTTGCCGTCCTGCGCCTCGGCGATGCCGCCCACGCTGATGCGCTTCAGCGTCGCCATGAAGCGGAACCGGCCTGACCGCGACAGCGAGTGCCACGGCAGCACGATGCAGAGCACCATCACCACCAGGTACAGGTTCGGCAGGATCTCCCAGTCCACGACCCGCGCCGGGTCGCCGTGTGTCACCAGCCAGAAGAGTAGCAGCGAGAAGGCCAGCGGGATGGTGAGCAGCGTCGCCAGGCGGTAAGTCGAGAGGTGGTGGGGAGGGTGCGTCGCGGAGGGGCGACCGGGATATTTGATCAAGGACGGGACATCCTGCGCGCGGAATCATGGTCAGCGGAGGCAGAGAGGGGTGGTGAGTTCGCGACGTACAATGCGGATGAGATACAGGTAATGGAGATTGGCGCCCCATGCCCAAACACCTGTGGCAGCAATCAGTAAAACAAAGGTCTGTCCGAACAATGGCATGCGCCTACAACCAACCCAGTACAATGATCAGGGCGACGCGGTAGGGCAAGGGCAGCCAACGCGTAAAGGAGTCCAACTCGGGCTCGACGGCGGGATCTCCGTCCATGGCTGCGACGGCTGCTGCTGCTCCTCCTATTTCACCGCGCCAGGTCGGACACAGAAGCCGGAAAGGCTGCGCATGCAGAAAGAGGGACTCGGGTGAGGGATGCGACCACGCGCGAGGGGGCGGAGAGAACGGGGAAACAGAGGTCGAGGGTGCAGTTTGGAAGGGTGCATCGTCATCTCCAACAATTGGCGACTTGTCCACGTCCCCGATTTCCGCATTCAGCCCTACCGGGGCGCCGGTTGTTCCGAAGCGGCGATCGTCTGCAAGGATACCCTGATACTTATCTCCTGCGTCGCCGCTCTGCCGCGCGTGTCTGACACGAAGTACGAGCACTCTTCAGGCCAAGTCCGTGCTGCATAATTGGAGCCGCCATCCGAATCAGACTCTTCAAGCGCTCATGCGCGCCTCGGGCCTTACTCATTGGATGCGCTTCGTGTCAGTGCGGCGCGATGGCGCTAACCGTGTGTATGACGTCTCGAACGAGCACAATGTACCGGCCTACGGTAGTCCGCTCGATGGACAGAACGCCGCCTAGATTGCGGGAGATGATATCAATGCATCGTAAGAGAGACGCTGTTCCCAACTTCTCTCCTGTCTCCTCATCGCCATCACCTCGCTTTCCTGCCATGTAAGGCCGGTTCTCGTCCCTCACTGGTGCGGTGCCTCGCAAAGCTGACATCCTTCCAGCACTTGAATCTCCTGTTCTACTATCCCGTAACTCCAATTCCATCACAGTCTCCCGCGCCCTCCACATCGCCCCCAATGGCCCATCTACTGAAGTCCAAGCCGCTCTGGATTGTCGGCGGAGCTCTCGGCGTCTGGTACCTGGTGCCACGCGCCAGCGGCAACAAGAGCAACGTATTCGAGACTCCGGCTGCACAAAACGTCGGCGACAGATTCTCTGCAGGTGGAGCAACCCAAACACACACCCCCGCTGTGGCAACCCGGAGAGGCGATGTCAAAAACGTCAGCACATCCAATGAGAACCCCACAGGTACGCCCATACAGTAGTCGATAGCGGCACCTGAGGCTGCTTGTTTTTGACAGCATAAGCTGATAAGTGTAGCTGTTGGCTCCGACTACTTCAAAGAAAACGTATCTTCTCAAACGCCTGGAAAGGTATAGGCCCAGTCATCCGCTGTCCTCAAGGCTCTGGTGACTTACTGAGTCTGCAGCCCGGTCCTGCTGCTGAGAAATGGAACGAAGCGCATTACGGTAATACGAACCAGTCCACATTCCCCACCTTACCTGCTTCATCAATAGGCAACCCGTAAAGAATCAATGTGGGGTCTCTGAAGTTTGAGGTGGACCGGAACAGCTCTCACTCAGCTATAACGCAACAGCTGATAGAGC
Source organism: Neofusicoccum sp. Z40 (assembly GCA_037356075.1). Classification (NCBI taxonomy): domain Eukaryota; kingdom Fungi; phylum Ascomycota; class Dothideomycetes; order Botryosphaeriales; family Botryosphaeriaceae; genus Neofusicoccum; species Neofusicoccum sp. Z40. Next base: position 803,611 of record JBAWJV010000002.1, read on the forward strand.
TGTTTTTAGTCCGCTACAGCCTTGAGAGACCCGCTGCGGAGATTTTTCATTCGTCGGCCTTGAGAAGCTGTTCACACAACAGCAAAGACGACTCAATTCCGTGCTTTCCTGGGCTCTGGAATTCAGATCCAGCTACACCTTTTCTGCGCTGATGCATGGATTTTGTGCGCTCCTCAAAGAATTCTGGCTGACTATGTCATACAGGTCAAGAAAAAGGAAAATAAATCTTCGTTCACCTTCATTGCCCATCCTCCGCGATTCAGCATTAAACGGCGTTTGCATTTGTTCTACTCAAGGCAAGGGGCGCGCTTTCAGGGCGACTATGGAAGTGCCAGATTGTTGGTGAGAAAAGAGGCAGCCAGGTATAAATAATTGCGGTCGGAGTAATGCTCATTGAGAGCAGCGTAATTGCCTTTTTCTCATGTTCACTTTCTAAAATACCCTTCACCTCCGCAGCAGTGTCAGATTAGCATCGGCAAAGCGTTAACAGGCAAGAGCCCCACGGACAATCCGGCCCTCATGGTGGACAGAAGGCCCATGCAAGGAACGGCAACCAATACGGCTGAGCGCACTCCGAGGAGCACTTAGGCAGTGCCTTAGATTCTGGGACGACCACACACAAGAACTGTCTGCACTTTCTGGCGCTAACGCAGCATGGACAACCTTGAGACTAGCGCCACCGCCTGGTCCCTCAAAATGTTAAAACAGCATCGTGGCCATGCACCCGCTCTACAGCGCCTGCATCAAATTCGTCCCATTCCTCAACAACCCCATCGCACCGCCGCGGCGGACCCAAGCCCTTTTCCCACGCCTCCCCCGCCTCATCATCCTCCAGCGCACCAAAGACTCTCCCTTCGCCAGTCTCCTGCTCCATGGGACTTCGCACAGTGGTGGAACGGTTGCGGGTCAGGCTACCGGAGGAGACGAGGCGAGGCGAAGCGGTCTGGATGTTTTTGGCGGTGAGGTTGAGGAAGGAGGCGTTCGGGGATTTGTCGATTAGATTTTCGTGTTACCGAGGGCGTGAGGAGATGGTGGAGGATTTGGGGTGATAATAATGGGTTCGGGTGGGTGAGAATGGATCTGATAACCTTGTTTGGCTGTGAAATTGTCTTCCTTTCTCTTCTTTTCCTTAAATCACCTGATGCTTATTGATAATATCAAGGAGCACTCCCATTATGGAATATGCCGAATTCAAGAATAGAAGTCTCCGTATCTTGGATTACAGTAGTTCGTAGCCGGAGCAAATGCCAGAGAAGAGTACTAGAATTATTTCTTTCTGTCTCGAAGACTCGGATTCGTTTGCCCAAACCGCCCAAAACCAACTATTATGACTGCGATTGTAAACTTCTTACGCACGGCGCAGAGGCTTAGAGCGTTTCGGACCCGGCCCAGGAGAATCAATATCGGCCATAGCATGCTTCTCTCCAAGTCTTGTAGCTCTCTGATTCAGCAGGTCTTCAACTCCCAACCTCACCTGCACCAAGTATTAGCAAAATCTCCAAGAACCCATATCCTTCAAGTGCGCGTCACCCTCTCTTGCTCTGCGTACTTTGACCTCGGCGCACTCTTAGCCCGCGCCTTTGGATATTTAGTCAGCTTCGATACCGGAACACCTTTAAATGGGAAAGAGGATCCGCACCATCAACAAGCGGTTCGTGTGAGCCAACTGTTTGGCTTCTGCTTCCGCTACCGCAAGGAGCCCCTTCATCCTATTGAACTCGGACTGTGTCCAGAGGCGACGAATCAGTCAGCGTTTCAAATCACTCTCACAACGACCTTCCCACTTATTTCCGCCTGTGATTCTTTACCTCCATTAGATTCTTGACATTCCGTACTGTCGCCTCTGCCTGTTTGCTGTCGCGTAGATCCTGCTTGGTCTTCTCAAGATCGACCTCAAGCTGCTGGTTCCGTTCTTTCAGGTGGCGGTTGAGCGTTTTAGATAGTGTCAGTTTCGCTTCGAGAGCTCGAATCTCGCGATCTGATGACGTCTCGAAGAGATCGAACCAGAAGCCCATTGTGCGTGGTAGAGGCAGGTGGACAGAATGCAGATTGGAGGTGCAGACGAAAAGAGGTGGCAGAATGAAGATTTAAGATTCCTACTACGTATTTGTTCTTGATGGGGCTTTGTTCCATGAGGTGGCTATTTGCGGAAAGAGTGGGAATGGTTCGGTGCAAAAGAAGCTTTGATGAAAAGGAAAAAAGAGAGCGTGAGCCTTGGCAGACTGAAAGCATCTTCAAAGGAATAGTCCATGGGTGGCCAAGACGAGGGACCAGAAGTGTCTCGTAGTTGCCAACGGGCTTTGTTGGTCCGCAGAGGCCTGTAGATTCTGCGTGGCGGCATGCCAAAGCAGCGGAGGGCTGGGATTGCGCAAGCTTTGAACAATCGGATTGTGGCAGTCTGACGGGAGTCTCGCAGTCAACAAACCGTGAGTTGCCCTGGACCACGACGACGGGCTTCTAAAAGCGGGCCGCGTCAATCCCCCTGCAGCGTCCCTTGCGCGATGACGTCAGCCTCCAGCCTTTCTCCGCACGGGAGGAAAGCTACTGGTGCTTGAGCGAGACAAGCTCAGCCGTCTCCGCATCTTCGCTCCGGGGCCCGTCCCTGCAGCGTTTCATCAAGCTGCCGCCCATTTAAACCCTATGTATGCCCCGATGCCCGTCGAAACAAACACCGTGTTCCACCCTCTTCCCCCGAGACCCATCCGGCGTCTACCGCACACGCCATCATGCCGTTGAAAAACCGTGTGTTCACGCTCGTCGCTCTCGTGCTTCTCGTCGCCCCGACGCTAGGCGTCGAGGAGCCCGGCTTGCAGCAGCAGCAGCAGCAGCAGCAGCATCAGCGCCGTGTACGTTTCCCTGCGAACCATTGAGCTGCTCAGCCCAGTTGCCCAAGTATCACACTACTAACACTACTACTACTACTACCACCAACGTTTTTCTTTCTCTCACCCACACACACACCCTCCCACGCCCGGTCACACCACCAACTAACCCACCCCCCCACCAGCACCACAAACGCGACCAAACCATCGCCGCCGGCACCTGGTCCCCCCATTCCACCGCCGAAGAAACCAACGACAACAACAACGACAACGACGGAAACGACATCGTCACCCTAACCGGCACCTACACAGCCGACACCTCCTTCACCGTCCCCACCGCCTCCGGCACCGTCCACACCGGCGGCGTAGGAGGCAGCAGCACGACCGCGACGACCGCGACGACGACGAGCGGAGTGCTAGGGCCGAACACGACGGGGAGTGTGCCGAGTGGGGGGAATGTGGTGTCTGGTGGGGCGACGAGTGTGGTGGGGACGGAGACGGGGACGGAGAGTGGTGGGGGTGGGGGGGCGAGTGTGACGGGGACGGGGGCGGGGAGTAGCGCGACGGGGACGGGGGCGAGTGCGAGTGTGAGTACTGCGAGGCCTTCTGTCTCTGCGTCTGCGTCTGTTTCTGCGTCTGTTTCTGTTTCTGCTTCTGCTTCTGCTTCTGCTAGTGCGAGTACTTCTGCGAGTAGTGCGGGTTCATCGGGCAATGCTAATCAGACGGGGGCATCGCAGTCGCAGGGCGTGGCGGCGGAGAATGTGGTCAATGTTGGTGGGTTGTTGGGTTTGGTTGGTGTGGGCATGGGCTGGTTGCTTTGAGAGGATTGGTGAAGTATGGTTAGGGGAGGTGGAGAAATTGGAAGAGGTTACGGACATAATTTAGGACTATATAATCTCGGAGGAAGGGGGACTGGATGCGAAAGATCGCAGGACGGTCTTGATGGAAATTACGACTTACAATGGAATGGTGACCAATGTCTAATCAGCTAGAGTATGATGTCAACAGTAAGGTGAAAGCGAATGTAGACGCACTCTACACCTAAATTCAATGACGGGGGAGATCAAAAAGCAGACAACGTATTCTAGAGGCTCTGCTGCAGCGTATGTTTACAGCGGGAAATCTAAGAATACACACCTCTGAACACCAGCCGCGTCGGGACATCTACCATCCGTACCGCCGTCCCATCGCTGTGTCATAGTACACGGAGTCTGATCCAGCAGCACTCATTGTTTATACCTTCTCTGCCTCCTCCAGCAGCTCTTCCACCTTGAAGCCACCATCACCACGGCTGAACATCTCCAGCAACTTCTTGCGGTTGCCACCAGCCTCGTCAGCCTGCATACCGTAGAACTTCTGCAGGCACATCAACAACCACTTGCCCTCCTCGACGGACACACCGCGATTCTCGACGACATTTCCTTGCACCAGCACGAGTCCCTTGGGCGCTGCCATCTCCGAATGGAACGTCACCGTGGTATGCGGAGTCGCGAACTCGTTGCGCAGCTGGTACTCGGCGAGGTGGGTGAAGAGGACGGTGGCGCTGTGCTCGGTCGGGAAAGTCCACTGCATGAAGTGGATCTCAGCGCCCTGTCCCTCCTGGCCCTCGCGCGGGAGCGGAAGCACGAACTGCGGGTGTCTCCGCGCGTTCCTGTAGATGGTGTCCCAGCCGCCACTCTGCATGACGGCGCAGAGGGATTGCGGATTCCGTGCGTGGCGCAGGCGCCAGATCATCTCGATTTCCTTCTCGGGCAACTCGAGTGTCTTGTCCACGTCAATGAAGGACGAGAGCGTCTTGACGCCCGGCGGCAGCTTGGGATCGGAAGGCGGCTTCGAGGCATTCTGCGCGGACGGAGGCGGTGGCGGGGTGAAGGGCGGGGGAGTCGAGGAGGCAGGCTTTTCGGCGCTCTTCAACAGCGATTCGGGAGCAGGCACGGGGCCGGCCTCTTTTCTTCGCACAGAATCGATCTTCTCCTTGTACACTTCCTTGAGCTCGCCGATGTCCTTGAGCCCTTGCCTGGAGCATGCGTCAGTCTCAGCACGCGCCTACGAACACAGGAAGCGTAGTCACCCGAAGCAATGTCGATACCTACTCTTTGGCTTTGCGGTCAAGCTTGTCCTTGTACTTTGCTAGCACGCGCTCTTGCGCGCCGTGGGTGGCGAGGTAGCGGACGTCGTACACCTGGGCCCATCGCCGGTGAGCAACGGCCGGAGTGGGCAATGACCTGGTCACCAGGCGGCGGAAGGCCGGGATGCGGAAAGAGGCCATGGCGGATGCTGGGGCGCGGCAGGAAAAGCTGTCGGAGGAATGCTTTGGCGATCGGAGCACGTCAGAGCTTCTCGGCGCACGTGCAGAGTCTCTGCTGCAGCCGCGCACCCCGCCACTCAGACGCTGGCCGTCGCACAGGCTGCGGGCTTGCTTGGGCGGAGGAATGATCGAGCTGTCGGCCCCTCACGCTCGGTGTTTCCAGACACTCCCTCCAGCTGCTGCGCTGCCATCACCCGCGGCCATCGGTCCAGCGCCGCGTCTCGGGCTCCGTCAAGCAGCAAGCTCAGAGTCTGTTCCAGCAAGGCCGCAGTCTAAAAGCTAACGGACAAATGCGCCCGCGATGATTGGTGCGATGTGCTCCAGGGGTCCTCCGACGGGACGAGTGGGAACCGGCGAGAAGGCAAGGAAAGGAAGGCAAGGCTGAAGGGCAGCCCACGGCGCAGAAGCTGAGCCCAGGCTGGACGAGCAGGCAGCGAGGAGCCGCTCGGACAGCGCAATGCTGCAGGGCAGACGTTGCGGCGACGGGCTGTTCCTGCGCTTGGGCTGTGCCGATCGGTGCAGCGTCCGGAGCTCCAGGCACTCAACCCCAGATTTTCCAGCGAGTCACCGGCGCCGCATTCAGCAGAAGCACCGCTGTCAGCGCCCACACCGCCCTCAGGGAGCTGCAGACCCACCGTTATCTGCCTGCGCGCCTGGGTGCTCCCGACTCTGGACGCGGTCACGCTGCACACTGTCGCCCAGAAGCCCGCCCCGCCGCCCGCGTCGCGAACATGAGCGGCGCGCTTGACAGCCTCCTCCCCGTCCGCCCGTCCCACACCAACACCGACGCCGCCAGCGACACGTCCTCCAGCACCGCCACCGACGTGCACACCCCCAACTCCCTCGCCAGCACCATGGACTCCCACCTTGCCAACGCCGCTGCCACCAATGGCTCCACCAAGCCGCTGCCGCTCCGCAAGAACTCGTCCCCGCTGATGCCTCCTTTCATGGTCTCGGCGCCAGGCAAGGTCATTGTCTACGGCGAGCATGCTGTCGTCCACGGCAAGGTCGGCATGCCTCTTCCAGCACGCTTCTGAAGGCTAACAGCAAGCCAGGCTGCAATAGCAGCAGCAATCTCCCTCCGCTCCTACCTCCTCGTCACCTTTCTGTCCAAGTCGAAACGCACCGTCTCCCTTCGCTTCCCCGACATCGACCTCAGCCACGCCTGGAACATCGATGACCTGCCGTGGGCAGCCTTCTCCACCCCTGGCAAGAAGAAGAACTACTACGATCTCGTCACCTCCCTCGACCCCGAATTCGTCGAGGCCCTCCAGCCGCACATCGCTGCCGTGTCTCCCAACCACCCTGAGCACATTCGCAAAATCCACCAGTCCTCCGCCTCCGCCTTCCTCTACCTCTTCCTCTCGCTTGGCTCGCAGAAGTCGGCTCCTTGCATATACACCCTCCGCTCGACCATCCCCATCGGCGCGGGTTTGGGAAGCAGTGCGAGCATATCAGTATGCTTGGCTGCTGCGCTGCTCCTCCAAATCCGCGCTCTCAGCGGTCCTCACCCAGATCAGCCCTCGCAAGAATCAGAACTGCAGATCGAGCGTATAAACAGATGGGCTTTTGTCGGCGAAATGTGCATTCACGGCAACCCTTCAGGAGTCGACAACACCGTGTCTAGCGGTGGAAAAGCCGTGCTCTTTCAGAGGATTGACTACTCAAAGCCTCCCATGGTCACCCCCCTCCGCGACTTCCCCGAGCTCCCTCTGCTGCTCGTCAACACCCGGCAATCGCGCAGCACGGCCACCGAAGTCGCCAAGGTTGCCACGCTCAAGAAAGCGCACCCAGGCATTGCAGACCACCTTCTGAACGCCATCAACGACGTCACCGAGTCCGCGCACAAGCTCATCTCGACCGAAGGCTTCGACCCCAAGGACCCGGCCGCCCTGCAGCACCTGGGCGACCTTATCACAATCAATCACGGCTTGCTCGTGTCGCTGGGTGTGTCGCACCCGAAGCTCGAGCGGATCCGCGCGCTCATCGACCACGCCGGCATCGGCTGGACCAAGCTCACCGGTGCCGGCGGAGGTGGCTGCGCCATCACCATCATCAAGCCTGAGATCTCCAGCCGCCCGCAGTCGCGACACAACTCTGTTGGTGCTGCTGATAGCGCTGCTGCTGCGGCGGGCAAGAAGTCTCAGATGCTAGTGGATCTTGAGAAGAAGCTAGTAGATGAGGGTTTCGAGAAATTCGAGACCACGCTTGCGGGCGATGGCGTCGGTGTGCTGTGGCCGGCCGTTTTGCACAACGTGTCTGGCGAGGAGGGTGGTGAGGAAATCGACCAGGATAAGTTCTTGAATGCCGAAGGTAATGCGGGGATTGAGAAGCTGGTTGGCGTGAACATGGCGTTGCCTGAGGGTGAGGGTGAAGGTGGATACAGAGAGGGCTGGAGGTTCTGGAGACCGTGAGGATAGGGAGAGCAACAAGGTTTGTCAGGAAACGCTGAACACGAGGAGGCTTTTTGTATGACTGGGATGCGAGAACGTGTACGAGCGAAATGGGCATATGGGACGTCTTGCTTGGGGCTTCATATCGCCCGAGTCATGATCTGTACTGTCTTCTCTAGGTCCTCGTGGCCTGTACTCTAGCGGAGTTTGCTCCAGATAGCCCTATTTTAATCTAATGACCCCGAGTCTCTTTCTCCTTGTTCTGTTCTCTATGAGCTGTCATGCTTGCATTACGATGCGTGAACGCTAGGCAAATCTTCAAAGGACACCAGCAACTCTATCGCGCCATCTATCGCCCCGACCATACTCTTCAATCCCCTTCTTCCCATTTGGCAAACGCCAGCCATCCCATCTCCTCTCATCCCACCAAACTTTCAACCATCTTCTTCAGCTCCCCTCACTCTCACGTCTCCTCACTCCTCCGACTTTACCGAATACCCCAGCTCAACCACCAGATGCTCTCCCTTCGCGACATCCCCATCCAACCCCCTCCTCATCTCCAGCTCTCCGAAAAAGTTCGGATTCTCCGATACCTTGACGAAGCCGACCTTCTCGAATAACCGCAAGCTACGCGCGTTTTCGGCTCCGATCTTGACGCGGAGGTGCTTCAGCGCGAAGGTGGTGTTTCCTGCCGAGCGAGAGGATGAAGACGTGGCTGTTGTTGTCGTAGCAGAAGAAGAGGAGGACATGGTGGTGGAGGAGGAGGAGGAGGAGGAGGAGGAGGAGGAAGCAGCAGAGTACTCAGCCAGTATACCGTCCAGATGCTTTCGGATGTAGGTTAGGAAAGCAGAGAGGACGGCGTGACCGTAGCCACAGTTTTGGCTGCCTTTCTCGGCGATCATGATTTCGACTTCGCCGATGATGTTTTTGGGGGATGCTTGGTTGGGGTGGAGGACGCCGTTCTGCTGTTCGTCTTCGTCCTCCTCCTCCTCGTCCTCCTCTTCCTCCTCGTCATCCGGAACGAGGAATAGGTTCACATCCCCGATCATGGCTTCCGGAGCATCATACACCTTCCCCTCCACCTCGTTGAGAGTCGTGGTGGAGTTGGTTTCGGATGCTGCAGGCGCCACGCAAGCGATGAAGGTCAGCTTGTCGGCGTCGGTGCGCCAGCTGCGCTGCATCGCGTACTCCTCGTCTAGCGTCAGCGGCTCGGACGCCGTGGCCTCGCGGATGTCGGCGTCTTGCATCCATTCGTGGTAGCGGGGCACGTGGTGCGCGCTGTAGGGGACGAGGAGGACACGGGGAGTGAGGAGGGCTGGGTGCAGGGTTAGCAGGTGGGAAACGATTCGAGAAAACCCAGATAAGAACGTACCGGTGTATTCGTTTATTCTCATGATTGGTTGTTTTGGGGGTATGTACGGAATGACTGAAAGGGATGTCAAGGCAATGGTGGTTGGACTTTTTTTCTTCTCTCTTGCCTCTTTCCGAAATCGGTGTTCCAGGTACAGAAAATTTTTGCCTCCGTCACGCGAGGTTGCGGTAGAGTGACTTCTCACTGCACAACAATCCTCAATTGACTTTCCGCCCGCATCTTCGCATACCGCAAGTGGTCCGTGTGCGCTTCATGGTGTATGACGTCATGGTGTTGAGCAACCTCCGTCCCTTGCGTGCATGAGACGAATCCCGCGCCCGTCTCGTTCTGCCATCTCTTCCGTCCCACACCCAAGCTAATGCCATCCTTCAATGCCGCCAGAGCATGTCCTCATTACCGGTGGATCGGGCTTTTTAGGCTCCGCCATCGTGGATTCGTTCCTGGAGCACCACTCAGAATACCGTTATACTATCCTGGACATTAAACCCATTGGATCATGGACCTCGCCACGGCGAGACATAGCTTACCTTCAAGCCGATATTCGCGATGCCTCTGCCGTTATGGAGGCAGTCAAGGCGGCAGCGCCGACCGTCATTGTTCACACGGCAGGCTTTGTGCCAGTCGGATCTTCCAGGTACAGCCAGCGTGAACGCGCCGTTGCTTTCGACGTCAATGTTCACGGCACGAAGAACATGCTTGAGGCTGCTAAGAAATGTGTTGTGAGGACGTTTGTCTACACCAGTAGTTCAACGGTCATAGCCGATGATATCGACCATGACTACCCGAACATGGACGAGTCTGTGCCAACGGGGCGCGCGAGGTGGATATACGGAGAGTCGAAAGTAAATATCTTCTCTCACCCCTCCCTCCATCCAACCTCCAGCCCTCTCATTCAAATCTCTTCTTCGTCCCTAACCCCTTCCCCACCCCATCTCCAAAATCCCTAACACCCCTCCCTCCCCACACAGACCGTCGCCGAAACCCTCGTCCTTACCGCTAACTCCCCCCCCACCCTCCAAACCTGCGCCCTCCGCCCCTCCGTCCTCTTCGGCCCCGGCGACCCCACCCTCCTCCCAACCCTCCACTCTCTGCTCGCCAAACCGTGCGCCACCGCCATCACCCTCGGCCCGGGAACAAACCTCTACGACTTCACCTACGTCACCAACGCCGCCGACGCCCACGTCTTGGCCGTCGAAAACCTGCTCTCCACTGCCACGACCACGACCTCCTCCTCCTCCTCCTCCTCCTCCGCCGCCGGCCTCCCCTTCTTCATCACTAATGCCTCTCCAATCCCCTTTCGCCACTTCTGCCTCGCCATCTGGGCCCATTTCGACCATTTCCCCCGCCGAGACATCCTTATCCCGACGGGGGTTGCGCGGGCGCTGGGGAGGGTGGTTGACGTCGCGGCTTGGGTGCTGGGGGGTGGTAGTGGTGGTAGGGAGTGGGATTTGTCGGCGGGGAGCGTGGCGGATGCGGTGGGGGTGCGGTATGCGAGTGGGGTGAGGGCGAGGGAGGTGTTGGGGTATGTGCCTAGGGTGGGGTTGGGGGAGGGGGTGGGGAGGGCTTGTGAGGTGAGTTTTGTCTCTTTGTTTTTGTGGGTTGGTCTCTGGTTTTGGGGGTGGGGTTGCTGATGCGTTTTTGGTGGTGGTAGGATTATAAGAGCGTGTTGGAGGGGCGGGAGAGGGAGGGGAAGGAGGGGTGAAGTTAGCGGGCTTTTTTTCGACTGGTGAGGTTTTGAGAGAAATGGGTTATGGTGGTATGGTTTCAGTTATTAGGGTTTCGGGATGCTCGAAGGCTCAGGATTTAAAGCTTCATTCATCACCGAAGATGCCGGCTCGTCGGACTGCCGGGTAACAAACGAGTGACTCTCAGTCACCCTCTTGATCCTTGCGTCCAGAACTGGTACTGGGGCATGAATAACGCATACACACTACATGATTGTGCACATCTCAAGATTGCAGAATTATTTCCGAACCCTCGACAGCGGCCGAGCTATCGGATTTCCCAATGATTGAATGGGACAGATCGTTCAACGCGCTCGATTGCTGCTGGTAGACTAAGTTATTCAATATGCATTCATCGAACAATCATCTACAAAGAACCGGCGTAGACGAGAAAGATTTACGCTTGCGGCCTTGATATTGAGGCTAAAGATGTATGCCTGTCGTATCTGACCCTTGTTTTTCGGAGCAAACTTAGCGCTAACCGCGTTCAACATGTCTACTCGACCACAAATAAAGCAAATGAAAGTGAAAGAAGAACTTGCTTACTGCACGCTCTGTAGGAGATGCAGCTCGAAAGCATATTTGACTTCAAATCAAGCAAAAGCAAATGGAAGTCAAGACTTAATCAATACACACTAGTCACCCTCTAATAAGGAATGTTCATGTTATCTTTCTGTCTGGCAGAAATCTCTGATGCCTCCGCTCCTTTCTCAATGGACATATCCTCCCCATTTCCTGCGCTGCGCTCCCACCTCTCCACCGCATCTCTCCGCCACTTCTTTAGCGCCGCGGAGCCCGTCGTCGGGCAATTGTCCAGCGATCGCAATTGCTTACATCTGCATATTACCCTCGAGTCGAAAGCTGCTACCCAGACTTCACTAGCGGCTGAGCTCGTAAGAGCGCACCGCGTCGTGTAAACGCCGGTCATTCGGTGCAAGCCGTCGAGATACGATACGCAGCTCTTTCTTTCCACCCACCATGCCTTCTCGCCACCGACGTCCAAGCTCAAGAGTGCCGCCAACACTTCAGCCAATCCAGGAAGCGCGCAACATACACCTACCACGCTCGGGCGATTCGATGCCCTGCCCTGCCACAAGGGGTTTTTGTTTCGATGTCGAAGTCGGTGTTGCAGCTCTGGTAAGAGGCGTTCAAAGGGTGAGGGCAGGGAGGCTCGCGGATGGCGCGTTGGCCAATGTCATCACCATTCGGGCTCCTCTCGCACCTTGTCTGCGCATTTTCTGAAAAGACCAAAAAACGGAGGTAGCAGGGTGTCCGGGGGCGTGTTACCCAGACGCAAAAGGTTGCGTAACCGGACAAAGGAAACGGGGTGGTTCCTCTTGCCGTCAGTGTTGCAACCGCCACCGAGACAGGGTAGGGGCGAGCGAGACGGGAGAAGAGACAGAAGGGAAGGGATTGGCACTGGGGCGATGATGGTGCTCGGCGTTGCTGGGCAGAGGTGCAGGATCTCGACGATGGGCCTGCGACGGGCAGGATGGGGCACGGAGTCGGCGGATTTTGTGAGGAAAGCTCAGTTTGCAGAGCTGTTATGTGGACGTTCTGATCTGGTCTCGATGATGGCTGGGATCTGCGCGGTGGTGCGGCTTGGTTGCTTGACCCCTGCGCTGGTGGGCGGAGAGGGTGAGAAGACGGTGGCGACTCCGCGTGGGGAGTGAAGGGGAGGCGGGCTCCTGCTCCGACTGCCATTTCGGGTGGCGATGCTCGGCAAGCTATGCGGCCATGTTGTCGCCTCTACGCACTCACAGAGCCGTTTGACATGCTAATTTGCTCGGACCGCCGCCGAAGCCAGCGGTCTATCGAGCTGCCTACTGCCGGTTGTGCCATCCCGTGGGGAGACACGGACACTCTATACTGCACGCCGGCCAATGAGTAATGGAATGAAAAGCGGCACCCCGGCCCATTGGCCTTCTCGCAGGCCGTTATGACCAGGAACTCTGGCGGTCTCACATTCGCGGTTTGGCGTAGGCAATGGTTCATGGGGCAAATGGGGGTGGAGGGCTTCACCACGGATCCCCGGATGCGGGTGAAGAGACTGTGGTTCGCGCGGGAAGCTTTGCCGTCCAGCGTTCACACGAAGCCGCCCATCCGCCGCCGCTGCGGAGGCGGCCCGCCAACGCCTACGGATGCCCCCCTGTCGCGAGGCCGGAGGAGAGCGAGAAACTGCTGGGCAGTGGCGTCCAGCAGCCGCGCTCGACGACGCTCGTATGGGGACGCCTGACGCCAAAGAGAGAGCACAGGATCTTCGATCGCACACCGCTGCCCGACGACTTGCCACGTCTCGAGCCCAGCGCCGACGGAGAAGAGAGCCGCGCGAGCAAGGTGGTGCCGTGCAGCAGGGTGCAGCTAACATGTGCGGCGACGAGTCACCTGAACTGAGGCAGGCAAATCGCATTGCATCACGGCTACGTACCCGGTCTTCGGAGGGTTAGTAGGGGCGCCGACGGCAGACTTCACCCCATAAGCTGCCTCCGCCACCCACGCTGCTCTTCTCTCTGTGCACTCATCAGCGCCTCGCACCGCAAGCTCTGCTCATCGACGGCCAGGCGTAAGGGCCCACATGGCATGTACACGACCTTTTCGCTCCTACGAACGAGCTGCTGGCTCCTTTGCCCAGCCGACGCGTTGACCCTGTTGTGCGCGCAGCCCAGCCCTCCTCGACGCAGTCGTCTTTGGGCAAGATATTGGAATCCTTACGCCTGCTTCTCTTCGCTCCGACATGCGATCGCGTCGTCATCACAGCTCTTTTCGAAGTACCAGGGGCCGCCAGCCCGGTCGCACGTCGCATCGCCACCATCTCGGCCGTCTGCCGTCTCTGCCGAAGCCGCCAACAGGACGCCGTCCGCCAACTCCAGGTTGCCACCGGACCCGGAAACGGGCGACTTGGACAGCCAAACTAGGGTGCGTGGAACCTGGATACCGACAAGTACTTGACAAGCTCCGTACCTGACGCCTCCACGGCAGTGTTGGTCCTCGGCCGTTCGTGTGTCGCAGCCAGATCATGTCCCTCGGGAGTCTCAATGCTGGAATAAAGAAAAGGCCGTAGCCTGGGCGGCTCCATTATTATGAATCCCCTGCGCCGTGTTTGCTATGTTCGAAAGAAAATATAGGGCGTGCCTGATCATCAGACGCCCAAAGAGATCCGGACGGCCGTCTCCGCGTCGCCAGCAGCAGCCATTAGGGCGACTAAGGACGGTAAAGAGCGTGGAAGGACATTTTGAGGAGGAGAGTGCCGGTATGAAATTCCGCTGAAGGACCGTAACGACCTCTGGGAGGACGCTTGTCTACGTGTACTTCAGCACGTGGCCAACTGTTGTCTCTGAGCAGAACCGGATTGTCCTGTTCGGTGTAAGCGCAGCCGGCAAAGCCTTTTGATGAGAGACAATTCTCACCCTTCCCTTCCCAACTATCCATATGCAGGTCCCTTGCGCAGAAGTTGCGGCAACATATGGATTTCATTGGGCGTGTGGCATAACTCCTACGCCTGCCAGCCATGGTTCTGGGACCATGGGTCCGGGTTGCTCGCTTCCACCGGAGTGTTCTCGAAGTCCTGCTGTATCGACCGGACGGCCTCCGCTTGTGTACTAAATGAACTCGGCGAGAAAGACACGGAGCCGTCATAAGCAAAGTCGGCGGTGTCGATGATGGATTCTACCGAAGGAGATGAGTGCGACGTCGTGGTTTCGGGCGGCTGGAACGTTCTGGTTAGCGGGGTGCCGCCGATATCTTCGCCATGCGGATCCATCTTGCTCTGGAAGCCTTTCATGCTTCCGTCCGGGCTGTCTCTGAAGGCTTGCGCGACGTCTGGTGTGTTTCGAAAGCCGCCAGAGGCCAGCTGTTGGGCAGCTGTGATCGCCACGTCGCGGTCCGTCGCGACGCAGATGCCTCGGACGACGTCCTTAAGGTCTTCGGCGTCCTGGCTCAGGTCTCGGATACGTTGCTTCAGGGCGGAGGTGCGCCTCTGGTCGCCGGTGGCGTTGTATACGCAATCGTCCCGCTTCTTCGCTAGGCAGAACGAACAGACAGGACGTGCGCCATCGCACTAGCAAAGCCGGTTCCGTCGTCAGCACCATCTCCCAAGACACGGCCCAAGGGCTAATGTACCTTGTGCTTCCGCCGCTGGCATGGCTGGCATGCTACTGCAGTTATGCTGGTGCGCTTCCGTTGGCGTTTTCGATGGCTGGCTGCGTCCGAGTCGCGCCGTCCCACGGAGCCGGGCGGGTTAGTGGGGGATGTATCTACCGGCGAAGAGATGACCGGCTGCTCGTCGGTCGCACTGCTCGGCGCCTGGGCATAGATGCTCTTTAATTCATCGGAGTAAGAGGGCGACATTGTGTGTCCAGGGCAATGATATGAAGGAATACCCAAGGAGAAAACGTTCCGACGGTTTGCCCGCTCGACACTTTTATCAGCCCTAGTCGTGCGGCGACGAAATACTGACGCAGCGGACACGGTTTGATCATCCCCGAACCGGATTCGTAGATGCTCGCTGCACTGCGTGCGCAGAGGAATCCAGAAAACCACTAACGCTTTCTAGCTGTACAACTCTCCTCTGTCCGTCCGGAGCTCCGCCCTATTTGTCACAAAAGTTTAGAACAAACCAAAAGTACCCTTATTAGCTGGATCTGGGGCGAAGCAAAGGTAAAGGCCAGTCGAAGCACCAAGGCCTGACGGCTCCAGGGCTCTTAGACGGGTAAGTCGAGCTTTTCTCAAGGACACAGACGCACAGCCAGAGAGCAGAGTTATCGATCGAGTTTCAACGTCGCGGATTCATCTGGAGATCACAAACGCAAGCCTACAATCTTGGAGCCAGACATCGTTTCTTCAAATAGCCCACAGCTTCCGCAGTGGCGCCTGTTCCTCCCGCGCAGGGTCCGCCGGATAGCAGTCGACCTCCATATCTCAACGCTATTGGAACCCCGGAAGAGCCGCGTGATACGCTCGCTGTCTAGACACCCGCCGCAGAGTGATGTGTATCCAGATCCCGGCCGAGAAAGCCGATCATGAGCCCAACGGCTGCGTTGCCGTGTCTGCGGCATCGTTCGAAAGTGGCTTGCGATGAGATCGTTGGAAGGTGAGCGGTTGTCAAAATAGTGTAGAAGCTAGGCGTTGAGAGGGCTATAGGGTCGAGCGCGTGGCAAAAGTCCAGGTGTGCACCAATCACGGACACTCGCAATATACTCCGTAGTGCGCAGCCATGACTAAGAGACCCCTTCCCCGCTCCCGCGATTGGTGCGGCCCCGGATCCGGAAGCCAATAATGACTGGGTTGCGGTCGGGTCAGGCTCTACGCATCTCTGGGCGTACGTCGCCCGACAAAGGCTCTCGATCTTGATCTCATCCAAAATTTCGAAGACTGGCACCGGTCTGGTGTCCTGGCAGACATGCTGGAGCCTGCACATTCGTCTTTTCACACGGCTGCCAGTGTGCCGCTATCGGCGTGGGGCACATGTTCCCTGTGGATTTACTGTCGGCACCGATCGATATACCCGCACGGCATTGAATCTTTCAAGCATGAGAGAACCAAGATTAGACTAATGCACAGCCAATCTCGATCTGCCTCTCAATATCAAGTCGCGTCCAAAGCCGGTGCTTGTTTCCCGGCAACGTTGACGTGAAGCCTGAGGCAGAGAGGCTCTTCGCGCGGAACATCAACGCAGGGTCTGCAGCCAGCCACCGAGCCGTTCCGTCCAGACGTAGTTATTTTAGCGGCGACCCTGGCGACTGACGGCGGCGGACGCACGCCTTCACGAGCGCCTAAATCGAGATCTGTCGGGTACATGAGCGTAGCCCAGCGCTGGTGCCGCGGCGGTCGACGTCATCGCGGCTTCCGCGCCTCTGGTCTTCGGTGACGTACTGGACGGTGACGCACCAATGGCGTGAAGAAGTCCGTGTTGCATGTGCTCGACTTCACTTTCAGGCTAGACGCATCCACCCGTCGCGGTTGAGACCTGCGTTCATCCCTGCTGACTCCTGCGCGCTTCGATCTCAGATCGGGCGCCTCAAGTCTGCTCCCTCGACTACTGTTCTTCGCATTGCATTGACCCCTCGACTTGTACTCTTCGCCGCCGTCTTCTATTTTGCTGCGAGGACGCTGAGCGAACGGACCGGTCAATGCCCGTAAGTTGCCAAAGTCTCCCGGAACTATTCGCTATACATATCTCTTGAGAATCACTTTCCCGCCGTCTCAACGCTCGCGTATCTCTGCCGTCTCATTTCGTTGATGAAAGCATAGAATCCAAAGACATCAAGCTTCTGAAGTGCTACTGATCGAATAAGAAAAAGTCACCCGCCAAGAGAATGAAAAACTAAGATCGAGATTGCCGTTCTCCGGGTGAGGCCCGGTGCTAACTGCCGAACCGTGTCCGGTCAGGCTTTTGCTGTGCCTTACCCTTCTCGCGAGACTGGAAGCCCTTGTAGTTCAAGACGGAACAAGTAGTCACCGGTTGAGGACTCATCCGACAGCAGTGAACCTTCAGCTCCAGGATGGTATTGCCAAAGACTTCTGCCTCGGTTTGGAGCAGCTTTCGGCGTGCCGAAAGGTCCTTGCTTCTCTTCTCCATTTTTGTCCGTCCACTTTCTCTTCTTCGCTCCTACTATTCGGTATTGTGTCGACATCTACATATGGTCAATTTAAGGAGCTGCGTTGAACCTATCCGTGCGCCGGCAGTAGACCGATAAGTTGATTGCTGATCGTACAGGTGATTAACCATGGCTAACACAAGCATCACGCAAGACGAGTATAGCTCTGCAGAGCAATGGACTTTCGACGGCCGATGACTGACAGGTTCCAGCGTCTACACGCCTGCGCAATAAGAGAATCATCGTACGAGACTTGGCGATTTTCAAGGAATAATTAAAAACATCCCGTGAGCTCTACGGGAATCAGAACAATTTCCATCTATCGTCAATGAACCAAGAGTCCACACCCTTCCCCCAGCTGCCTTTCACACCCATTAGACACTGCGAATATAATTTAAGAGCACGAATTCAAAGACATGGTGTTGTTGTCCCCAGGTGAAAATGCTAAATTGGACGCCCGAGCTGGGGACCAACGGTTCGTGCACCATGGTCTAAAATGTGCCCGTCCTTCCTCCTACAAGCTCGAGGAGAACCGACCAGGCAGGACTGTCCGGTGTGGGGAAAAGGTCTAGATAGTCTCTTCTACATGACCCACGCAAATTTTACACACCATACGCATACACACACAAAACAACTACACCTCTCCCCTCCCCCTCCCCCCTGCCCCTCTCACCAACACCCCCTCACAAATTCATCGTCACAGTCATACTATTACTATGCACCAACAACACCGGCGGCAACCCCTGACACAGCACCTCCAAATCCGCCACATACCGCACGCTCTCCTCCTCCCCCTCGCACGTCCCCTCCACCGGACTCGGCAGCGTCGTGAACACCACAGCCGTATCCACGCTCTCCCGCCTGATCAGCTCGTTCAGGATCAAATGCTGCGCGCGGCACGGTAGGTCGTTGAAGGAGAGCGGGACGGATTGCTGGATGGGGAAGCCGCTGGCTTGGGATGCGGCGCCTGGGCTGCTGGGGTAGGTGGAGGGGGAGGTTGGGACATTGTTGTTGTTATTGTTGTTGATTGGAGGAAATGGCTGGTTTACGTGCGGCGATGCGCCGCGCGTGTAGATGGATGAGATGTTTGCGCGGCGTGAGCGCTGCTCCTCGGGCGTTAGCGGCTCGGCGAACATGATGGACGGGCCTGGGCCTTCGTCGCTGTTGCTGTTGGCGGCGAGCTGGGGGCGCGACACAGGCTTGGATGGGAATTTGGGGAGGGGCTGGCGCGATGCGGCGAGGTTGGTGTCGCTGTTGGTTTGCTGGGGCGTGGGGGTGGTGTCGGTGGTTGGTTGAGAGGTGACGAGGGTGGTGTCGGAGGTGATGGGCTCGGGTTTGGGTTCGAGAGTGTTTGGCTGAGGCTTGGACATGGGGGAACGGCCGGATGCTGGTGTGTCGTTGGGTTTGCGCCGAGGGAATATGCGGGGGATGGGGAAGTAGCTGGTGTCTGCGCTACGCGTGTGCCGGATTGGAGCGGGAGATTCGTCGTCATCGTCCTCGGAATCAAGGTGTAGCTCGTCGATGTCGTTCTCTGAGGCTACGGATTGCTCTTCATCACTGGTAACTGCTTCAGAAGAGACTTCGTTTTCGGAAGATGAGCTTTCACTTGAGGTTTCATGTCCGCTGGTAAGGTTTGGGGGAAGGCTATGAGTCCGCATTCCAAAACTGACGCCAAACTGCTTCAGACTGCCAATCGATGTTCTGCGTCTTGTCCGACGGAGCATCTTTCGCAAGTCGGCGAATCTTTTTAGTTTTGCCTCTTTGTCGCCCTGATGAAAAGAGGTCCCTGGCCAGTTGGCAGTGTTTTCCAGAAAACCCTCGATCTGAGCGACCTCTTCGGTTGGAGTAATGGCACCATTACGCTTCCCACGAAGATTCTGTATGTCTTGCCACCAGGCTTCGTCTTTCAAGGCCTCTTCGATCTCGTGCCTAGCATCGCGACCGGGTGCGTCGGCCTGTCCATTTACGATAAACTCGTAAGATTTCAAGTCGCCGGAAGCTAACCAGAAGACTAAGACTTCGGCCTCGATTCTCAGATTCGAGAGCAGAGTTTTCACCCGTCCGCGTTCCTCTTCCACATCAGACTCGTATTCCACGAAGACCGCCACTCGAAGCCGGTACGCTCGCTTCCAAGATGGCACGGTGTCCAGGATACACCCAAGCTGGAGGATGAGTGTGTATGTATCGAAATTGGTCGTGAGAACGCTCTTTGTAGCACTTTTATGAGCAATTTCTGCTGACATCTGAATGGGCCAAAGATCGATGTACTTCTTCGTGTTGGCTTCCTCGTCTGATTTGTATATGTGCGATGCAGAGAGCATCCGCTCGAGCATGGATGGCTTTGGGGCCGGAAGCTCCAGCTCTTGAAAGCCTCTGGCAATGGCAACGTTCACTTGTAGGCGCAAAAGAAGATCTTCTAAGACCGTGACATAGCTTTGTGGAGTGACTGCACTTTCCTTCCGGCAGACATCCGTCGGCAGCTGGCCTTTGAGTTTCTCTTCTTCGGCCTGTTTCCATTTCCCTTTGGGCTTCAGTTGACTGGGACCAGAAACGTTGGCCAAATCTGCTGGATGCGTTCGTTGCGGTGAGATGACGTCGACAAGTGGATTGGTCCGTAGATCATTCAGATTGAAGAAGCCCATGATAACGATGTTAGGCTTCATTCCACCGAGTCCGGCGCTCAGAACCACGTTCCGGGTGCCCCATTCGATTCCTGGAGAAATGACAACATTGACGAAGGCCTTTATTCTTGAGAAGTCGATGTATTTCGTCCACGCAGTCTGTTGTCTTTTCGCTTCCGGAACAGCACCAGCAAAGTCGTTGGTCACAATGACGTGCCCCAGTACAAAAAGTGCCCCTTTCTTGAGAGAGTTGCAGAATTGGATAAGTTTGTACTGCCGCCGTGGGTCGTTGATGAAGAGAAGAATCTGAGGTCTCCAGAATTTGACGTGTTCCTGACGTAGTCGAAGAAGATACTTCCGGACTTGGTGGTAGATAAGACTTTGGCTGACATCTCCCCAAGGTTTCGGTGGTGTCGTATAATGAATGATGAGAAATACTAGGCAGAGGATGGCAACGCAGCCAGACGCATACAAGCCGTCCACGAAAAACATTGTGATGCCACTGGCTATAGCTCCTATTGCGGCAGTCCACCAGTTGAAGTAGTGGAATGATGGCCGGAAGTTCGGTGCTGAAGCTATTTTCAGTAGGAAACAGGCCAGATTGGTGACTAGAAAAGTCATCAGATATGTCATCGTGACAAATGACGCAATCTGGTTGATATCGGCCAGGATAGTCAACTGAGATAGGGCATATGTCAGAATAATAGCCAAAATGGGCTCGTCGGTGCCCTTGGTACCCTGGCCAAAAATTGAAAGCCCCGGAATGAGCTTGTCCCGCGCCAATGCTTGGAGGAGTTTAGCGGACCCAATGACACCCATCAGGGTAGAAAAGAACGTCGAGGCGAACTCTCCAAGAAGGACTATGACGCCGGACACATTGACCTGCGGGTTCGATCAGCAAGCGACCTAAGACCTTATATTGAACTGCATACCACTTGAATGACATTAGCATTATTGTATAAAGATATCCTGGTAATGCTTGCAGCCATTGATAGAACTACTATCGTGTAAGTCACGAATGTCAAGCCAAGCCCGTAGAGAGTTCCTTTTGGAATAGCTCTGCTGGGATTTTGAAGGTCTCCGGACATGGAAGCGCCACTGCACGATCTCCAAGTCAGTGGCAGGAACACTCTTTCAGAAGCGGTGAGCAGACTCACGCGAATATACCGCCGGTTGCAGGAAAAAGAATGCCGAACAGATCTTGCCATGTTTCCTTTCCTTTCATCTCGCTACCATTGGCACTTTTTGTCAGCTTTGGAATCATGTTCCCCTTCAGAGTGTCGAGACTGGGCCCCGTATACTCGATTCCTAATCTCGGGTTCGCGAAGGGCTGTTTGACGAAAGTGGACAACGGGATGCTGAAAGTAGCCACGAGCAGGACAATCAAAAGCGCGTTGCTGCATCGAGCAAACAAGCCACTTCCGGCCAAGCAGATGGCAGTACAAATGACAAGAACAATTGTAGCCCAGAGATATTGCCACCAGAAGTCATCGGGAAGCCAATTGGCCCGGTCGCCGTGAGTAGAGCCGAAGTTGTTGACAAAACAAGCGACAAGGCCAACGGCGTTCATGCCGGTGTTCAGGACAAATCCAAGATAAAAAACAATACCAATGGATCCGCCGAATTCGGGACCCAGGCTACGGGAGATGAGGTAGTACGCACCTCCACCTCTCACCGTTCCATTGGTGGCAATGGCGGAGATGGACAGTGTAGTCAAGAGGTTGATGGCATAGCAAGCAAGGAGCATTCCTAGAGAGCTCACATTAGCAAAGAAATTGGCAACAAGCCTATAGTGAAGCAGCTTAAAATGGTCGTGGGGGGGATCAGGTGGAACGACAAGGTTTTCACCCCCTCCCGCAGCCGAAAGTAGATCCAGATCGATCAAGAGCCGGGTTGCCTCGTTCATTCTTTCTTGAAGGATGCGTGCTTTGCACGAGAAAGCGTCCCGCATGAGACCCTGAGCTCCATGCAAGCCCATCTCTTCTTCTCTTGACGGATCCACCCAGTCCAGCTTGGTCCACATGCAGGACGCGAGTCTTCTCGCAGAAGGGGCTCAAGTCGCTTAAAGTCTGGGTATCATCATGTTGCGAAAGGCACGGATCTTACCGAGACGAGACTGCAAGTCGGCCGCGGGAGGAGAGCAGCACAAAGCACGGTGTTGATATGTGATGACTTACCCATCATGCCCAGCACTCCGCTCTGGCCCAGGATGAAGCCAAAGCGGAGGAACATCAAGATACTCAGTACATTGAGAGTCGTCGGCACAAAGACACCGGCGAAGGTGCCGAGCTTCGAGGAGGGGTGGCCCCATGCGGAAGAGTCCGTCGCAGGGCCGCGAGCCCTGCTGTGAGCGCGCTCCAGGCCGTGCCTCCCACGCGGCACTCGTCGTCCACTCGGCGTCAACGACGGAGCGACGGAGGGCGCGCGCGACGCAGGCCTGCTGCTCGCCACATAGCTCCGGCCTCGTGCGAACAGACTCGAGAAGAAGCTTCCGACGCCCTCGGGCTCACGTGAAGCGCGGCGCAGGCGTCCTTGGCGGGCTCCGGAGGCCAGGAGTGGCTCGTGCTCGTCCTGGGAGACGGACCAGCGCCGTTGGAGCTGGTGGTCGTCGTCCTGCGCGGATCGCGCTATGAAGTTGGAGCGCGAGTGGAGCCTGGGAGGCATGCGGGACGATCCCCCGCGGGAAGCCATAGCGTCGAGGTGGTGGTGAGAGGCTGGCACAGCGGCGGTCACCGGGCAGACGCGCGACACGGCCGGGCGCTGGATATACACCGCTCCGACATGGCGTGCGACGCAGCAGTCGCGAGGGCTCGGCGGCGGCGATGCTGTCAGCACTCGGCAGGGAGCTGGGCTCGACGTCGCCCTGCTAGCTGCGCGCCGGGCGCTGGGCCTTTGACGTTTGAGGCGACGGCGCGCGGTCCAGGCGGGCGGGCAGCGCGCCAATGACGGCGCGCGCGAAGGCCCGGCGTCGGTGGTTCAGCGGCGGCGGCTGGCAACGGCCGGCCTGCTGATGACCTCGCTGCACGCCGGACATCTGCGCGCCCTGGGCCTCCACCGCTGGCGTGATCATGCTCGCTGTCGCCTATCTCGCTCCACGCTGATCGCCCGCCCTCGTCTTGTCTCTCTGCTGCTGTCCGGCCGCCGCCTGACGTATAGGCGACCCGCGTCCGCGCCCGTGCCAGGCCCGCCATAGCTCCCATCCGCAAATCCCTCAAGAAGAGCTCCCCCTCCCCCAGCCACCGCTCGCAGCCCACTCAACCCCCGTCTCAGTCCAAAATACCGCACGCCATGTCCGACCCGCGCGACGACGCGGCCGAGCCGAGACCGGTGCCCGCGTCTGCTCGCTCGCCCAGCAGAGGTCGGTCGCCCGCCGAGGGCTCCTTCGCGCGAGCCGCCTCAACCCGCCGCCTGGGCTCGCCCGTCCCGTCGTATGGCGGCGCCGGCACGTCGCCCAGAGTGCCTCAGGTGCCGACACCGCAGCAGCTCCAGGCTGGCGAAATCCCCGAGTCGCGAACGCCGCTGGCTGGCCTGGACCCCGCCAAGTCATCCCTCACCGGCCCTGGAGAGTCGGCTCTTGCGAATGCGCTCAAGGGCTCGCTCGGCGGAAACACTCCTCCGCGCTTCGGCACGCCTCCGCTCCGCCCCATATCCCCCGTCCCCGAGAGCGTCAGCCGCGCCTCGAGGACGAACTATGGCTCCCTCAATTCTGGACACGTCGGAAGTCCAGGAGGTCGCCTGGAGGACCACGAGATCGTGAGAAGACACTTGGTTGGCGGCGGCAACGGCTCGTCGTCGAATCTTGCCGGAGGCGTCTACGGATCTCCCAAACGTGGGGGTTTCCGTGGGTCGGACGACGGCGACCGTGCTGAGGACGACGACGAGGGATTCAGCAGCCTGCAGCTGCAGGGTGGAGACATCACGCGTCAGATCTACCGCTGGACGGAGCAGCAGGAAGCTGAGGCACAGGGCAAAACTCGAAGAAGCCGCAGTTTCCACGCGGCACGTCCTCGCCCGGAAGATTCCGTGTTGAATATCGGCACGATCAAGCAGCCTGGCGGTTTCCGCAGAAATTACATCAGAAGAACCGCACCCAGCCCATCGCCTGGACCTTCATATGGACAAAATGGCAACGGCGTCAAACGGCAGCAACCCCAAGTCTTCACCAACAACTTCCTTGAGTTCTTAAGCTTGTACGGTCACTTCGCCGGTGAAGAGCTGGAAGAGGATGACGAAGTTCTTGGGCCCGACGAGTACTTCTCGTCCGATGCCTACGAAGAGGGCACAGGCGGCGAGTCCGGCGAGTCGGACGGAGAGCCGGGCGAGCACAGCGCCCTGCTCACTCCAGGAAAGAGGAGAAAAAGAAGAAAGCAGAGAACTACCGGCAAAGGTAGCCCTTCAGGTGCTGCCATGCTGCTGCTGAAGTCCTTCGTCGGCACTGGTGTTCTCTTCCTCCCTAGGGCTTTCCTCAACGGAGGCATGCTCTTCAGCAATATCGTTCTGCTCGTGGTTTCTGCGCTTAGCTACTACTGCTTCGTCCTGCTTACTACGACTCGCCTTTACATCCATGCTTCCTTTGGAGATATGGGCTACCATCTTTACGGAAAGTGGATGCGCAATCTGATTAACATTTCGCTCGTCGTCAGTCAGATCGGCTTCTCATCCGCCTACATCGTCTTCGTCTCCGAGAATCTTCAGGCTTTCATCGAGGCCGTCTCCAAATGCCGCACATTCATCGACATCAAGTACATGATTTTGATGCAGATGATCATCTTCTTGCCGCTTTCCCTGTACCGCAACATCAACCACATCCAAAAACTTGCTTTAGTTGCCGACGCGTTCATTGTTCTCGGCCTTGTCTACCTGTATTACTACGACATTCTTACTCTTGTCGGCCAACATGGAATTTCCGACATTAAGAACTTCAACCCCAACGACTGGACGCTATTCCTTGGAACAGCCATCTTCACCTTCGAGGGCATCGGCCTCATCATTCCAATCCAGAGCAGCATGAAGGATCCTGCGAAGTTCCCTAGGGTCTTGGCAATGGTCATGGTCATCATCACTGTTATTTTTGTGAGCATGGGAGCACTCTCCTACGCTGCCTTCGGTTCGAAGACGAAGACCGTCATCATCCTCAACATGCCGCAGGACAACAAGTTTGTCAACGGCGTGCAGTTCATCTACTCGCTGGCCATTCTGCTTTCTACTCCGTTGCAGATCTTCCCGGCAATTGAGATCAGCTCCCAGCAGCTCTTCAGCAAGACGGGCAAGTTCAATCCTTGGATCAAGTGGAAGAAGAACTTCTTCCGCTTCTTCATGGTCATGTGCTGCGCGCTCATTGCATGGGTTGGTGCGAACGACTTGGACAAATTTGTGTCGCTCGTGGGCAGCTTTGCCTGCATTCCGCTCGTATACATCTACCCAGTAAGTAACACTAACACCGTTGAACTGTATCGAACAGATGACTAATTTCAATTGCCAGCCCATGCTCCATTACAAAGCTGTCTCGCGTACCTTTTGGCAACGGTTCTTCGATATCGGTCTTTGCGTCATCGGCTTGGTCATGATGCTCTACACCACGGCTCTTACGATCAACAGTTGGGTCAATGGACAAGATTCGAAGCCCCCTGGTTACTGCGACGACAAGTGATGGGCACACTCGATCTGATCAACGTCACTTCTTACGAAGCTTTTCTATGCGTATCTCGATGTCAAAGCGCCTTGCTTTATCTGTTAGTTTCTGAATAGACAGAATCCAACTCTATGTATCAGGGCTGTCGTCGACTTGTAAATTGGACTTTGGAGCGGCAGCGGGTCTGTTTTTCTGCATTCGGCTTTTGCGCAATGTTATGTACGTACATGCATCCTAGAGGCGTTCAAAGAAGCGTTTTCCTCAGTTCAGTAGCGTTTTTGGGTAGCAATGGATATGTGCACAATTGGGAAAAAAGAAGCTCCTGCGCGTTCGTGTATCGCAGTGTCGGTCGGGTATCTCTGAGGGCGAGCCGACGGCCGCCGGGCGGGATCCAATGACGTATCGCCAACAACCCCACCATTCGCATCTGTCCGCTATCTCCGACACGCCCACCGCCAAAGAGTCACACCTGCGGATTCTGCCCGTGTCGGCGCCCGCAATGTTCTAGAGGCCAACGGACACATATTTTAGTGCTTAGCTCGTGCCTAAATGACGTCCCTCAGCTCGTTCACCTCATTCCCTCCCTGACACCTCTCCTCATGCAATCGCGATAGCCCGCCATCCCCCACGCACAGCACGCGCGCACCTCTCCATCCGACATCCACCACCACCACACTTGAACCGACCACCGCACAACCATGGCCCTCGCAACCCTCCTCTCCGCACCGCTCCCCGCCCCCCTCACCACCTCCCCCACCCTCACCCTCCTCCTCCCTCTCCTCCTCGCCCTCCTCACCCTCACCCTCTACCGCCTGTACCTCCACCCCCTCGCCGCCTTCCCCGGCCCGCCCCTCGCCCGCCTCACCTCCCTCTGGCTGTACGCACACTCGTACCTTGGCACTGAAGCGCGCGTCATCGATGCCCTGCATGTGCGCTATGGCCCCATCGTGCGCATCGCGCCCAACGAGCTCGACTTCGCGGTGGGCGCGGCGCTGGGCCCCGTCTACGTGGCGCGCGGCGGCATGCGCAAGGCGGGTTACTATCGCAACTTCGACATCGAGGGGCACCAGAGCATCTTCAGCGCGGTGGATCCGGCGCATCGCGCCCCGAGGGCGAAGGCGGTGGTGCCGATGTTTAGCACGCAGGCGATTAGGCGGGAGGGGGAGGGGGTGGTGAGGAGGGTGGCGGAGAGGATGGTGAGGAGGTGGGAGGGGGAGAGGGGGAGGAGGGAGGGGAGGGTGGATGTGTTGAATTTGGCGAGGAGCTTGGCGTTGGATGCGGTGAGTGGGTATTTGTTTGGGAGGGAGTATGGGGGGGTGGAGGAGGGGATGGAGGAGGGTGATGGTGTGGGGGTGAAGAAGAGGAGGTTCGAGCAGCTGTCGGCGAGCCAGTTTGTCAACACTTTCGTGGCGGTCGGGAGGTTCTTCTATCTGCCGAATTGGGTGTTTGTTGCCGTCGAGGCGATGGCTATGAAGTTCAATGTCGAGAAGCAGGAGGTGGAGAGCAGCATGGAGACGGTCGCCGCGTTCGTCAAGGATATTGTTGAAGAGGCGGAGAGGGGCGGCCGCGAAGACACTTATCAAGGTCGCTTGCTGAGCGCTGGCTTCTCCAAGGACGAGACCATGGCCCAGTGCATGGACCTGATGTTTGCGGGGACCGACTCGACGGGCATGAATTTGGCGACGGCATGCTGGTGGTTGACCAAGAGACCCGATGTGTAAGTACTATCACTATCTCTTCGAGGTGCAACATCGGCTCTCGTGGACCGGATTGCTAACGGACCCTCGTCTACCAGATATGCCCGTCTCCGGGAAGAAATACTTGCGAATCCCGATATCGACCCGCAAACTTTGCCTTACCTCTCCAACGTCATTAAGGAGACCCTTCGCATTAGCATGGCCAACCCGACCCGCCTGCCACGTGTCGTGCCGCCGCAGGGTTGGAACTTCGAGTCGACCTTCATCCCGCCAGGCACCGTGGTCGGCCTCTCGCCTTACACGCTGCACTTCAATCCTCGGGTGTTCCCGCGGCCGCACGAGTTTCTGCCCGAACGCTGGGACAACCCGACGCCCGAGATGCTGCGTGATCACATTCCTTTTGGATTGGGCAGCAGGGCTTGCATTGCTCGGAACCTTGCGACCGTGGAACTCTACTTGGCGGTGAAGGAAATTGTGGGTAGGGGCGTCATCGAGGGTGCGAAGTGTGTAAAGGATAAGATTGAGATCCTTGACTGGTTTAACTCGAGAGTGATTGGGGAGAAGATCGAGTTGGAGTGGTCATGACGGCGGGAAACTTGAGACCAGAAACCGGCGTGGCGTATTCGTTAAGGAGGAAGAAAAAGGAATCAGATAATAGAAGGCGTGCAGCGGAGAAAAGGAAATTTCGTCCAACAAATCACGGATAATATGGACCGAGTGACAGGCTTTCAGGATGACAAGTACATGGCTGGGAGACCAGCCAAGAAAAGTTTGCATTACTCGCTATCGCTGTCGTCACTGCTGCTCGATGCTTCATTCTTTTCTGCCGGTGCTTCATCATCCTCATCAGGCGTCCCGTTCATAATGAACGACTTCAAGCACGTAATACGGTTACCCGTCTCGTGTGTGCCTACCAACTCTCCAACCTGCTTGGCGGAGAGAGTGTTGCTGACGGTGGCAGCCTTATCGCTGCCGCTCTCCTCTGCTTTCTTCTTGGGCGCACCACTGGCTTTGTTGTCGGATGGCAGGCTCAGCTCACCTTGGCTCAGCCGCCAAATCCTCACAGCCCCGTCGCTACTGCCCGTGATAATGTAGAACTGATCTGCTCCTTCGGCCACAGGGAGGATTTCAAAGTCCTTGATCCGTCCGGTCAGGCCTGCTGCTTTGCCACCGAGCTGGGCGATCAACTTGCAGCTGGGAACCGAGGCCTCTTTTCCAGTCTGAACTGCTTGCGAACTTGCTTCCGGAGTCACAGTTTCCTTGGTTGAGTAAAAGAGGATGCGGCCGTCCTCTGTGGAGATCGCAATGATATCGCCAAGTTCCTCGCTCAGCCCAGGCACGTAATGGACTTGGTGAATCTTTGTCATGGGCCTGGGCAGCGTCTGAGACTTCGGTCGGGAGTCCAGCCCGTACACCACGAAGCCTCGCTCAAAGGCCACCACCCATTCCTCGCCGTCGGGGCTCCACTTCACCTTGCGGCCCTCGCCGGACGACCACTTACCCTCACCGACGTTTTGTAGAATTTCGCGGTCGAAGTTGAGGACGCTGGCCTTCTTTCCCGTCATGACGTTCCACAGCCTCATGCACTTCTCTCCCTTGCTCACACTGATCATGAGTTTCTGACTCGGGTGCACCGCAAAATCGTTGATTCCCGTCGGCACCTCGCCCGGGCCGGCAGTGTCTCCACTAGGCCTACCGTGGGGCTTCGGTATGGGCGCCTTGATGCTGGACAGCACTGTCCAGTCGCGCGTTCGCGAGATGGCAATGGTGTTGTCGTCTGCTCCAGAGAACAGCTTGGACCTGCTTGGGAAGTGCAGCGCGCTGATGTTCGAGGAGTGGTGCATCAGCGAGCCCATCTCGCGGTTCTTGGGATTGTGACTGATGGGCGTGCCGGTAAGACTGGGTATCGAGGGCTGCGAATGGGCCGGCGGAGGCGCGGTCGAGAGCTGGTAGAGGTTGATGCGTTCATCGGTGCTGCCGCTTGCGAGGATGACCTTCTGCGACTGCGGATCGGAGGATTCGGAAGGCGGGGAGAGGGCGAGACAGCGGATGGCGGAGGCGTGCGCGTTGAAGAGGAAGGTGTCGGCGAACCTGACAGCGCCGCTGTCCTTCGCGGGGGCCTTCTGGTCCGGGTGCGCGCCTATCGTAGCGGTGAGGCCGTGGAGGACGCGCTCGTAGGAGCCCGTGATAATTTGCAGCGAGACGGGTGACGCCGGGGTGGACGGCGCGGGTGCGCTGGAGGGAGCGTCCTGCGCGGCAGCTGCGCGCTGGGCCTTGGGTGCGGCCTCATCGGCAGCGGCGTCGCGCTTCCTCTTCGCCATTTCGAAAGTGCGTCGTGGTCGGGGTTGGTTGCAAGCAGCAGCGGTGTGCAGTCGCGTCACTTCGGCTGGCCATGCGACGCAACTTTTCTGCCGCGCCGGGCTCGGGCGGTGAGGCGCCATTGGACAACAGCCCGCAATCCAGGGAGATCGGACGGGCGCGCGACAACCACCCAGGCTCGTACTCTCATAACGACCCGGCCAGCAGCACGCTCACCCAACTCATCAACTTTTCCTCGCCAGCACACCCCAAACCCCCCGCCGTGGCGCTCCTAGCGAATGACGGATGTCGTTCCGCCGGGCTGTCATCTCCTATGTCCCTAGACAGCGTTCGTTCGGGCGTGGAACGCGACAAACGCAATGAATTGCTGTAAGTCACGTTACCCTCACTTTTTACGGTCGCATTTCGCGTCGGTCTTGTCTTTGCAGTGATGCGAAAGGGAAAAATCGCTCCTATTGGTTTGTCGACGCGTCGTGGTGGAGATCCAGGCGCCGTGGTGCTGACTTGGGCGGGTCGCGCAGCAACATCGAGACATCGCGGAAAAGGAAGCTTCGGGAGCTCTACGCAATCACCTCGTGCATAAATGCGAACCACCCGCCCACCTTTACCTTCCCGGACCCTCCGACGGATGCACGCGAGCTGCAATTCCTTGAAGAAAATGATATCACGAAGTATGTTCCAATAATTCCCTTTCTAATTGTTGAAATAATAATTTCGTCGCTGCATTACTGATGCAGACGCGCGATCCGCAGAGCACGCTACTTCAAGGAAGAAACCCTTCCTGTCCTCACACCCTCGAAACCGATCACGAAACCATCGCAGCCCTCTCCCGCCGGATCTCCTGCACCAGCACCTGTGTCCAAGCCGACTGCGCCCACTGAACCGGCGCAGGGTGCTGATGCTCTCGGAAGTCCTGCCGCCGCCGGATCTCCAGTAGCTCGCGCGTCGCCTCCGGCTCCCAAGGACGTCGCAAAGCAGCCAACGCCCGCTCCAGCCCCCCCGCAGCCTCTTGCACGCGATGATCTGAAGCCCGACACCGCGTCACGCCCGCCAGAGGATCAGAAGCCGAACGAGCCTGCTGCAGAAGCAGCGGAGCCTAGCACACCGACCTCGAAGCAAGTGCAACCTCCAGCAGCCCTCCCTGTTCCTCAACCTACTCCCGAAGTGCCTTCCGTGAAGCCTAGACGGCCTTCCTCCGCCCTGCCTGACGGCACCACTATTCTTCCTGATCCTCAAACGCTGGATCGCCCCGCCAGGAAACCCAGGACTATCCATCTGCCGCCCAAGGAAGTTCAAGAGCAGCGTATACGTGAGATCCATCATGCACAGGAGCGCGCAGCGCAGCGGGAGAAGAAGGAGGACGAGCATCTGGCTGCTGCTGGGGAGGCCATTAATGGAGAGGTTGCTTCGTCGCCATCATCTACGCTTGGACCGCATTCCGCAAACACCTCTCGAGCAGATCAGCATTCACCAGCAACGAGTCCCGATGATTCTACGCCCCGTCATGATGTCAGCTTTTCCAGCACCCAACGTTCAGGCGTCGAAAAGGATAATGCTACGGCAATGACGCCGCCGGACGTTACCCCCGACGCCCAGCTACGATTCGAAGAGTCTGTGAGGCAGGCAAGAGATTCAATCAAGGATGTGGATCCGAGTATTGCCAAGGCCAAAAAAACCGATCTTACGAAGCAGGCTGCAAGAGCTACGCAAGATTCAAAGGTGGCGTCGGATGGAGACGCAGAAAACCACGAGTCTACCAGACCTCAGAACGCAGTCAATGGTCTTGTCCCAGAATCACCAAGCGAAACTCCTAAGGACGCAATCGATGCCAGGGCAAAGGACAACAAGGCTAAGCCGCGCACTTCTATTGATGGACAGCTTGCGGTGCAAGATGTAACGATGCAAGATGGGGATACGCCACATGCCAATGATGCCAAGGCAATTTCGCACAGGAGACATGATCCTCCCGAAGCAAGCAAGACGGGTCCCAAGGTTGCTAGAGTGTCAGATACCGTTTCCGATCCTACCACAACAGCTACGAAGCACACTTCCACCTCCATTGGAATACGGCCAACTTCCCTACTTCTCCGAGGTCGTGAGGCCGAATACCGTGACCGGGAGAAAGCAAAGGCAGCCGGTGTTATTTTTGCGAAGCAAGATAATGCGCTTTTGCTAAGAGGTGGGCAAGCAGTAAATAAGGCCTGGACTGACCTCAAAGGAGCCGCGCAAGATCCAGACAAGGATTACCTGATTGGAATGTTCGATTTCCAGGCACACTCTGGCCCGTTATACTCGTGCCGGGAGCTCCTGGATAAGGCCACGAAGACGTATACGACACAGAGCAAGTACGCCAGCATCCGGGAACAGCAGGACTACAAGATTCTCAAGCGTATCTACACCTTGCAACATGCCAACAGGTGGTCGTTGCGACAGATGGAGAAGTCGACTGAACCACCGCGTGGAGTTACGTTCCATGATAGTCTCCTTGCCCAAATGAAATGGATGCGAACCGACTTCAGGGAAGAGCGTCGGTGGAAATTGGCTGCGGCACGGAACATGGCGGAATGGTGTGCAGAATGGGCCGCAGCATCCCCGGAAAAGCGTCGCTCATTGCAGGTTAAGGCTACGCGCAAGTCGGCTGCACCGCCACCTCCAATGGATCCAATGGATGAGGACATCCCCTCGCCACCGGAACTTATTCCGTCCGGCGCCAACGAAACGGAAAGCGAATCCTACCCAGAGGATGAGGACCTACCCATTAATCTTCGATCATCGAACCCCCCTGCAGCTTTGTTCTCCCTGGGCTATGAAGATATCGTTGCTAAGATCGACAACACCCCAATCAGCGAAAAGGTCCTTCAGGAACTACCGTCATACGAATCCAGACTGAAAGGCTTCCCATCTCCATCCGTTTTGGGCCCGGCCTCAAACGATTTCGACATCATTCCTGTCTCACAACTAATTACCACCAAACTGGTACCAAGATCAACTGAGCCGCCCAGGAAACGAAGTCGATATGAATACGAAGAGGAGGACGATTCGTTAGGCTACGCCAACAAGCGGCCTACCTCAGAGCGCTCGAACGCATCCACCCCGAGTCTCCGCTTTTCAAGAGTTGGTCTGCCTCCGGAACAAACAGATGTTGCCCTGTTCTTGCCTGAGAACAAGCATGTCCGCGACCGCCTGCATGCTGGACACGCTTTCCGACCCCCTTCGGAGTTTCCAATGCCATCTACAGCATTCTTCGAGTCCAGGGCCCCATCTCAGTGGCTCTGGGACGAGGACCAGAGGTTACGTATTCTTGTCAAAGAATACCAATTCAACTGGTCCTTGGTCGCCGCCTCTCTGGAACAGCCTTCCCTGTTCACATCCGGTGCCGAACGACGCACGCCATGGGAGTGCTTCGAACGTTGGGTGCAATTGGAGGGGTTGCCCGGCGAAATGGCCAAGACTCCGTACTTCCGTACTTACCAGGCTCGCCTCGAGGCTGCTCAGCGCACAGTCTCTGCGCAGTACCAGGCTGCACAGCAACAAGCACAACAGCAGGGACAGGCGCCTGGACAGATCTTAGGTACGCCGAGACGCCGGACTGCTCAACCGATTCGCGTTGAGAGGCGCAAGAACAACAGGTTCTTGGCGCTGATCGATGCGATGAGGAAGCAGGCGCGCAAGCGCGAAACTGCTCAGCACAAGCAACAAGAAGGTAATTACAATCCCGCAAGACTAGTTTGCGACGAACATTTGCTGACAATAATCACAGCTGCCAAGGCCGCTGCATTGAGGAAGGCCCACGAAGCCGCCCCCGTGCGGAACAGTGTCCACACCCCTCAAGAGTTCAGCAAATTAAAGTACGACCGAGAACAGAAGTTGGCAGAAAAACAGGAAGAATACCGCCGACAAGTGCTTGCGGCGCAAAGAGCGAATGTGAGTACTCATTCCATGACTCAGTATCAATCCATCTGCTGACACCCATCTCAGCAGGCAATGGGAAGACCCGGCCAGATGCCTGGCCATCCTGGTATGCCGGCTGGTCTCGCTCAGCAACGCAACGGTACTCCGAATGGCGCCCACGGCCAGATCCCCGGTCAAAATGGCCAACTTCATCCCAACATGGGCATGCAAGGTCGTCCACATCCTGGCGGCATGCAAGGCAATATGCCGAACGGTGGCATGCCCGGAATGCCCATGAGTGTTCCGCAGGCCCAGATGCAGATGGGCATGCAGGGCCAACGACTCCAGCCTCACCAAGCTCAAGACATGCGCATGGCGATGCAGCAACGGAACCTTAACCTAACCCAGCAGCAGCAATTCGCTTTGCAGCAACAGGCTCAACAAATGAACCGGGCCAACAACATGTCTGGGGTACACATGAATGGGGCGAACAACAATATGCAGAGTCCTGGGATGCTCACAGCCAACATGGGTCCTTCCAAGGTCAACGGCGGCAACAACGGAGGCATGAATGGCATTCAGGGCTCTTCGGCATCGCCACGTATGACAGGCGCGAACCACGCGACCCACCAACAGCCGCAAGCCCTCTCCAGCGGCCATGTCCCGCAGATCACGAACCTCACCCACGAGATCCAACTCCAGAACCCGAACATGTCCCAAGCCGAAGTCAGCCGCATCGCAAGCGATAGGATGAACCAAAAGCTGCAGCAAAATGCTCGGCAAAACGCGCTCAACGCCGCCTCCGGCGCCACCGCAGCAGGCGCAGCCACAAATGCCGCGCACATGTCTCCGAGCCCTTACCAGCAGCACGCCACCCTCGCCAACGCCGGCGGCAGCGCCAGCCCTCCAAACCACACTCCGCAGCAGCAGGCAGCGTTCCAGCAGCAAATGCGGCAGCACATGATGCAGCAGCAGCAGAGACCCCAGGGAGGCCAGCAAGGCAGCCCGACCTTGGCATCCGTCCGCCCGGACAGCCGGAGCGCGACGCCCCAGCAGAACCCTCAGCAGATGCAACAGCAGCAGCAGGGTCAGCACGGCAGCCCGACGAGGGGTTCTGGACAGCCGGGGCAACAGCAGCAGGGTCAGCAGGGCCAGGGTCAGGGCCAGCCGGGTAGCCGTTAGTTAGGTCTTTTGGTTTCGAGATGACGGGATGACTAGCGTATTCAACTTCTTGATTCCTGTAGTTTTTCTGCTCGCGTCGCGGATGGGCGATGTTAAGAGCAGTAGGGTTTTTCTGCGCACTCACATTGGTTTGATCCCAGTGGAGGGGCGTTGCTACGATGTTCCAACGATGCCTTTTGGGGGAAAAAATGGTGTTGTGTTCTTTTTTTGATTTCTCCTTCTTCACATGTTACGGGGTGAAATGAATTTTACAAGCGGGATCGGTGAAGGTGGCGTTCTTTTTCCGGGAAGAAGGGTTCGGTGTAGTTTGATGCGGTTGCGGGGATCTGGGTTGGAAGTGGTGGTTCGTGGGACGACGGATGGGATGGATTAGGGAGAATGGGATGGATGGATGGACGGCAACGGGCTGGGTATTTGAGCTTCCCGTCTTGCTTGCTTGCACGATTAGCGTAGCTTTGATTCTTTTTTCGTCTTCAAAACTCCCTTTTTAGACGCTTTATTTGCTTCTATTTCCATTTTCTGTTCGCAACAGAAACCGGTTCTTTGGAAATGATATACGCGTGAGGTTGGCTTGGCAAAGAGCTGCTTGATGCTGAGAAAATTCTTGTACTATGCTCTGTGTACATTAGTGTGACGGATTGTATATGCCGTGATTTTTTGGCCTGGCCTCATGAAGTTTCGTTGTAGGTAGTGTGGAGGTAGGTAGTTAGGCATTTCGGCTACTGACGCTGAAAAAGTCCTGATCTTCTCTCTTTTATCCTCTGCGAATCTTTTGGGTATCCAATATCCTCCTCGTTCCCAGGCCCTTTGAGCTGGCCAGAATACATACACATAGGAGGCAACAACCCCCTTCGTTCCTTGATTGAGCCAAGTGTCCATGGTCACGCAGCAAGCTCCTCTGAAGTAATATAGATCATTATTTTCTCCTCAAAATCCCTCGCTCACTTCGGTACCTTCTGCGTATCCTCATCGAGCAGTTCCCGCGCTGCAATAATCTCAGACTGGTCATAGTCCCAGCCGGGCTCGCCCGAGGCGCTGCGCCGCACGATCTCAGCCAGCTTGGCCGTCGCCAGCTCGTGGAGGCGCTCGACGGTCGCAACGGGCGGCGGCGCGAGGTCGCCCGCGGTGGGGTCGGTCACGGCTTGCTTGTTGGAAGCTTTGGGAAGGACTTCGAGGAGCTTTTTGGTGCTCTGTTGGGGGGTTAGTTAGCGGGGCTATTAGGATGAGAGGGTGTTTGCTTGGATTGGGGAGGGCTTACTAGCTTGAGGCCGTAGTATCCACGCAGATAGTCGTCGCACAGCTCAACGCTGCGGCAGAACCGCCGCATGCTTTCGCTGAGGTTCTTGAGTACGTTGCCGTCCGCGCTGGTCGAGGCTGTTGCCGACATGTATAGTAGCTCGCCCATCCGTGCATGCACATTCCATGCGAATGGCGTTATTACCAGGACCTCCTCCAGACTGAAGATGGCCTGGGAGTACATATTCTGGCCGAGGTAGAGGTCGGACAGTTCAGCCCAGGACTCGGCGTCCGTAGGCGAGAAGTCGAGCAGGTCGACAAGCGCAGCGATGGCGTCGGCAGTGCGGCCCAAGGAGCGGAGGAGCGCAACCTTGCGTTTACGGAGGGGCTGTAGCATCATTCACAATTGGACGTCGTCAGCCATCATCCACCATGATATCCGCTATCCAGAACTACCCGGCTCCGTGTCCAGCCACTCCCGGGTCCAAAACGCGAAGCTTACCAAGCTCGTCGGATCCTCCTTCAGCACCAATTCCAGCTCCTCCAGAATGCGTCGCAGGTCCTTGTCATCGGCAGCGACAGCGCTCTCGTACAGGAAGCGCAGGGCGACGACGCGCTGATTGTCGTCGCCGAAGCGGGCCTTCAGCCGGTCAAGGCACTGCCGCGCGGACTTGTCGTCGCCGGTGCGCAGGCACGACAGCAGCAGGTTCTCGTAGGATGCCCAGGTCTCTTGCGTCTCGCTCGACGTGAGCAGCGACAGCGGCCATGGCAGGGACGAGGTCGTCGAGGTTGAGAGGATGCGCGGTGCCAGTTGCGAGAGCCGCAGCGCGGACGCCGGGGGGAGGTTGGGCGGCGGATGGACGAGGTCGGCGGTTGACATGGCGAAGGGCGGGAGGAGGTCCTCGGAGAGGGCGGTAGTGGGTGGATGTTGGAGAGGTGTATAGCTGGGCGTGCACGCGTGGACGTGGTAGGTAGCTCGCAGACGGCAGGGATCCCTCGTTGCCGGTCGGTGACGGCCGCGCCGCCGAAGATGCGGCCACGTCTACTGCTGACCGCTCTGGCATCGATCGGGGTTTATGCGAGTCGCGCGCGCCGACGCCCGGCATCGTCATGATCTCTCCGTCCGCGGGGACTACGCCGCGCACGAACAACCTGCGCTCGCAGAGTCGCGCCTGACGGTACCCTTCCTCACACGAACCACGGAACGAGCGCCTCCGGCCGGAACCCGCCCAGATGCCCGCGCAGAGCCGATAATGTCGCTGAACGGTCTCCACCGCCGCATTCGACCACCCGCCCCGCTATCGTGTATCGAAGACGCTTCCACCTAGAGAGCTCGTGCTCGCTCCGACACTGGAGCCGTCGCCGCCGCCGCCAGAATGTATGCCCAGAGCTCCAGGCCCGGCGCCAGATGCGTCGCTGACACGGTGTCTTCGCAGGTTCGAGAAGTCGCTTTACGACCTCATCCGAGGCCTGCGCAACCACAAGGGCAATGAGAGGGAGTACATCCAGGAGAGCCTGCGGGAGTGCCGCAAGGAGATCAAGGGCTCGGATATGGGTCAGTATTGGGAAGCCCGTCGCCCGGACATGTGGACTGGTTGCTGAAGCAGGAGTTGCAGACTTGAAGGCCACGGCCCTACTCAAGCTTACCTACCTTGAGATGTTCGGCCATGACATGTCATGGGCTTCCTTCAACGTTCTGGAGGTCATGTCCTCCCCTAAATACGCCCAGAAGAAAGTTGGCTATCTGGCTGCTGTGCAGAGCTTCAGGCCTGACACCGAGGTTCTGATGCTGGCGGAGAACTTGCTCAAAAAGGTACGCGCGGAAAGGCGAGAATATTTGAGGGCACTTTATTCACAGCAGTGTAGGATCTGAGCTCGCCCCAACCGACGACAATAACGCTGCCCTTGACGGCTATCCCGCACGTCATCAACCCCTCCATGGCTAATTCGCTTCTCTCCGACCTACTACCGCGACTCACGCATTCGCATGCTTCAATACGCAAGAAGACTATCGTCACGCTGTACCGACTAGCTCTGGTTTATCCAGAGACGTTAAGACCTGCGTGGCCCAGGATCAAGGAGAGATTGCTTGATGACAATGAAGACCCGAGTGTCACCGCCGCAATTGTCAACGTGGTCTGCGAGCTTGGCTGGAGAAGACCACAGGACTTCCTACCACTAGCACCCAGACTATTCGACCTTCTTGTCCAAGGCGGCAATAACTGGATGGCCATCAAAATCATCAAGCTCGTAAGTGTCACGTATTAAATGCAGCCAGCAAAGCTAATATCATGACAGTTTGCCACTTTGACTCCTCTTGAGCCTCGTCTCATCAAGAAACTCCTCCCTCCCCTCACATCCATTATCAAGACGACCCCTGCCATGTCTCTCCTATACGAGTGCATTAATGGAATCATCCAAGGCGGTATCCTTGAAGGAGCGGAGGGCACTACCGAAGGCGAAGAGATAGCTCGTCTGTGTGTAGGCAAGCTCCGGGGAATGCTGGTTGTGGAAGGAGATCCTAATCGTACGTCACGCGACCATTCCAGAGATCACCATACCCAAACTAATCGAAATAGTGAAATATGTTGCCCTACTAGCATTCGACAAAATCGTCCGGTCACACCCGCATTTGGTATCTTTACACCAAGATGTCATTTTGGAGTGCATCGACGACCCGGATATCTCGATTCGGACACAAGCACTTGGGCTCGTTGTTGGAATGGTTAACCCCGACAACCTTACCACCATTGTGGGAAGGCTCATCCGGCAACTCCGGAATGCGCCGAGAGCATCCGCCTTGGATGATCCCATGAATGATCGAGGTCTACGCGAGGGCGTTGTGCCCAGCGCAGATTTGTCCGATGACGAGGCAGAGGAGTCCCTTCGCCGACACGAGAAGAGATCGGATCAGCCGCCGCCATTGCCCGAGGACTATCGCATCAAAGTGATCCGGGGTATTCTTGAGATGTGCTCTCGAGACACGTACGCCAACATCAATGATTTCGATTGGTACATTGATGTTCTGGTTCAGCTGGTTCGCGTTTCACCCTCATCAAGCTCATCGCGGATTGACAACGATCTGCCTGAGTCGGACGGCACTTCTATGGGAGATAGGGACGATGTTTCCTTTGAAATTGGAAAGGAGCTCCTGAATGTTGCCGTTCGTGTGAGGGCTGTCCGTCTAGAAGCTACGGAGGCTGCACAATCCCTGGTTCTGGTTGACCGTAGAGAACAGATGTTCCCTGCATCCGGAGGAGGAGGACAGGGCGTGCTCGGTGCTGCAGCCTGGATTGTTGGCGAATATGCGTCCCTCCTTACGAATCCGGAGGGAGTGCTCAACTCACTGATGCACTCGTCATCGGCGCTCCTTCCCCATCATATCCTCGCCATCTACATCCAAGCTGTTCCAAAGGTCTTTTCGTCTCTTTCCTCAGACGAGCAGATTTCATGGACTGCGGAGCGCAAGTCGACTATGATCCTACTCATGGCCAGGATAGTCCATTTCCTGGAGCCGTTGGCCATGCACCCCAATTTGGAGGTTCAAGAGAGAGCAGTGGAATACCTTGAGCTGATGCGGCTTGCTTCTGAGGCAGCGTCTGGTCACGAAGGCGGACTCAGAGACGGCGATTTTGTTGATCCTCCGTTGCTTCTTACGCAAGCCATACCTTCGTTATTCACCGGTCTCGAACTTAATCCTGTTGCTCGCGGAGCTCAGAAGAAGGTGCCCGTGCCTGATGAGTTGGACCTCGACACTCCCATCAATGCAGACCTGCCGAATCTTTTGCGGAAGGCGGACTACGACTCGTTCATGGAGCCCGACGAGGATGATGTCTACCAATTCTACAACAAACGAGCTGCAACCCATGTCCAGTCGGAAGCGGCTGCTGACCGTCTTGACGCACCCGAAGCAGAGCCCAAGTCTTACCAGGCCAGCGCTGAAGAAGAATACCTCGATCCAGACATCATTGCGAGGAGGAAGGCAGAACGGAGAGCGAGGAACAAAGATGATCCATTCTACATTCCAACGGAAGACGAGTCGGGGACATCCACGCCGCTTCACAATATCCTCAAGACCAGCAATGGCGACGATGTCGACATTGACTCGATACCAATCATGGACCTGGACTTGGAGATGCGCGAACGGCTTGGTGCAGAACACGGGTCACGATCAGACATGTCGGTACACAGGCAAAAGAAGAAGACACGCAAGAATTTCGAAATCCTTGTCGACGAGAATCTTGGCCCGGATGAGCCGGCTGAAGCGTCCGACTCAGCGCGTCCCGAGCTTGCCCGGCCGGTGCAGTCGAAGGGCAAGAAGTCGTTGCTCGAGGTCGACTCGAGCGGGCTCGGCTCTCTGTCACTCGAAGAGGGAGCCAACAGCAAGCTCGATATGGAGCGCCGTGAAGCCGAGGAGGCAGAAATGGCGAAGGCACTCAAGGAAGTGGAGAGGTTGAGGCTAGAGATGCAACGAGCGAATGAGCGCATCCAGGCGAAGGATGTGCCTCCGGAGGGACAGCTGGTCAAGAGGAAGAAGAAGAAGGTGAGAAAGGAGGTGAAGGACGAGCCTAGTGCAGCGCCGCCGGCAGAAGAGAGTGCCAAGGGCGAAGGCGAGGGCGAGGCGGCGGTGGTCAAGAAGAAGAAGAAGAAGGTCAAGAAGCAGGAGGACGCGGGCGCGGAAGGGGAAGGCGGAGAGCAAGGGACGGTGCAAGAAGTCAAGCCCAAGAAGAAGAAGAAGAGGCAGGTGCTGCTGGATGAAGGCGCGGCGGAGGGGTGATGCAGCGGGTTGGGATAGCTTGTGGATAGCCGCCTTTT
Source organism: Neofusicoccum sp. Z40 (assembly GCA_037356075.1). NCBI lineage: Eukaryota > Fungi > Ascomycota > Dothideomycetes > Botryosphaeriales > Botryosphaeriaceae > Neofusicoccum > Neofusicoccum sp. Z40. The sequence goes on from JBAWJV010000002.1 coordinate 844,219, forward strand.
GGAGTGCCAATGAATAGACGTGAATGATAGCGCCAGCAGTGGGCGCCCGCCGCCCGGAGAGCGCGGGCTCCGCGCACAGGTGATGATCTCCGGGCGATGTGCCAGTGCGTGGAACGGGAGCTTGAAACGTGGCCCGGTGGTCCGAGCTCGCACAGTCGTCCCTGGCACACCGCGCGAGCGACAATCCCACGCCCAACTCGAAACTGCACGCTGGCCAGAGAATTCTTGTCCCCGGCCGTCCCGTCCCCGCACAAGCACCCACGATGGCGGACACCAGCAAGGCTCCCTCCGAGGAGTCGTTCGAGTTCATCGCGACTCCTCCCGCCCACACCCCGCCGCCCGCCGAGGACTACGGTGTGCGCACCACCAACGTGAGCCTCTCCAGCCGCCTGCCCCGCGCCACCCCCGAGCCATTGGCTCCTCGCACGCCCTCTCGCGCTGACTGCCCCCGTGCCGCTACAGTACCCGACCATCAAGAACGCCCCGCTGCCCGCCGACGGCCCCGGCAGCGACAGCTTCAACAACAACATCCTGTTCTCGCTGCTCGGCGGCATCCCGCTGTACTTCACCTTCAAGGTCGGCGGCGGCATCAAGACATGGATCTTCTTCGCCATCCTGTCCGCCATCCCCATCCTGATGGCCTTCTGGACCGTCGCCTCGACCTTCGGCCCCCGCAAGAACGAGAAGGCCCGCTACCCGGGCAAGCCTGTTGAGCACTACATCAAGTTCAACAACGAGGAGGACCGCGACAAGTACTACGGCAAGAACAAGATCCCCATGCACACCTTCCACGAGAAGTACTTCGACGGCGAGGTCGAGTTCAAGGGCGACTGCCTCGAGATCCTCGAGTACAGGCACGACTGGGCCAACTTCAAGTTCACCTGGGGCCTGTTCGTCTTCTTCCTGACTGGCATGATGCCTGAGGTTATCCTGCACACTCGCTCCCAGGGTAAGTCGAGAGCTTTTTGAACCACTTCTGCGACCTTCACTGACCAGTCTCGCAGACGAGGAGCAGGTCCGTGACCACTACGACCGTGGTGATGACTTCTATGCCTGGTTTCTTGGTCCCCGCATGATCTACACCTCTGGTATTATCTCCAACATCAACGAGGAGGAGTCTCTCGAGCAGCTTCAGGACAACAAGCTCTCCATCGTCTGCGAGAAGATTAACCTGCAGCCCGGCGAGCGCATGCTGGACATCGGCTGCGGTTGGGGTACTCTCGCCCGCTTCGCCTCTGTCAACCGCGGCGCTCACGTCACCGGCATCACTCTCGGCAAGAACCAGACCGCCTGGGGTAACAGCGGCCTCCGCCGTGACGGCATCCCTGAGGAGCAGAGCCGCATTCTGTGCATGGACTACCGCGACATCCCCGTCCCGGAGGGCCGCTACAACAAGATCACCTGTCTGGAGATGGCCGAGCACGTCGGTGTCCGCCACCTGTCCGGCTTCTTCCGCCAGGTCCACGACATGCTTGACGACGATGGTACCTTCTTCCTGCAGATCGCCGGTCTGCGCAAGAGCTGGCAGTACGAGGATCTCATCTGGGGTCTGTTCATGAACAAGTACGTCTTCCCCGGTGCCGATGCCTCGACTCCTCTCGGCTTCGTTGTCGACCGTCTCGAGGGCGCCGGCTTCGAGGTTAAGCACATCGACACTATTGGCGTTCACTACTCCGCCACCCTTTGGCGCTGGTACCGTAACTGGATGGCCAACCGCGACAAGGTCGAGGCCAAGTACGGCAAGCGTTGGTTCAGGGTAAGTTTCTTCCTCTCCTGACATCCTAACCCCGTCGCGAATGTGGTGCTAACTGAGCCCAAACAGATTTGGGAGTACTTCCTTGCCTACTCCACCATCATCTCCCGCCAGGGTGGCGCCACTTGCTGGCAGATCACCCTCGTCAAGAACATCAACTCTACCCACCGCATTGAGGGCATCCCGACTCAGTACAACCTCTCGGGTGCTCTTAACGCTTTCAAGGCCAAGAAGCACGCTTAGATCCTGTGACCGGTCGATGCTTGCCGCGCGCTTTTGACATGCGAAATTCGAGAAAGCAGCCAAGAAACCAAGCCTTGAAGAGACTTTATCTTTATCTCCCCCCTTTATTGATGATGAGCAAGGAACGCTGAATGCGATATGGACAAAATGATCCAGGGAAATGAAAACGCTACCACTTTTTATCTTTTTTCGGGATCGATCTTCAAAATTATGAAAGGAGAGGGGAATTATCATCTAGACTGGCGTCATCACGCAAAAACTGTAGATATCAACACAACGAGGACGACGAAATGATCAACTGGGATTGTTTTTCGCCTCTCGCGGAGGAAAATACACTTGAATGTGGGTGGGACTGGGCTTCCTGGAGATGTTTTGTAATAGACAGGCAGTCAATAATTAAGCTCTTTCCTGCTATGATAGTCTCTTTTTGATAGTACTTCCTTACTGCTGAAGGTTTTCTCTACTTCCATCCCGATGGAGTGCAAGTCGGTCGGTTTGAGTCGTGGGATCGTTGCGTTGGCTTTCGAACGGTGTGGTTGAATGTACGGAGCTATCTTTTGTTTGTATGGTTGTTGGCTGGGCTTCCTTCTGAAGTTGAAATGTTCGTCCGGATGTGAAAGTGCAATGCTTGACTCCGGAAGGGCGCAATCACTGGGCAAGCAACGGACAAAGCAGAAGCAGGCTCGATGCTACTATAGGAAGCCTGTTGCACCTCAGCCAGCAGATGAGCCGACTTACTTTCATCTCCTATATGAAGCAATGACAATTATATCAAGGAAGGGAAAAAGCGAATAGCGTTTGCACTCGAGTGTCCCTTGTAGTGAATACCCTACTAGTCGTCTCCGGCTTTTTGATTGGACTTTTGTTTAGCTAAGTTCCTCGTTGACGTCCGCGTTAGCCACGAGGAACTAGTTGTTCATTCAAAACTTTGATTGGCAGATGGGTATAACTTTGCATATACATTCCAAGTCGTTAAAAAACCACCCGAAGTGTTGAGCAAAACGTCTTTGTTGTTAGAAGATGCAATCTAAGATAAAATTGACCGCGACTAAGTGATTCTCAGCCCACCACACAACTCAACGTCCTCCACTACCAAAAACGAGCAAAAAGAAAGGCTCCGCAAAAGAGAAGGTCGTATCGGGATTCGAACCCGAGTTACTGGAATTTCCTGTTCAAAATCCAGTGTGCTAACCACTACACTATACAACCATTTCAGGGAATGGCTCAAACTATCAACGTACATATCCATCAGCGGTAGATGGCCGGGAATGCGCCGAAAGTCTGCCGAAAGTGCTTTGTTCAGTGAAGGGCAAAGGAGCAACGTGTATACTTCAAGAGGGCCGGAATGAAGAGTCAAAGAAAACATGGAGAGATGACTAGAACTCTAGACTTTGCGTGTGAACATGAACCGTACTTACCACTACTCATACAACCAGTCTCAATTAAACTGGAAGGGCGTGTTGTACATGATCTGTGACAGAAAGACCTAGAGCACCCCGAAGTTGTGCCGGGTCTTGCGCAGCTCAGGTCCGCTTTTGCGTATTATTCTGACGAGTCCCGGCACCGGGGCCTGTCGGCACACAGGTCGGCTTTGTGGAGCCGCAATGTTTGCCTGGATGTATGGCGGCTGCCACGGATTAAGTTTCCTGTCTAGTCGATTGTTTTCCTGAATACGAACCGAGTTCTTCTTCCGACTATACCGTACCAGCTTAAAGAACAACTCGTATTGCGGCAGAGTATGGTTATCCGTAGCGAAAGCGAGAGCCAGTGAAGGCCAGCGGCACACTGCGATGGTGTTGCTCCGCGCGTGACGATATAGTCAGCGCCAGCACTTTAAGATCACGATAAGTTGCTGATGAAGAGCAGCAGAGACAGTGGGTCGTGGTGGTTTCGGACAGAGGATGTGTATTTAGAGTACCGGATAGCGTTGTTGGCTGCATCCGTACGGGAAGGAACTGAAGGAACCCTTTGGTCGCGGGCACATGATCTCTGCTTTGGGTAGCCGAGAAATGAACCCGCCGTCACTCGTGCTTATTGTTCGCGATTGGATCGAATGCCTAGCCCCAATTCCGGCGCAGCGATATTCGGACGCTCAAACTGCTAGCGTCTGCTACGGCAGCTACATCGCTCTGCCCTTGAGGTCCGCTGAGGAGGTAGTTACACTATCGTGGAGTAAATGTAGACTATATAATTTTTACAGCCCAAAATATTTTCAAGGTTCTATAGTGTAGTGGCTAGCACTCGGGATTCTGATATCCAGTGTTCTCACTTGCATTCGGACATTCCCGCAACCCCGGTTCGATCCCGGGTAGGACCTACTATCTCTTCTTTTTTTGCCCTTTTGGCTGTTGAGTGTGGTGGTGTTTGCTTTGGATTAGCACAAGAGAATTTCCGGGAGGACCTACTTCCTTCAGCAATGTCTTCTTTAAATACTGCGGAGCGGTGGGTGGTGGAACTGTTCCAGTGCAGGAGGGAAATGTGACGCAGAAATGGCACTAAAATACCAAAGAATTTATCTTTTATTTCAACTTGCAGCTTTATCAAAACCTCGGTGCGACTTGAAGCTTATTTTTCTCGTTCTTTTTGCTGCAAGCAGAAATGCCAACGCCATACCTTTTAGTGGTGTGGTACTTGGCTGTGAGAGCGGGTTTGCGCTTCTCCTACGGCAAAGGACAATCAGCGATCGAGGACCTGGAGATTAAGAGAGTGATTAGAACTCACACTGATATCAATTCGGTGGTTGTGGCCTGACATGCATTTTTCTCTTTGTGATTGACTTTCATCGAAAGAAGAGAGGTACAGCCGCCGTCACTTGTTTAGGTTGAGTTCACTACTTCATCCAGTCTGGCAAGTTGATAAAGATGGCAGGGAGTAGCTCCTCCAGTCAACTTTATTGAAATAATAGAGGAAATCTTGTAGTAGCTTACCCAAGATCCACCCGAATGTCAAAATGGAAAGGAGGTTCATCCAGGTCACTATACTTGTGCATTCACATCGCCGTGCCTCAAAGAGGAAAAACCACATACCAATCAGCGACACCCTTTCATTTACTTCTAGGCTTCTACTAAAGGCCCGATTTCTCCTTCACGTAACCTCGATTTCTATTATTACTTCCTTCCTCGACCCCGCCAATAAAAAAATGAGCCGCTAATATTTACCAAAGAAAAGAAGGCCATACGAGAAAAATGGGGAAGCAAGCGCTTTGCCATTCAAAAAAAAAAGGTGTAGTCTAGTGAGGTTGTTAATGCGGCGGCACTCAAGTGCATGCAGTATCCTAAAAGAAAATACCCTCATTGATGCCTCCAGTGACTGTGTAAGCAAAGCCCCGCATCTCAATGCTACCCAACTCTCTACCATTTGTAAATGTAATATGCAAAAAGTATTTGCGCCGCTATGCCCAACAAAGGAACCCAAAAAGAAAGACTAAGAATCAGAATATGATGCAAGAGAAGGATAACGCAAAGCGAACGATATAACCGAAACACCACCCCTTTTTTTTACCCCCTCTCTAATAAATCGAGCACTGCGGCTGCGTCTGGGCGCGCAAGAAGGCCTGGGCAAACAGCTCCTGCATGGCGACGTAGTGGAACAGGATGCCGCCCAGCACGGCGAGATGCCAGATGTTGTGGCTGCCGCCGACGTAATCGAACATGCCGGGGCACCAGCGCTCGGGGATCTTGGCGGCGTACAGGATGGCGCCGGTGAGGTAGACGAGCAGGCTCTTGGCGATGGGGGCGTAGAAGTAGATGGCCCAGAAGAGGCCGCGCGAGTGGACGAGCTGGGTGACGGGGATGAGGCCGGTGGCGCTGAGCGAGACGTAGAAGAGCACGCGGGCCCAGGCCATGTCGGCGCGGTTGAAGGTCGGGTGCCAGGGCAGGATGACGCCGCCGATGCCGAGGGCGAAGGTGGTGAGCATGTAGACCCAGCGGCTGACGGGCTCGCAGTAGAAGGCGGTGTATTCGGTTGTCATGATGGAGGCGGCGACGAGGAGCGAGATGCCGGTGTAGTCGACGCAGGCGAAGCGCTCCATCAGCTTTTGCTCGGAGATGCTGCTCATGGTGTGCCACATGGTGCTGCAGACCAGGCACTTGCAGGCAGCGAAGAAGAACATGGCGGCGATGAAGATGTCCGAATTGGACGACATGTGGAAGTTGACGCTTGTCGGGTAGAAGTAGAAGGCGATGGACAGGACGATGACCAGACCGATGGCGTGGGACCAGATGTTGAAGAACTCGTTGGAGAGGTTGAAGACGGACAGGATGCACTCCAGCTTGTCGTCGTGGAAGCGGTATCCGCGTAGGATGTGCGGGTTCACTCTCCATGGCTCCGGGAGATCCTCGTACTTGATCAGGCCGTGCTCCTTTGCTCTTGCAAGCGCTTGCTCCACGGCATGCTCGACGCTCTCCTTCATGCTATCCTTGGCCCTGCGCGCCTTCTCCAGGCCCTCGCCAACAACCTCCTTCGCCTTAACCTTGGCCTCGTCCATCCGCCGGCGCCCTTCATCGTAAATATCGTAGGCTACTACCCTCATCCCAGCATCTCTCACGGCGTAAGCTCGAGATTCAAAATCGGCCAGCGTGTACTCGAGCAGGCGGATGCCCTCGTGGACCTTTTGCTCCATGGTCTCTTTCCGCGCTAAGGCATCCTTGTGCATCGTCTCCAGCGTGCTCACCAGGATGCTGGCCCGACGCTTGCCCGCGTCGAGCATGTCATCGCGCACATTCGAACATGAGTCGCGGACGGCGTGGAGGGTGGCGTAAGCGCGTTCGATTCCGGCGTCCAACTTGAGCTGGCCGTAAGATTCTATGAAGTCGAGGCGACACTCCAGCTCGGCGAGGAAACGGTCAACCTGCAATTTGCCGCTCGTTAATTTCCGCTCGCCTCGTGTCGGGTGGGCGCACGCACCAATACTTGCATGTTATCCTCCATGGACCACGTCCGGCGGTGGTAGGAAGAGTGTCTCCGGCGGCGCAGCTCTGCTCTTCTGGTGGAGGCGCTGGAGGAGGTTCCCATGGCGGGCTCCTCGTAGGACTCGGTCATGATGGACGTGGCCGTGCACGCCATGGCGGGCAGGTGGCAGAGGGGCCGTCAACGGGAAGCGGCGTGAGATAGTGCGGAGAAGGCGTCGCGCCGGGCGCGGAGGTGGTGTTGCAGATATTATAGCGCGGGCTGCAGCGTCTCCGAAGCTCGGCGGCGACTGGGATAGGAGCTCAACGAGGAAGGGAGCGTGAATTGATCGGCGGGGCGGCGGCAGGCGGGAGGGGGCGAAAGGAGGGAATCAACAGAAGAGAAACCGCAACTATCTACACGTGGGAGAGGAAGGAGAGACAGTGGAGCGGCGGGCTCGAAGTGGTTGAAGGGTGCAGACGGGTGGGGCGGACTTGGTGCTTTAAGCGGCATGTGAAGCTGACTCGCGCCGCCCGGCCAATTGTGCAGCCAACACGCCTTTCGTCGCGCCCAGCGCCGCGCACAAAGCCCGCGCGGGGGGCCCGGGGCTGAAGCGGCAGCGGCGCGCCCTTATCTGGCGGCGGGCTGCGCGGGGCGAATGGCGCAGGGCTTTCGGCGCACGCTGTTGGGCTTGCCACCAGCCTTACGGCACGCCAGACGCAGGCCCTCGGCTGCGCTTCCGCGCATGGGCCGTGGCGCATCTTATCGCCTGCCTCATGCGCCGTGGGCCTGCCTGGCACTGGCGTCGCGCTGCCCGGCGCCCTCAGCTGCGCGGGGCAGATGGGCAGCTTGGCTGGCTGCGCCGCCGCTGCCCAGCACCGCCGCGACAGCACCACCGCCAGCACCCGCTCCAACACCAACACCATCGGCACGCGGCACGGCGGTCGGCACTGTTGGTCCGCGCCAAGCCCGAGTATTGGCGCCCATGCGCGCCTGACGCTCCCCAACTGAAATTTCGCCATGCGCTGTCCTGCGAGCCGCACGCCGGCGCTACTGGCCCCCCCGTCGGTCCGCCGCAGATCCCTCCTATTGTGCCGCTGATCTGCCCTCCCGCTCGCTGCCCCGACTGCCCAAGGGCCGCGCTTTGTCCGTATAGCAAATCTCGTGCTTATAGGGGGCTTTAGGGGACGCCCCCAAGCCTTCCCCGGACTGGGACGAGAGATAACGTCGCTATCTGCGGTGGGTACGCGTCCACGCCGATGCTCCATGTCTCAGTAAGCGGTCGATCTCCGAAATGCTGCGCGAAACATCAGCGGCCATGTGCCACGACCGCTCTGCGCGTGCGTGGCTAATTTGTGAGCGTGCAATTTCTGGCGCACAGATTTATCATCCCCGCGCTGGAACCTCATCCAGTCGTTCATTTGGCTGTGCTTGCAGGGATGGCAGTCGCAGCGCATCCAGCCATCGCGCTCACCACAAAGAACGAACAACTTGAACAAGACACCAATAATCCCAGGTGAACGCAGCACAAAGCCCTTCCTCGTCGCTGACTCCACCAACACTCGTCATCCCTAAGCACTTCCCTTCGCCCCCGAATCCCTCCACACCTTTCCACCGCCGCCTCGGAAAAAAAAAAGACCATCCCCAGCCAATCAGCGTCCCCGCACGCACGCACCGCCATCACGACCGCCCTCGCAGCCGCACCCGCAGCCGCATCTGCACCTCCAACCTCACCACCACCACCACCGCGAAACACCACCCCCACCACTACCGCCCTCATGGCCACCGCCGACATAGTCACCGACCCGGACCTCCTCGCCGTCCTCGACGCCGCCACCCTCGCCCAAACCCAATGCGACGCCCTCCTCACCCTCCTCTCCGCCCACCCACTCCCCACCACCGACGCCCACGCCGCCCTCCCCCCCACCATCTCCACCCCCATCTCCACCGCCCAAAAAGCCCTCCACGCCCACCTCGCCCACGTCCGCAACCAGAACCGCAAGGCCCTGCACTCCGTCCGCGCCACCAAGGCCGCAACCGCAGAGGCCCGCCACGAGGTCGACACCCTGCACCTCGCGCTGCAGAACCTGTATTACGAGCAGCGCCACCTCGAGAGCGAGATCAAGGCCTGCCAGGGCTATGAGCATCCGTATATGCGGTTGCCGCTTGTTGGGGAGGAGGCGTTTAGAGCGAGGTTTCCGGATGTGGTGGAGAGGTGTTGGGGGGATGCTGTGGGGGCGGTGGCGGTGGAGAGGAAAGGGAAGGGGGGGGAGGGGGGGGAGAGTGAAGTGGGTGAGGGGGTGGATGGGGAGGAGGACGTGGGGATGGGCGAGAGGGGGGATGAGGTGAGGGAGAAGGAGGTTTTTGAGGATATGTTGATGAAGGCGAGGATTGAGCATGAGCATGCCGAGAGGTTGGCGTTGGAGGAGAAGAGGCAGGGGTTGTTGAAGAGGAAGCAGGGGCTGATCGCGGAGAATAATAAGAGGAAGGAGGATTTGGCGAAGCTGGATGAGAGCTTGGAGAAGTTCATTGAGGTGAGTTCTCTCTGTTTTCTACTGGATTGCTTTTTTTTTTCTCTTTCTGGCCTTGGAGCTGACATCTGGGAATTCAGGCGGCCAAGCCGATTGAGCAGACGTTCCAGAAGGAGTATTGAGTGCTGAGCGCGAGGGATTAGAGCGGAGTGGTGCTCCGTGATTCATGTTCGGCAGCATGGCAAAAGGCGTTTGGGATACCTATGGGCACATTGCACGAGCACGGTTCTGCTGGTTGGTGCTATATTCAGCACGGTATTATGGGGCAGGCAGAATAGTGTTGGGGGGAACCGGCGGGCGGAGGGAGAGCGACAAGCAAGCCGTAAAATTATGAATGCTGGAGTGGGTTCGGGGATTCGGAAAAGATATCAAGCGCTACGGCATATAAAATCAATGGTCTACAGTCGCGCTTCTGCGATTAATGATCATGCAGCCAGTGCGTTCTCATCATCTCTCAGTGGAGTCAACGCTACGCAAAGTATACAAAATCCTTGCCAATCGTTGCCAGGCCTGTCATCTGTGAGAATCTCCAAGGAATCGCTGATTTGGCTCTTAATGCATTTCTTTGCGCGGTCTTCTTGTCGGACGAGATGGTATGTCCGTCCGAGCAACAGCGTCAACTCATGAATATCATGCATGAGAACCATCACTCCTTCTCTTGATTTGCTCTGCCTTGCGTGTCTATTCGGCGGCTTCAGGAGTCAGGAAGTCAACCTTCTTGATCTGTTGCATCATGCCAGACATTAGCTTTTCCGTGCCCGAAGTGAGACTAATAACCCTTCTGTGGTAGAGGCAAGTCAATACCCGGTCGGTTGAAGGGTCTCCTGGTCGTATGCAACGCCGTGTTGTTTAGTCGGGTCTGAACGTCTGAACTGCCGTGGAGTACGTCCGAAACTGTGATATCAGGCCAATGCTGTCAGACTGCGAACTCGTGGAAGACGTACACGACCTCTTCTTGGAAGAGCTATACGAATCATAAAACGCGAATCGTAAAAGAGTGCAGAGATGTGCATGAAGCAGAAAAGTTGGCGCGAGACGGATCAGTGCCGTAGTAGCTTGGACCGCTTAGACTGATGAAGAGCCGGAAGAAAACTTTCGTCGCAGAAGCATCCTCACTGCTTCCAAAACGAGGTTATCGCGGGAATGAAGACTCCTTTATGCCCTTCAAGGCACTTTCAACCCCGAATTCATAGAAATGCTTGACTACGACAACTACAAGAAAGCCTGCCTGCAAATTGCACGTGCTTTCTTGGAGGAAGGCGACGACACCCCCCTTTTGATGTTACGTTGGCCGATTGACGATCATCCAGGGGGGTAGGGTTCGGATACCGTACACCGTGAATCCGGGGTCTCTGAGCCCAGGAAACAGAGCCGTTGTTCAGCATTGTCGGGGTGGTCATAGACTTTACAGGTCTCGATGTTGAACTGTTCGTGGCAACTGTATGGCCAGAACACCGTAGAGATATAAGATCGCTTATCAGAAGAGAATAGTTGGTCGCATCTAGAGCAAATGTTGAAGGAGCGCTGCAACTGTCCGGATGATCAGGATCCCTGGCCCAACGAGGAGCAGACTAATTGGCTAGCTAACGCGTTAGGCCTATCGACGACAGACCTTAAGAGCTGCGGATATGTACCTCCGATGCGTTAAATGAGGGCTCATGGTGGAACCCTCCATCTCGGACCCCGCACTGCTCTCCTGGGCGTGACCTATACATCCTGCCACGGGAGCTTCGTTTTCCGGGAAATGCTGTACGTGCCGCCTTCGGAGATCCGTGGTGCTGTGGCGTACCAGATTCCTGGCTTGGAATATGCGTTTGCAATGAAGGATGACATTGCAATCGTTGTGAAGGATGGTAGAATCGTTGGGCGATTGGGTTGGGCTAATCCGACGTGTTCGTGCCGCGTGATTGAAGCCGTGGAAGTACGCTTGGATGATATGCCAGAAAGGAGAATCCACGAACATCGACCAAACACAAAATTCTGAATTGGATGAGCTGAGTCCTTACTGAGGAAGGGTCAAAATCCGTTACGTCAATTTTGACAGGAATCGACACTACCAATCGCATCTCTCGGATCTAAAGCATGATGTGACTAATCTTAGGGCGATGCTTTCGAAACCTGTGTGTCCGAAGCGAGAACAAAAATCCTGCAGTAAGAGATAAAGCCCGTTTTGGAATGCACGTAGCCTGCTCCCCTGGTTCAAAGGCTCTTGGAGTCCGAAGCGGATGTGGCCCCCAGGCTATATCGCAAAGTGGTCTCGCTCCGTTTCCAAAGTTGATGGGCCAGCTCACTTGTAACGTCGGTGCTGCTCAATCTGGACGTATTGTGTTCTGCTGTACACTCCGTGATCCATTCCGCGGAAGGCCTTCACTTATAAGTACGAGCTTAACGAGATAGCCACCTCCCGCAGACTCTTCGCCCAATACACCCTCACGGTACTATCATCCGCCGGCGGCATCTCCGCCAACAACTTAATCCGATGCTCTTCCACACCCACCCGCGCCAGCGTCTCGGCCAACTCCATCTGCCCGCTACTCGGCGCATCCTCGTCGCGGACGCAGATGCCCACATCCGCAGCCAGGAGAGCCTCAAAGTCCGTGGCGCTATCGCCGGCATAGACAACGAGCGCGTCGCCACCGTACTTCAGCGGCGTTGGCATGTGGGCGAGCTTATCCGTGCTGGTCCGGATGCTGCCCCTTTCACCCTCGGCGTCGGATTTCCTCCCATCAAGGCTGCCCGACGAGCCGGCCGGGTCGGTCAGGCCGTCGATCTCATTGGCCAGGATGGCGATGCTGTCGATGGCCTGCAGCAGCGAGGCGGCGTCGGGGGATTTGGCGGCCTCGGCACGCAAGCACTCCCGGATGAACGTGGCGCTCCAGTTGACGCTCAGGATGGAGATTCTGGTTCCCTGGGCGCTGGAGGCGAGCAGGTCTGCCCAACCATCCCGGAGCAAGAGCTGGCCGCTTTCGATGGCCCGGACGGCGCCGTTCTTGATGCCTTCGGCGGTCACGCCCTTGAAGATGCCGGCGGCCTCGACGCGCTGGACGCTGCGGTTGTCGACGGCGTCGAGGCTGGCGAGCCATGCTTTCTCCTCGGCGATGGTGGTGCGCTGGCTCGGGGCGGGGCTGTAGGATGAGGCATGGGCGGCGAAATCATCTATGTAGGCCTTTACGATGGCGTCCCATGTGGTGGCAGATGGTTGGGCTGCGAGAACATCATCTTGCTCGTTCGGGGAAGGGGCAGAGCGGGCGAGTGCATGGTCGGCGCAGATCTTGCCCAGGAAGTGTAAGGTATCTTTGTGCGTCAAAGTGCCGTCCCAATCGAGCACGAGGTGGACGGGGGGCACGGATGCCATGTGATGCAACAAGTGCGATTGGAGGGGGAGGAAGGGTCGGATGAGCAGCGAGCGGGAGCTGAGAGTGCAATTGGACGACGCAAAGGGAGCAAGGGCGAAGGTCGCGGCGGCTCGACGCAGCAGCAAGCCTGCCGATACAAGAAGCATAGAGGTGCTGCGTCTCCAAGTTCCGGATGGTCCGCCTGGATTCTCGGTTCCGAAAAGTACTCGTGCCGCCGACCAGGGAGGAGGCGCGGCGCGTAAGGAATGCACCGCTCTGGGACGGCGATACGGCAGATGGGGCGTTAGTGTAAGCGGCGGGCAGATCTCAGCGAATGGGCGGCGCGGCGAGCAGCTTTACGCGGCGTACGCAAAAGCCGCGGCATTTGTCACCGGAACGGCGCTGGACTTGCGGGCGGCGCGGCCAATAGGCGGCGCGAGGAATAAAGCAGCGTAAGCCCGCCTTCCCTCGGCTAATACGACGTGCACTTCCGTCACGACGACCTTCGAGTGCTGCCCTCGACACCCACGCCGCTTGTATCGCCCCTCGTCGCCCCGCCGAGCGAGCATCCCACTCTCCACCATGGCTACCACACGAGCATTGGCAAGGCTCTCCAGGAGCGCGAGTGAGTCCCGCCCCGCCTCCGCCTCGAGTCCCTCCATCCGCCCGCCAGCAGTCCCCGGCACCACCACGAGCAGTCGCTGACCATGTGGCACGCGCCACCCCAGCAGCAGCGAGGTCGCCCGTCGCCTCGACCGTTTTCAAGCGCGGCATGGCCTCGGTCGTGCCCGAGTCGCAGACGTCGACCGTTCAAGAGCCCGCGCCCGACAAGGACGCCCGCGTCAAGAAGTTCCACATCTACCGCTGGAACCCGGACGAGCCCACCGCGAAGCCGCACATGCAGACCTACACCCTCGACCTCAACAAGACCGGCCCCATGATGCTGGATGCCCTGATCCGCATCAAGAACGAGGTCGACCCCACCCTGACCTTCAGGCGCAGCTGTCGTGAGGGCATTTGCGGTAGCTGTGCCATGAACATCGACGGCGTGAACACGCTGGCCTGCCTCTGTATGTCCACCGACCGCAGCCCTTCAATTGCCACCGCTTCCGCCAGTCGCGGGGCCGTCAATTCGTCTCGAACTGCACGACTAACGCCAGTCGCCACACAGGCCGCATCCCCACCGACACCACCAAGGAATCTCGCATCTACCCGCTGCCGCACACCTACGTCGTCAAGGACCTCGTGCCCGACCTGACGCAGTTCTACAAGCAATACCGCTCGATCAAGCCGTACCTGCAGCGCGACACCCCGCCGCCCGACGGCCGCGAGAACAGGCAGTCGAAGGAGGAGCGCAAGAAGCTGGACGGCCTGTACGAGTGCATCCTGTGCGCCTGCTGCAGCACCTCTTGCCCGTCGTACTGGTGGAACTCGGAGGAGTACCTCGGCCCCGCCATCCTCATGCAGAGCTACCGCTGGATCGCCGACTCGCGTGACCAGAAGAAGGCCGAGCGCCAGGACCAGCTCAACAACAGCATGAGCCTGTACCGTTGCCACACCATCCTGAACTGCTCGAGGACTTGCCCCAAGGGACTAAACCCGGCGTTGGCGATTGCGGAAATTAAGAAGAGCATGGCTTTCACCTAAGGGTGAAGTGCTGGTTTTTTTTTTTTTTGCTCGGAGGGAGAGACGAAGTGGCGGTCAGGTGTAGACGCTGCAGCTGGCATTCGTGCGCGTGTGACAATAGGGCATTTGGAGATAAAGGGAGTTTGTGTATTTGCTGAGGTCTAGGTCTTGCTGCTAGACCGAATCTTTTCAGACAGAAATATTTCAGAGCAACGATGTACTGATTCATCAAGATAATGTATTCTTCGCGCGTCACGTGTGAGGGATCACAGCACGGTGAGCTGATTGGTTCGAGTCGTGCAAATCTGCGGTCGATCGGCAGTGTATTGCAGCAGCAGTACACGCGAAGTTAGAGCATTCATCCGGACGTGAGAGCATAACAAGAAATCCGCTCTTCCGCATCCAGACGAATGCTCCAACTCCTGACGTACGAGACCTACCAGCCCTACCGTTCTAATACCATCTAAACCAACCTCGCACCGATGTACATACGACCTGCCAACTTCTCCTCCACGCCAACCCCCCACCCTCACATCTCTCGCCACGTGCAACGCCAACACCCGTCCCTCTACCTCGGCCCTCCCTCCACTCCACCCCCATTGGCCACACTCCCGCCCGTCCCTGAGACGACAGAGGTTCGAGTAGCCGCTGGTCCCCCTCCCGTCTCGACGACCAGCGAGTACGTACGAACGTGATCGTCACTCTCCCCTTCCACATCTATTCCCCCCACACTTAGGCCCCGGTCTCTTTTTCCCGCGCGAAGCACTACTAACCATATCGAAATATCGTTTCTAGCGCGGAGATATCCGATCTGGCATGGGATGATCGTCGTCTCGCTAGGATGTTAGGTTATGCATGTATATATCGGTTGGAGAGCGATGATCTTATGTTTCCTGCGTAAGCGCGTCAAGGGCTGGGGTTGAGAGGGCTGGGGCTGATCAGACGGGATCGTCCTCGCGTCGTCGTGTGTTTCGTGGGTCGGTGGGACTGCTGAGGGTAGGTCGATTCGGGTTGATGTGAGAGCTTATATTGACGGCATAGAGTGGGAGGGAAGAAGAGGTGATGGGGCGGGGCTTGGTGTTGGAAGTAGAAGAGTGTGAAGCTGATTTTATATTTCTGTCTTTTGAGGTCTTTTTTTTTCCCCATGGTTTCTCCCGTTTGTTTTTTTGGTTTGGCAAGAGCTGTTGAGGTCGTCAAAGCATTACCCGTCTCCAGCTCAATTAGGTATCGATGTGAAAGGAAAGAGAAAGGAGAAAAGGAGAACATAGGCAGTACGCCCGAACCGCAAGACCATACCCAGAGACGCGATTAAACCCCAGGCGGGTCCGAATAACCGCAGCCCAAACCCGAAACCGAGAAAAAAGGAAAACTTCCATCTCCACTCGGACCGCATTGTCCCAACAGCAGTCCCCTCGTCACCTTCCCCCTCTCACGCACCACTCTCCATCTACTTCTTAATCCTCCCCAGGAAATCCCTCGCCATCTCCCCCAACCCCCTCACATCATCCTGCCCCTGCCCCTGCCCCTGCCCCTGTCCCCCTTCCTTCCTCCCTCCTCCCTCCACCAACCTCTCCCTCTCCACCTCTCTCTCCACCTCCCCACCACTTCCACTCCCACTCCCCCTCCTCCCCGCCTCCACCACATTCGCCGCGCCCCCCCTTCCAAAATGATGTGGGCCCTCCGTCTCGCGGCCCGCGCCCGGCGGCGCCTCGACGTCCTGTGCCGCGCGCGCCAGCTCCGGGCGCGCCGGGTCGTTGCGGGCCATGTTGCCGCTGCCGCCGCGGCCGGTGGTGTAGAGGGCGGATTTGATGGTGGGTGTGACGAGGTCGGCGGGGTTGGAGGAGGAGTCGCGGCGCGTGGCTGCGGCTATGTTGCCTGGTGGTTGGTGGTGTGAGCATGTGGGTTTTTGGGTGGTTGGTAGGAGAGGGAGGGAGTGGGGGAGGGATGGCGGGCTGGCTTGGCTGATGTGGGTAGGATGTGGGAGTACGGGTTTGGGGGCAGATCTGTGGGTTCTTTGGTGACGTGCGAGCGTTCTGTGGGTTGCTGGGGTGGTATGCGGGTGATTTAGTGTTTGTGGGGCTGTGCTGGGAGAGCTGTGGGTGCGGATGTGGGTGAGGATGTGGGTGTTCATGTGGGCGTGCGCAGAGGCGTGCCTGCGAATGGCGCCGCGGTGTTTGTTGAAGGAGGCGGAGCAAGAGCAATATTTCGCGCAAGGCTGTGGGAAAGACGGTGAAAGGGTTTGCGCGCAATTGCGTTGTTGCGCAAGGCTGAATTTCTCGCGTGCAAAAGCACAGCGGAAGTGAAAGTGAGGGCTGCATTGCATAAGGCTGAACTTTGCTCTGCTTACCTGCGCCGCCGCGACCGTGCGACATGTTGCGCACAGCTGAGCCATTGCCGTCCGAGGCGGTGCGCGGATCCAGAGCCATGGTGGTGGAATGAGGCAGTGATGATGAGGTTGCGCGATTCAGGTTCTGCGTCGCTAGGCAGCTGGTGCTCCCCTCGAGGTTGTCTGGGCGCAGCCGGGAGGAGTGTTGTCGGGGTAGCAGCCTTGGAAGGGTTGAGTTTGCGTCAGAGGCAGGCGGCGCAGTCTTTTTCAGTGTGCCGAAAGCGGAAGTAAGCTGGCGACAATGGCGGAGGTGGAACTGGCGTGCGCCTGGCGCGTCAACCGACTGGTGTAACAACCAGAACAAAGAACGAGGGGAGAAATTCACAGCGCGTCACGCAGGAATGCCAGCTTCATGGAGGGACGGGAGGACGTGAGTTTTTACAACCTCGCCGCGCCGCTGACTCCACGCTGGTCTCAGCGCCCGGACGGCAGGCGTCGGCCGGCGGCGACGGGGCGCACATCATGCGGAGAGAAAATCGCTACTCCGCAATACTTTCACGGACGCACGAACGGGGTTGCCCAGGAACGCGGGCCTGCCGCGAGCCGCCAAGCAGTCCGTTTATAAGGGCAGGCGCGGTCATGGAGTGCGGAGGCTGCAGAGGGGCGAGCCTGCTTTCGGTTCCCATCACGTAAGAGTTTGCTGGAGGCTGGACGGGGCCTGTGGGAGCGCGGCGGTCGTGCTCGCACGACTGGCGATGCCGCTGCGCTGCTGTTGGACGGGCGGGTCTCATGACTCTGGTGGCGGAGGATGCGCTGGGGTTGCGTGCGCTGCGCGGACGGTCGCGACATATATCGCTGCGCGGTGATGCTGGGGGCTCCGCCGGTCGCATGGCGCGACAGCGGGGCCGGGGCGGCCTTGAGGGCGCGGGTAAAGGCGATCAGACGCCCGCTGCGGCGCCATGCACCGGCGGCGAGAAGGGTCCTCCACGGCGCCGCTGCGACTCTGGTACGACGGCGGGAGCGCGACGAGGAGTCAGAGAACAGCGCGGGCGGAGAGGGCGAAGGGCGCGACGGCCGGGCGGGAACAGGTGGAGCAGCCGCCCCGGGCGCGCGCTGCACGATGACCGCACGATTCATGCAACTCAGAGTCAACAACGCAGCTTTCCATTGCGCGACGCGACGCGATGCGTCCTCGCGGATTAACGATACATTAGATAAGAAGAAGTTCAAGAACGCCTCTATGCCCGTCTTCCCAGGTCCTGGATGCCGACCGTGAGGCCTCCGTCTAACAATATTGTCCAGTCTAAGTTCCCGCCGCCGAAGAAATTCAGAACTCCACGCAATGCAAGCATTCCCGCAGGCGATGCCGCTGAAAAAGCCAGACACAAAACCCAAGACGTCCTAAGATGCGTCTCTATCCAATAGTCCCCAAGCGCCGGGTCAATGCAATGGTTGGTAGTCGTACAGTCGCGTACCAGAGAAAAGAGTAGAAGAAAGTCGTGCTCCGTGAACAGCCGAAAAAGGATGCCGGTCCGATTCCGAGGGTTGGATTAGGAATTCTTGTTGGTACAAGCCGTCGGCGTCGGGATGGCGGCATGATGCGATCGCTCGTCAAGAATGGGTAAATGAAAGGTAAAACGTATAGGGTGTCGAGGCACCCTGGCGGCAGCTCGGGGTTGAGGTCATTTAGGTCTAATTGTCGAGTCAGTCTCCAGCGCTGGCGATGCGAGAGAGCAGCTGAGGGCGCATACCGTTTAGCTGCCACCGGCGTCGCGGGGCCACTCGCCCTTCTCGTCGCCGCCCTTGCGGCAGAGCGGCAGCAGGCCGCGCTGGTGCTTCATGGCGAAGTCGTTGCGGGCGGCGGAGGCGGCGGCAAAGGCGGTCGACGTCTTGCTGAGGGCCATGGTGGGTGATTATGCGAGTGTGGTGGAGTGGTCGGTATTAATGCAGGTCGGATTGGGAAGGCTGGATGGCAGAGGAGACGGCGGGATTTATATTAGGTAGGGTGAGGAGTGCTGGTGTCTCAAGATTGCTCGGTTGGCTGGTGGATGGGGGGCCAAACGGTGGTCGAGAGGGTGGTATATATGTATCTCTCGAGGACAGGAGGGCGGCCTCTTGGGAGGGCGGACGGGACGCGACGGGGCAACCACCGCCGCTCAGCGCGGTCTGAAACTTGGAACAAATTCTGGACTGTTCGCAGAAGCGCAGGAAATACGGGGCTTTTGCGCTGTATTATCATCATCAGTTGCCTGCGAGCCTTCTCAGCGCTCTTGCGAACTCAGCGCACTCGCGGCGGCGGCTGTGCGCAGGGAAGCATTTCGTGCAGGGCGCGGGCTGATTGGCCGCCTGCGGGCACCCGTGCGTCGTGGAAGAGCGGAAGAGCTTCCATGATCCCAGGCGCGAGCGAGAGGCGCATCGCTGGGCCGGCTTCAGAAGGCATCCGGGGCAACCTTAGACTCACCGGGGCGCCGCCAGCCAGTGCTTGGGGCGCGCAGGGCCGCGGCGCGGTCGGGGTGCTCCGCAAAGCCGGCATGGGTGATGTGCTGGCGGCGCTGCGTGGCTTGGAGGCTTAGATGGCATCCCGCCCTGGGCCGCTTCACGTGGGCAGCTGTGGCTCGCTCAGGGGGGGCGGTGCGCCGATCAGGCTGTGCGCGGAGGCCAGCTGGCGCGCAGGCAGACTTCAGGAACAGGAAGTGGCCGCGGCCGCGTTTGACTCAGAGAGCCTGGCGGCGCCGGGCGCCAGCGACGCTGCATTATTCGTACGCTCGTTCCGTCACCGCCCGCGGCCACCGCTGCCTTGCACGACCGCGCCCAAGCCCTGCGCCCGGGCGACTCGAGGGCGGCCTTGTCGATATTGCCCGCGGGCGACCCGCAATTCGCGCAGCGCGCCCGTCAGACCCCCTTTTGCTGGTCAGGCGCCCGCCACCCGCAGCCGAGCGCGCAGGGCGTCGCGTTTCATGTCAGTGTTTTGTATCGGCGGGCTCTCTACGCGCGCCGGTGGGCCGCCCTCGCGCGCACGCGCTGTCAATGGAAGGGTTCGAGAAGCCGCGCTCCATGCCGATCGCGGGCGTGCCTCAGCGCGCGAGTTCTGGACTCTCGCAGCAGCCCTCGCCCTACGCCCGCACACGCCCGCCAGCGCCCGGGCTGCGCTGTCAGCGCGCGCCCACGAACGCGTGACACGTCGCGTTCCGAATCTCCGTCTGTTACGGCTGAATCTCCGACTGCAAACACCAGCCGTCCATCTGTCCACTGCGCGTCTCAGCGCCGCGATACGGCGCGCCTGCCGCCGTGACATCTGCCCACGTCTGCCCACAGCCGGCTGCCCACACGCGGCCACATGACTCCTCGCCGCCGCCGCCGCGCGCCCCTGACGACTCGCGCGCGCCAGGAGATCGTCATCATGTCATGAAACTGTGAAATGTCATCCGCGCCAAAATGACAAGACCATTACCCGCCGTACGTGGCGTAACGACAGATATCGCCTTTGAATCGCGCCCAGCTCGGCGCGCCTCTCAGGGGTCGCCTCGAGCCATCCCCGTCCACCGCGTACGCGCACCTGATTCATCCGCCGCGAACTGCGATCCTCGCTCGGGGCTATGAATCGGAGCGCGATCCGCTGGGTCTCCTGAAGATCTTGTTCGATCAGCCGCGACGGCGCCCCAGAGCCAATCGCCGCCGGGCTTCAGGGCCTGTCCAAATATAGCCAGCGCGGCTGCGACTGCCGCCCCGATTCGGCCATGCTGGCGACCAGCCGTGCCGCTTCTCGCACACGAAGCGCCGCTGGGATCTCCCCTCCACGCCCGGCGAACTGGCTGCGCGAAGAACCCGCCAACCTCGAGTCCAGCGACAAGAACTCGACGTCTTACGCGTCCCCTCGCGGCCACCTCGCGATGACGGCAGAGGCGCGCTCAATGCTCGCCGAATTAAAGGATATGACCAGCATGCGTTTCTATCTTTGCAGCATTCTTGCATCATCCTCTGCCTATCGTCCACCCCACAGCGCTTCCGCGTCAGACCTGCCTCACGACGGCCGCGTCAGGCCACCACCCGCACTAGCAAAATTAAGGTCGGGGCCGCTGTACAGATTGTTGAGGGTGGCGACTGGAGTCTCTTGCGTCTGCTGTCGGGAAGGATTCATGCCCGCCAGGAGGAGTCCGAGACCGACTAGAGCCGGCCGCCGGCCGCTATCAGCCAGCCGCAAGGGACCGGCCCAGCCACAAGGTACTGGGTCTGATGCCTTGCAGGCTCTCCCTGGAAGGCCGCAGAAATGACGTTGGCGGCTTTCCCGGCCCTCCGCGCTTGTGTGGCTTGCTCCGGAGCACCTCCTTTTCCAAATCTCGGAGCCTTCGTAGCTTAACGCTTAGCACCACTGAGGAGTAACTTTGTCACGCCCGCTGCTGCACCGAGAGAGCGCCCTTCCCGACGTGGTTACGGGCAACTCTCAAAGATTGCAATATTGGAAAGTCATATACTGCTGAAAATTCTGATAAAAACCCTTGTCGACGCTTCCATTTTTAGAAGGGAGCAAGCGTGCCATCGACGACATGCTGGCAGATCGAAATTCCTCAAGCCCTGCCCCAATCTTCAAATCTTGTCGCCGCCGGCGGCGCTGGAGTAAGTAATTAGCGCTCGCATCCCCCATTTGCGGCAGCAAGCTCTGCTCCACAACAGCGCCGGGCGGCGCATATCCCCCGAGATTCGTCAATGTCGCTGCGATCTGCTGCCAGAAGTCGCAGGTAGGCTTCGAATTTTGCTCATCCTTCGATGAGGGAGAAGCTCAGCGCCCCCACGTCCAGCACCTCGCCGAAAGACTCCCCGCTGTTGCTGTCGACCTCCGGCCAGTCGATCGTCGCCGGCAGACTCAGACTCAGCTTCTTGCGGAACGCGTTTGGGTCGCCGGCCCGCGCGAGCGAGACGAGGTAGGTCTGGTAGCCCTGATTGAGGATGCCGGAGCTGTTGAGCGGGTTGCTCGGCGGATCGCGCAGGAAGAAAGTCGGGATAAGGTCGGTGCCGTGAACCCCGGGTGGGACTGAATACTGCATATTCCAGACCTTCGTCGTCGACGACGCCGAGAGAAAAGCGTTAGCAGCAAAGCGCACATTGCAGACCAGCCAGCTGCCAGAGATCACGTCACTCAGGCGCTACCTCTGCAGCACGTAGTCGGCATACCGCTCCTCGACGGCCTCCGGAACACCCGCCGTCGGGAAGGCGGATTCGAGGTAGGTGTGGAATTTGCTCGGGCGTCGTGACGCGCTGGAGTCGGTGAAGATGGCGGCCTCGTCCGTCCTGGACGTGCGAGAGAGCACCGCGCTCTCTCCAGCCCCATCCAGAAATGCCCGGCCGCCAGCTCCACCGCCGCGACCTGCCACACGAAGGCCCCGTCGGCGGCGACCTGGTACGCGGTGCGCCCGGAATACGGCTGGCTGCACGGAGCCGGGCGTCGTTGGCGGCCTTGATTGAGGGCCTCCCGGGCTGGCTGGCTGGCTTGCCTCAGGCACGCCGGCTGCTGCCCTTGTCCTTGCTCTTGCCCTTGCCCTTAGCTGCCGGCCCTCGCCTACGCAGCTCGCCGTGCCGCAGCCGAGGAAGTTCTGAAACTGGCTGCTCCAGCGAAAAAGTCGAACGCCGGGCTCTGTAGCATAGCACGAGACGAGACGCTTTGAACAGCGGGTCCGTCTAGCGTGCCACCGGCTGCTGCCGTGAGCAGGTGGAGCAAGCAGGCAGGCAGCCCGCGCCCCGGCCGACTCGCTCCACGCACGCCGCGATGTTGGCGAGTGTCGCCGCTGACTAGCCCGCCCGATGTACATACATACTGCTGCGTCCAAGTTGAGCGCGGCCCGGACGTCGTGCAGGCAGCCCGGCGTTGGGGAGCCCCAGTCTCGCTCCATCGTCGTTCTCGGCGAGCCAGCCAGCCGTAGGCGCCGATGCGATGGTTGGAGGCTACGTATGTATGTACATAACGCTGTTGTCGGAGACGCGGATGAGGCCTTCGCCGGCGTATGTACATGTCTTTGCTGCCGAGAACGTAGGCTCCCTAAGTAGCGTTTTTTTCCTCGCCCCGCCGTCAGTGACTCTTCGCTGGTATGGGGAGAGTGTAGGCAGCCAGGCAGGTTATCCGAGTGAATTTCTTACACCGTAGATCCAGTGGATGACGGGCAGATCCCTA
This sequence comes from Neofusicoccum sp. Z40, assembly GCA_037356075.1. Classification (NCBI taxonomy): domain Eukaryota; kingdom Fungi; phylum Ascomycota; class Dothideomycetes; order Botryosphaeriales; family Botryosphaeriaceae; genus Neofusicoccum; species Neofusicoccum sp. Z40. Next base: position 867,083 of record JBAWJV010000002.1, read on the forward strand.
GCTTTCTCTTGCACTGTTGCCTTGGGTGCGTACATACACGTCGAGGTACAGGCAATCTTCGGACTGGAGGCCAAGCAGGGCACCGGCATCGCTGAGCGGTGCCCCTATGCCCGTCGGCGACTGTGTCGTTGGTCGGTGGCGGCTGCGATTCGCTCCAGCGTAGGTCTCCGGTTAACGGGGCGGCGGAGGGGATGTTCTTGAAGCTGCAGATCTGCGGGTGTCGTCTTCGTCGGTCGTTGTTTATCCTTTTTTTTTTGAGTTGCGACTCTTTTCCCTCGTGGCAAGAGAAGAATTCCGTTTTTCCATTTTGCCTTCCTCATGGGTTGCTTTGGTACGCCATTGGCTCTCAAGATTCTTTGATAACAGAAAAGGACATTGGTTGAGAGTGGAGGTTTGAAGGGACCATCCACAGAGCTGGACGTGTATGTCCCAGCGCTTATGGATCCGGATGAGAACTTCAGCCCCGGATGCCCTACAATGACTACGCCACAATGACGGCGCAGGTACGTCCCTCGGAGCGAAACAATCAAGATGGAAGAGAATAGGGTAACATACATCGCGGGTTGTATCGTAGATATTCGCCTTGGCCTCCTGATACGGCAAGTTCAAGATCGGGAGATCATCCGCTCTGCCCTCCAACGTGATTGCCAGTCCCCTCGGTCGTGTCGACAGCGGCGAAGCTTCCACCAGCAAACCTCCCGAGGAAAGGGGGGACAGAGAAGCGAGCGTCGTGAGAAAAAGTATCATCACCACGTGTTTTGTCCCAAGCTCTTTGACCGATGACGCAAGATCCAAAGACTTCTTCTCTCCTTTTGCCTTCTTCTCGAATACTTCGTAGAGCGGCTGAGCCTGTGGTTTTGACGACGACGACAATGACGACGACGCAAGCTGTTTATATGGTAGGTCGTTCTGCACATCGCCGCTCTATAGTCCGTTTCCACTTCTGGGTCAGGAGCTATGCTTGTTTCTCCCACGCAGTCCTTTTGTTCATTACCACCTCGGCACTCGACAATAGCGCGCAAGGAGAAGAAACAGCCGCGGTCGAGAAAAAAGTGGGCATTGTGGACAACAACCGCGCCTCTTGTGTGGGGGTAGGTACCGCTGCGCTGGTTCCAAACGCTCGGCGATCATCAGCTCAGGCACACCGTCACACACCCACACACACGCCTGGTCCCGCACCTTCAATGTTTCCGAATCGAGGCTTGGGCGATGCGAGACAGGGGATTGCGGTTACCGGGTCTACCCATTCGATCCTGGCTTCGTCATGTGCCGATGCAGGTGCCGAGTGGTGGGTGTTTGGTGGGTGTAGGAGGTGCCGCCGGGGAGGGGGGCGTTTGTTCGTACTACTATACAACTAGTAGTTGGCGCGCTTTGGGTGATGAAATAATGGTAGGTGGGTCCAGGCCCGTGTCACTCGATGGGAGATGGAATGGCATGGCAAGCAGGACGACGGGGAGACACTGATCTGACTACGTACGATAGGGGTTCATCGACGGGAACACGTCTTTTCGGATCGTGGCTTTGGGACCCTCTGTTGCTGCTGTTAAACAGAAGTGTGTCTTGGCTAGACACGGCGTGAGGTACCTGATGATGGCGCGCCAGCAAATGGTAGCGTACAGGCTTGCGGAAGTGCCGAGGCTCATGCAGGAACCGGAGCGGGTGCAGGGGTGCAGTCGATCTCTCATGTGTATTGACGTGCGTGGGGTGCTCAGACAGACGCCAGTCAGGAGCTGCCAAATACGAGGTGCACGCAGAAGGTCCCGTCGCTGCGGGTCGGCGCTGTGGAAGGTGGTTGGTGCGGGGTGGGTGCGTCTCGTTTGACGTTCCCTAATGCGGCAGTGCGGAGTCTGGGGTAAATGGGCCGAGTCTGGGGAGGCGTGGCTTGTTCTATTCCTCGGGGCTGAACATGGGTGCAGTGGCTGCAAGAAGGGGTTGGTGTCGGTGATTAGATGGATGTTCTCCTCAGTAATGGCGCACGATGTTTCTTTCACATGGGCTTGGTAGCTCTTTCAATTTCTTGCGCCCAAATGCAATGTTTGCTTGAGATGGAGGTGCTCCTAAGCGAGCTCCGCTTGCGGAGGAGTATTTTTTACAACCGGACCAAACCAGCAACTTCACCGTTGGATATTCAAGCTCTCTGACATCAGAAAGAAAGCATTGCTGGTGATTTCGGATCGTCTCCGACAATTTCCGTGGTCAATCAAGGGGTTTGTCGCTCCCTGGACCTGAGCTGTCTGAGCGCGACACTCAATTGCGAACCTATGTAAGGGGGGTCGATATCGGTGGGTCGCGGATACCGCTTCGAAAAAAGTTGTGCTTCGAGATCCCCCAGTGCTTGCTCCTTAGAGTTGCTAAATTTGTCGAGCGCAAAGGTTGTGGTCCTGCCGAGAACGAGATTGTTCGTGCCATCTCGCAGCTTCTTCTTAGAATAGAGAACCGCAAGGTGCTTGGCAGTGCCGTCTCCAGAAGCTGTTTTCACAATACAGATCCCGACTTCTGGGAAGAAATCCGGATAGACGAAGGCGGCGTGGCCTGAAGAAGTAGAAAGTGTCAGCAGGGGCGATGTTTGCTTATACCAGTACCTTCAAGACTAACGGTAAATGTCAGTCATGACCTCATGTCTCTCTTTGTTAAACTCCGTGGCATTCCTGTCGCCATCTTCCTGGGTTTTATTCCGGATCAGACAAGCCAGTCTTGCCTTGCTCAACTGGTTGGGCAAAGTGTGGCGGACCACCAGCACCTTCCGAGGACCCGAACGAGTGAAACCATAGTTGTACGTAGCATCATCAATGCCCTTTTTGAGAATTTCCAAGGCCTTTTCCACCGTCTTCCAACCGTCGATGGTTGTCTCTCCGAATTCGCTTGCAAAGTAACCATATGGGAGGGCTTCGTCAACCGCGGAAGCTTTCGGTTCGATCTCCACCCATGCGTCATCGCCCTTGAACTTGACCCGAAGCTGCATGGTGAATTCCATGGGCCAACTCCTCAAATAGGTCTCGCTCTCACGGACCACGCCGGTCGGCATTTTATCCAGGAAATGGGCTGTAGTAGTATCGTCAGCGTGGGCCTCGTTGGCCGGGAAACTTTGAAGCGAGGTACCTGATGCTTTCATCATCGCGCATCTCACAGCGGATATGTCCAATCCATGATTGCGGAGAAAGCCATGCTCAAATGAGTGAGGGATTGTTTGGGTATGAAAAGGACCGGCGTGAATGTGAGGCATTCTTGGTATACGGTGCTCTGAAACACGAGTGTTGATGGCACCTGTGGCTAAGATAAGATAGCAGCAACGACGACTGTAGTTGGAATATGGAACGTGGTGCGTATCGATATTGTGATTGAGTTGTTCGGGTTGTAAGGAGAGATCTCGAAAGAGACTACTATATCCTGCCGCCTCTCTCCGGTGGGAAGTAGCGTTTTTGTTTAGGTATTCTCGCTCTCACCGGAGCCCGCTGCCTTCTCTGAAAGATGACCGATTTGGGAAGAACGTTGTACGAGCTTACTTTTGAAGCCAGTGACAGTATGAGCGCCCGAAACGCTCGAAGGTTGACATTCATTCGTCAAATAGATTCTTACTACGAAATACAGATGCATAAAGCGGGACTGTTGTATGAGGCCTGTACAGGCCTTCTGATTCTCCCGTGTAGTTGGAAATCACAGCAGTGTTGTTACAGCATCCATAAGTCGGTGAACGTCATGAGCATGGCTTGGACAGCGACAACAGACTTTCATCCCTCCAGGACCCCCATCTTCTTCGGCGACTTCGGAGTCTTCACCATGCTCAACGTCCAAGACCACGTCCATCAGCTCCAGACCACCGCCAGTGACCAACCCCTTTTCAGTGAAACCAAGGTCAGGCACAGCCGCAAGCCCCACAAAGCTCGCAATCAAGTAGGGAACCGGCATCGTGCATCCAAGCACCTCCGTCACCTTCTCATCCAGGGCCACAGAGTCATCTCGCACTCAAGGAAATTGAGGTAGTACCTGCCCATTCGCAGCTCAGTCAGCAATAGCGCAAACCGAAACGACGCGCGCGTACCCATGAAGTCCATCCCTTTCCCGCCGAGAACCTAAACAATTTTGTGAGCTTGAAGAATATAGAACACGTTCATTATATTTTGACCTCAAGAGCGGATGCCGTACATTTTCAATACAGTTAGCATCGGCCAGAACTGTTGTGGTACCTCTCGGCACGCTCAGGCGGGCCAGCTCACCCGGCACCAGTTTCGTGTACTCGATATGGATGTGCGCGTCGATGAACCCGGGCGCGACGTATTTCCCGGGAGCGTTGGTTTCCTCTTCCGCCTCAGTAAAGTAGCCCGGAGGCATCAAGGCCGCGATGTGCCGTCCGGAGACGACGACATCTCTCTCAAGCAGCTCACCGGCGTGAAGGCTCAGGACCTTGCTGTTGCAAACGATGGGCGATGGCGTGGCCGTGCCTTGAGCAACGAGGCGCGGGCTCACCAGCTCATCGGCGGTGATCGAGAGGTGGGTTCCGGTGGTGGTGTTCGTCCGCGGTCATGGCGAAGGTTTGGGTGGTCGATGCGCTGGGGGCCTGTCTCGTTCGCCCGCAGTTCTCTCCGCGCAGCATCAACCCTCTCTTTTACCATCTTCTTTTTGTACCTAATGATGGCCTCCGGGCCTCTGCTGCAACTCTGCCGTGGGCTGTTGACTCCCAAGCCGTGGCTCGAAGCACGCTGTTTGGCGCCAGATGGCAAGAATGGGGTGTCTAGCTGATAACGCCAGTCGCGTCCCAAGTCGTCACACGTCCTTGCAAGGGCAAATGCGGAGTCCTGCAAGGGATTGCCATGATAAGCCCAGGAGCTTATTGGCCACCCTGCTAGGTAAGTGGAAAAAAGAGAGTGCGCTTATAATACCGTGAGCACCGCATGCCGCCGAAATCATTCTTCTGGCTTTTGGTCTCTTTGTTCCATCCACGATGCCGAAAGTGGTTGAAAAGAACGTCGCTTTCGCCTCCGCGACTGATGCGGACGTATCACCTGGCGTGTTCACATCTCTCAGTCATGGCTCCGCGTGGGAACGATTCAAGGAATGGATAGAGCTGCCTGTCGGCCAAAGCTCCTTCGCCCCCGACAGCAAATGGAGCAACACAGACTTGGATCCTGTACCTCCTGAGCAACAGACTTGGCGCACGCACAATTTCGTGACGTACTGGATCTCTGATGCCTTTGCCGTAGCGAACTGGCGCATTGGCAGCTCACTCATTGCAATCGGTCTTTCGTGGAAGCTTTCTCTCGCGGCAGTTGCAATCGGAAATCTCGTCACGGCCCTGGTGGTGACGTACAACGGAGTCATCGGAGCTCGCCTGCACATCCCTTTCACCGTCCAGGCTCGTTCCGCGTTTGGCTTCTATTTTTCATATGTCATGGTCGTCTTTCGAGTCATCATATCGATATTTTGGTACGGAATCGGAACATACACGGGAGCGGAGTGCATCCAATCGATGCTGTATGCTATATGGCCTTCGTTCCGGTCCCTTCCGAACCATCTACCAGCGTCTGCAAATATCACGACGGAATTCATGGTTTCCTACGTCATCTACTGGGTAATCTGCTTGCCCTTCCACTACATTCCTGCACATCAGCTGCGATGGTTCTTCACATTCAAGAGCATCGTGTCCCCAATCGCAGGCTTTGCAATCATCGGATGGTACGTAAGGAAAAATCCCGGAATGGCGATGAATGCCTAAAAGATTGCAGGATCGTTCAGACAACCGGTGGTGGAAGTGCCGTGTTCCAGTACGGGAATCAAGCTCGCGGATCTGCCCTTGGCTGGGCCTTTATGAACGGCGTCAACGCCATGATTGGCAATTTTGCCACGCTCGGTATTTGCATCCTGTTCGGCTGCTCTCTGAGAAGCGATTTAATTTCTGTCATTAGGCGTGAACATGAATGATTTTGCGCGCTACTCTCGGAATCCCCGGAGCCCGTACATCCAGATTCTCGTCATTCCGGCAGTCTTCACGATCATGATGCTCTTCGGCATTATTGGCGCCAACGGTTCTCGCCTGATCTACGGCCGAGTGCTTTGGGATCCGCTTATGATTGTCGACCACTGGACGTCACCCGGCGGACGAGCGGCGGCTTTCTTCTGCGCGTTGGCTTTCCTCATTGCAAGCATTGGGGTGAACATCTCTGCGAACAGTATCTCCGTGGCGGTGGATCTCAGCACGCTGTTCCCGAGATACCTGAATCTCCGCCGAGCGCAGTATGTCTGCGCCGTGGTTGGAGCATGGGCCATGACGCCGTGGAACATCCTGGCCTCGGCAGAGACGCTCATCAACTTCATGAACGGGTATTCAGTCTGGCTCGCTCCGATGTCCGGGATCCTGATCTCAGACTACTACATTGTGCACAGGGAGAGGCTGAATGTGCCGGAAATGTACCGGCCGCATGGCATCTATGCGTACGAGAGATGGGGCACCAACTGGCGCGCAGGTGTAGCCTTCGTGGTAGGCTTTGCTCCGCTGCTCCCTGGGTTCGCAAAGAGCGTTACGGCGGGCATAGCTGTGAGCAGCGGGGCGCAGCATCTGTACTATTTGGGGTACTGGTATGGCTTCCTGGTCAGCGCTGGACTGCATGTGCTGCTGAGCAAGATCTGGCCGCCGAAGAGCCAATGGACGGGCAAAGCCATCGACGACTCGTTGCTGGAGGATGAGTCAGTGGCTTATGGTTACTGAAACTGCTGGCCTGGAGAGGCTGGACGCTGCGATTAGAGTCAGCGCTGATCTTCTGATCACCATGTAATGAATTTTCGCAGCCATGTGGGAGGGAGGGAGTTGATATAGGGCTGCATGGTGCAACACCGGCTGCCTGGTATGCCATTCGCAGCTTCCCGTGCCGAGCGTGCAGCGTGGGGGATGTACAAGGCAGCACCTGCGTGAGAGAGAGAGCTCGACGCGGCGCAGAAGCACCGCAGAGAGTAGCGCGCCGATCCACCACAGGCCACCCGGCGGCCGCCTGCCGCATTGGGCAAGGCGCCGGCAGAAGCTCGGGGCCCGCCGCGACACACTCGACTGAAATCTACAGACGCGAGTTTCGCGACCCCACAAGCGCCCAGTACCAGCACCGCAGCCATGGCCCCCAGCTACGACAACCTGCCCGTCGACGACGACTTCGACGAGAATGACGTCGACTTCTCCGACCTGAAGGACCAGTATGAGGTGCGCCTGGAGGAGGGCCTGGACGCCTTCGTCGTCATCGACGGCCTGCCCGTCGTGCCCGACGCCAGCCGCGAAAAGCTCGTCAAGTTCCTGCTGCGCAAGCTCAACACCGTCGGCCGCGCCGGCCAGGAGAGCGTCTTCATGCCCATGAACGATGAGGGCATGTCCGAGGGGTAACGCTCCCGCGCCCTTGCCCCGCCCGCCCGCGCGCTGACTCTGTCCAGATACGCCTTCGTCGAGTTCGGCGCCCCCAGCGAGGCCGTCGCCGCCGTCAAGGCCCTGAACGGCACGCCCCTCGACAAGAAGCACACCCTGCTCGTCAACAAGCTGACCGACATCGAGCGCTACGGCCGCGAGGGCCGCGTCGAGGAGGAGTACAAGCCGCCCCACATCGAGCCCTTCCAAGAGAAGGAGCACCTGCGCTCATGGCTCTCCGACCCCCGCGACCAGATCGCCATGTACCGCGACAAGAAGGTTGGCGTCTTCTGGCACGAGAAGGAGGATGCCCCCGAGCCCGTCGTCGACCGCGAGCACTGGACCGAGCTCTTCGTCGAGTGGTCGCCGCTCGGCACCTTCCTCATGTCCGTCCACGACCAGGGTGTTCAGCTGTGGGGTGGCAAGTCGTGGAGCCGGCAAAAGCGTTTCGCCCACCCTGGCGTCAAGCTGGTCAACTTCTCGCCTGCCGAGAAGTACCTTGTCACCTGGTCGCCCCAGCCACTGCAAGTTGACGAGACCCACCCCATCCCGAACCTGTCCGCCGACGAAGACGGCAAGAACTACATCATCTGGGACATTGCCACTGGCAAGCCGCTCCGTTCGTTCGTCACCATCGACCTCCCCCCTTCGACCGATGAGGAGGGCAACCCCGTCAAGAAGAAGCTCCAGTGGCCTACCTTCAAGTGGTCTGCCGATGACAAGTATGTGGCGCGCATGACCCAGGGCCAGTCCATCGCCGTGTACGAGGTTCCTAGGATGAATCTGCTCGACAAGGCCTCCATCAAGATCGAGGGCGTTATGGACTTTGAGTGGGCACCAGCCACCCCTCAGCGTGAGGGTATCAAGACGTACGAGCAGCTTCTGTGCTACTGGACCCCTGAACTTGGTAGCGCTCCCGCCAAGGTCGGTCTGATGTCCATTCCTTCCAAGGAGATTGTGCGGACACGGAACCTCTTCAACGTCGCCGACGCGAAGCTTCATTGGCAATCGGACGCCGCCTACGTTTGCGTCAAGGTCGACATCCAGAAGACCAAGTCCAGGAAGTCGATGACCACGAACCTCGAGATTTTCCGCATCAAGGAAAAGGGCGTCCCCGTCGAGGTCATCGACTCCGTCAAGGAGACCGTTATCAACTTCGCCTGGGAACCCAAGGGCAACCGCTTCTGTCTCATCACCACGGGAGAGCTTCCCACCGGCCCCTCCGCACCAAAGACCGCCGTCGCTTTCTTCGCTCCCGAGAAGACCAAGGGCAACACCGTCGGCAACTTCAAGCACGTCCGTACCCTCGACAAGAAGAGCAGCAACGGCATCTACTGGTCGCCAAAGGGCCGCTTCGTTGTTGTCGCCACGCTCGGATCCCAGGTCAGCTTCGATCTGGACTTCTGGGACCTCGACTTCGAGGGTGCTCCCGACGAGGCCACCAAGGACCTCAACGCTAACCTGCAGCTCATGGCCTCTGGTGAGCACTACGGTATCACCGGTGTCGAGTGGGACCCCTCCGGCCGCTACGTCGCCACCGTTTCCTCGGCGTTCATGCACCCGGTAAGTAACAAATCTCCCCAAAAGCCACTCCAGAGGAACCGAAATGATCCGCTAACAGTACCGCCTCTCCAAAAAGATGGAAAACGGCTACAAGATCTGGGACTTCAAGGGCCAGCTCCTGCGCGAGGAGCAGGTCGAGCGCTTCAAGCAGTTCGTGTGGCGGCCGCGCCCGGCAACGCTGCTGTCCAAGGAGGAGCAGAAGAAGATCCGCAAGAACCTGCGCGAGTACAGCAGGATCTTCGAGGAGCAGGACTTCGAGAAGAAGAACACGGCCAACCGCGCCGTCGTCGAGAAGCGCCGCCGCCAGCTCGAGGAGTGGCTCGCTTGGCGCGACCGCGTCGTCGAGGAGCTCGAGGAGCTGCACATCGAGGTCCCTGCTCCTGCTGCCGACGGTGCCGCCGACGAGGGTGGCGAGGTTATCGAGGAGGTTGTGGAGGAGATTATTGAGGAGACGGAGGAGGTTGTGTCGTAGATGCGATGATGGATTGTCAGGGGAAAAAAAAAGGGAGGAAAGGGGGAGGTGGGGAAATTTATGGCTCGATTGCATAGACGGAGCGGAGCAAGCTTATCGGCATCATGAGGTTTTCTTTGCCGGGTTGCTCTAAATGGGGATTTTTTTCTTCTCTCGGAGAAGGGGGAAAAATACGACTGGTTATTCAAGAATGGTGTGCTTTAGTTCGCTGTTACGCTCCACGTCTTCGGTGATGTCATATATACATCGACTGTCGTTTTGCCAATTTGGGCTACTTCCTGTGTATCGTACAGAGCGTTTCGTCCATATTCACATCCATATCCATATCCGATTCGACTGAACTGATTGGGTGATGGCAGATGGTGAAGCCTCCAGCTTGTGAAGCAGAACGGTCGCCCTTGGCCTTTAGATCTTTTTCCAACGGACCGGAAAAAAATTGAGGAAGAAGAACGGTAAATACAATCTGGGACCGAGACTTAAAAAAAAAAAGCAAGGGAGTTGCCTCGAGTTGTTTACCGCAGACAGAAAGACAGACAAGATGTGGGTATTCGGCCGTAACTGTGCTGTGCTGCGCTGTGCTGCATGGGAGAGAGAAGAAGGGAAAAAAAAGCAGAAAGAACTGTATTGGGGTTTCCAATGACAAACGACGGGGAATATTGCAAATGATAAGTAACGGTCGAACGAGAGAGCTGTAGCAATGATATCGCGCGAGACAACCAGCGACTAGGGAAACAAGCAAGAACTCCCCCTTCTCCAGCATAACACCATCAACGAACAGGCACCCCCTTTCCATACCTCAACTGAACCCTGACACCGGCCGTGATCATCAACAACAACACAGTCATCAAATCCAACCAACTCCTCTTCCACTCTACTCCAAAAAAGGTGGGGAAAAAAAGGAAACATCCGAACAAGCGGAAGGAAAGATCTCAATTCACATCATCCTCCCCCCACCCCAACACCTCCGCCACCACATTCCCCACCGTACTCACCACCCACACGGCCACAAGACAGCACCCCACAACGCGATCCATGCGCCACCGTCTCAACGGCACCATAGCCAACAGCCCCAACAGCGTGACCAGCAGCGTCGCCCCGCTGACGACCAGCGTACTGCTGATATCCAGATGGTACGGCTTGAACCGCATCGGGCGGTCGGGATGCCTCTCGTGCTTGGTCTCTGCGTGCTTGATGGTCATGTAGCACCCGCTCAGGCCGATGCCGAGGAGGATGTTGAGCATGGGGCCGCCGAAGCAGGCAGAGAGGGCCATGACGGGGAAGCCGAGGCGGGCGACGGTGATGTCGGCGACGAGGTCGCCGAGGGAGTTGCCGACGGCGAAGACGGTGAGGCCGAGGATGGCGTCGGAGATGTTGAGGATGGCGCCGAGGGTTTTGAGGACGCCGACGACTTCGTTGGCGATGGTGCTGATCCAGGCGATGGCGACGACGAAGCCGGCGAAGCAGAGGATGGGGCGCCAGCGTGGGGGGTGGTTGGGGGAGGTGGTTGCGAGGAGGGCGAGGAGGATGCCGAGGCTGCAGGCGAGGCTGATGAGGATGGGGCGGATGAGGGCGCGCGGGTGCGAGGGGTTCGTGTTGGCCCAGAAGATGAGGACGACGAAGAGGGGCGCGGTGAAGATTTGGAGGATTACGAGCCAGCGGTCCCATTGCTTGGGGGGACCGGCGGAGGAGGCGGATGTGTGCGGTCGGGTCATTTCCTCGGGGGACTGTTGCATCGGACCAATTGAGGGCGAGATGATGAGTAACGGCGATCGTTCGTGGTATGCGGCGCGATGCTGGGTTTCGTGAGCCGCGGCAACGCCTGCTGTGCTGCCGTAGCCGGCCACACCAAGCGTGTCTAGGGATCCATCATGAGGACGACCGTGGGCCCCGCTATCTGCTGGAGGATCGTCATCTGGCGCAATGACAGTGATCGTGCTTGGGGCTGAGCGGAGATGACTAGCAGGTGTCCTGGCGATTGGGCTAGGAAGAGTGAAATCGGCCAGATCATCCTCCTTCTCCGACCCATTGTCTGCATCCACAACTGGCAAGGTGATGGCCAGGAGGAACACACTAGGTGCTGCGACAATCCCCAGCAGCTTAGCCCAGATACTCTTCTCCCTAAAGTTACTCAGTGTGGGGAAGAGCTTCGAGATAAGTCGTTGGGGAGTAGGCAGAATTCTGCTTGGCCACCACGCGGGGGGCTTCTCTTCCTCTTCCTCCAGCTCAGGGAAGTGCTCGTTCGGAAATAGGGAGACCGGCGAAGCACTTGGAGATACAAGGCGCAAGCTGCCTGGTCGAGAGCCGCTTTGGATGGACCAGGCGTAGTCTCTAAATGCTGGGAAAGGAGAAAGATCTCGGCTACTAGCTGATACAGACTTCGGGATCTCCAGTTTCGGTAGCGTTTTCGGGCTTACAGCAGTAGACGTCACTGAGTGGTGCGTTCCCGGTTGCGGGCTAGGTGCTAATAGATCTGGAGGTGCGAGGTGATCTGGTGAAAGGGATCGCTGATGCCGCTGAGCAGCCGGGCTTGGCCCTCTACTAGCTGGTTGAGATGGTGAGGGGGATAGAGAGATGATAGGAGAACGTCCGCCTCTAGTTGAAGCATCGGAGGTCCTTCTGGAGTTATTGGGTGGAACTTTGAGACTGGTGCTGTCTTCTTCCACCGGACGTAGCAGGTTGTGATGATGCATCATGTGTTGCCTCAAGGAGCCAGGATCCAGCCTCACCCTGTCTGCATCGTTGGCTGAGACAGCCCTTGCGCGATTACCGGGCGCTGCACGCACGTCGAGATTTGGCCTGATCACAATGGGCGACGTGCCGCCCGACCCTTCGTTTTCGATTTCATAGGGTGGTCTCGGAGCAGGGTCAGATATCGAAGTCATGTGGTCCTGTTGCTGAGCGGTCGTAAAGGTAGGGTCGTCCGAGTAGCGTCGGAGGTTGATGGGCAGGGTTTGAATGTTCCGGGACTTCTTCAGCGAAGTCAGAACGGCGCGAAATTCCAGCGCGCCGACCAAACTAGGACGAATGACTCCGGGCCTCGTGTTGCGCCGCTCTCCAAGGCGCGGTCGACTCAGACGCATGTTACGGTTGAGCTCTCCGAGCCATCTCTCTCGGACTTCTTCATCGGCACTCTCAAAGCCGGGCTCGTCGTCGTAGTCGCCACCGCCTAGTTCCAGCGTGAGCAAGTCGTCGACAGAAGCGCTGTGTGAGCGGCGGTGTCTTCCATCCTCGCTCACATCGTCCTCGTCGCGATACGGTTCAAAAACCTCGGCTTCCTCGCCTCCCGGGGTGACGTAAAGTCCTCTTGCTGTAGCCTCGATGTGCCTCTTACGCAGTCTTCTTCCGTGCCACCAATGCCACCACAGCACAAAAAGAACGTAAACAATATAGAAGCCGACCATGGAAGCGCACTCCCATAGAGTCAATGTTCCGTCCACTAAGAATACCATGCTGAATGCGGCGGCAATAATGAAGAAGCCGACGTCTCGCACGAAGCTCCTCCGGTCGACCTTGAATGGACGAACAAGGGCCATGGACCCGGCGACGACGGCAGTAATGAAGCCAGCGGCGCCGATCAGCTCGCCCACGGCAAGACTGCCACTGTTCGTCTTCATGGCGGCGAAGGTAGAGAAGACGTCGGGGCTTCCGTTGCCAAATGCTAGGAATGTGACGCCAGCCATGCTCTCGCTCATGCCCAAGAGACTCGATATGGTGCTGAGGTTGACGCAGAAGAAATCGCTGGCAGCGATGCCAATGGTGGAGAACAGCAGGGCGAGCCATGCAGTCAGGATGGCGAATGCGACGGGCTTGGCGTGGGGCAGGCGGCAGTAGTAGAGCTGCAGGTAGGAGAAGATGCCAGCCTCCTCGTCGGGGCAGTTCGCGCGGACGAAGGCGCACTTGTCGGGAGCATGGTGCACCAGGCGGCACTCGGCGGAGTCAGCATTCTAGTGTCGCGTGAGGAGTGGGATCCAGCACACCTCTTGGTCCTGGAGAGCAGGGTCGCGGCGCAGCAGGCCGGAGGGACCGGCGGCGGCGGGCTGCGGACGGCGGGCGTCCAGGAGCAAGCTGGCGGCGGCGATGGCGCAGACCAGCAGAATGGTCGCAAAGAATGGGCGGGTAGAGAAAGCGCGCTTCCTAGAGCGCGGGCGCAGCTGCGGCCGGCGCAGCGCGGGGGACGGCGAATCTGCCATGACGACAGGGATCGAGAGGGGTGGGGGGGAGCGGAGGTGGCATCGCACGGCGCAGAACCAGCTGGAGCGTCGCGGCTGGGGGTTGATATTTGAGCGCGCGGAGGAGCTGGTAAAGCGGCTTCGCGCGCGGCCAATGACGAACCCCCCGGCCGCTCGGCGTCAATGCGCCCCGCGCCACAGTGACAGCGCGCACCGCCACCGCCCGTGCGCGCTCGCTAACGCGCGCCAGCTTATCGACTTGTTTACGCTCCGCCGCCCGCGCGCCCAGGCCAAACAACACCACCACCGCCTCCGAAAACTCCGCACCGGCGTCCCGCATGCCCGCCCCGCCCTGCGCCCGCCTGCCGCGCCCGTAGACGCCCCCGACCGCCCGCCATGCCGCGCGCCCGCGACCGCTACTCGTCCGTCGCGACGCCGCACAAGCACTCGCCCATCAAGTCCGTCCCGCCGCTCCGCCGCCCCGTCACCCTCTAATCTGCTTTGCAGGGTCCCGCTCAATGACGACAAGCAGGAGAAGGCCAAGCGCCTTCAGTCGCGCCAGGCCCTCCATGAGTCGCAGATGAGCCAGATCCGCGCCGCCGCCACTCCCGTGCGCCGCCGCCAGACCCTCACCGGCCAGAGCCAGTACACCCCCGGCGACGATGACAACTCCTTCCACGTCGGCGGCGATGCCGTCACGCCCATGAAGCGCGTTCCAATCCTGGCGAACTTCGAGGAGTGGATGAAGATGGCCACGGACAATGTGAGTGCCTGCGAGCGGGTGACGACGCGGAACACGACGAGCTGACATCAGTGGAAGAAAATCAACGCCAACAACTCCTGGAACTTTGCCCTCATCGACTACTTCCATGACATGTCGTTGCTGAAGGAGGGCGATGGAGTCAACTTCCAGCGCGCCAGTTGCACCCTCGACGGATGCGTCAAGATTTACACGAGCAGAATCGACAGCGTCGCCACCGAGACGGGGAAGCTGCTGAGCGGCTTGGCCACCAGCAGTGACAGCAAGAAGCGCAAGGGCGATGGTGCAGAGGGGGACGGCGACGGTGATGCTGACGACGACGATGACGAGGGCGAGGACGGCCAGGGCAAGAAGAAGCGGAAGCGGGCACAGAGATCGGCCGAGTCGACCCTGGCATCTTCTTTCGCTCAGCTGCAGGTGAAGAAGATGGATATGGAACTCTCAGTCGACCCGCTGTTCAAGAAGGCCTCCGCAGACTTCGACGAGGGCGGTGCTAAGGGTCTCCTGCTGAACCACCTGTGCATCGACGCGAACGGCCGGATCGTATTCGACAGCAGCGACGACGCCGAGGATGCCGCGGCGGAGGACCAAGAGCAGGAGCAGGACGAGCAGGACGAGGACAAGATGGACGTTGATGGGGAAGACGCGCAACCAGAGCCGGAGCAGACACAGCACGCGGAAATTGACATCTCCGCCCTGGGTGCCAAGTTCTTCCCGGACCTTTCGATACTCGACGGCCAAGACATTTGCCCCTCTTTGAAGGGATTCGACCTGGGAGACCCGAACGCGGCCAATCTGCCTTTCTTGAAGGTTCCTGAGGACTGGAGAAACGAAAACAAGGATGACGATCAGGGCGACGGAGCCGGTGGTTTCCTTGCTGGTGGCTTCGACGATGATGACGACGATGGTCTAGGAGCCTTTGATCTGCCCGCTGAAACCGGTTTTGGCGAAGGAGGCGAGGTCTGGGCAAGAGAAGCAGCGTTGGAGACGCAAATGCGAGTGCACACGATGGGCCCGGACAGCGATGACCGCGACGGTGAAGATGGGATGGATGAAGTTGGAGGTTTCGACGCAGATCGCACGCACTACGGCGTTACATTAACAGCTGGCCGTGAGCAAGATCAGGAGAACATCCTGAACTACTTCGACAAAGCCCTGTCGAAGAACTGGGCAGGACCGGAGCATTGGCGCATCAGGAGAATCAAGGATATCAGCAAGGCGAACGAGACAGCGCCGACTAAGAGGAAAGAGAAAGAGCCTTTCCAGATTGATTTCTCCGCGCCAATGACCCAGCCAATAGCCGATGCGTTGTACACCTCTGCCACTTCCTCTTCGACCATCTCCCTTCCCAAGGCACAATGGAAATCAAAATCCCGCAACCTCCTTCCCGACGACAAGCACTTCAACTCCAGCCAACTTCTCCGCCTCTTCCTGAAACCTAAGGCACGCATGGGCGCGCGCAGCAAGTCTGGCTCAAATGGTAGCAGGCACGACGGCCAAAGGCAACAGCAAGAACCCGAAGGCGAGATGGACGAGGTATTCTGGGCGCGGAACGAGGATCCAACTGCCCAAAAGCCGGAGAACAGCGACGACGAACCTGCGCCGGGTACCTACGATGCCGACTTCTTCCAGGACGACGGGCTGGGTGCTGTTGGTCCCGACGATGACAGCGACATCTTCGCTGACGCGCGTGAGATGTTCTCGCCGCCGCCGGAATTCACGCAAGGCGGCGCGCAACAAGGCGAGAACAGCGTTCTCACCGGCAACAAAGAAGGCGCGTTCGGTACGCAGCTGGTCACACAGAGCCGAAGATTGCGGCCTGAGTATGTGCAGTATGCGCGTGTGGCAAAGAAGGTCGACGTACGGCGGCTGAAGGAGGAGATGTGGCGTGGGATCGGGATCGAAGGGTTGGATGACGATGAGGGAGACGTAAGTCAATCCCAAAGAAACCTTCCTGCTACTAAGAAATGGCAAATTAACTTCCGAACTCAGACTACATTCCACTCAGTGGCCTCCTCAAAACCGCCCGCTCCACCCGCCCCCAAAGCCGCTGACGGCTCGCTCAAATTCACCGACGTCGTTAATAACCTGCAGGCAGTATACCCGAAGAAGCAGATGGCGGATATCTCAACGAGCTATTGCTTCATCTGTTTGCTGCATCTGGCCAACGAAAAGGGTCTCGTTATCGAGAATGAAGAAAACTTCACCGACCTGACCATCCGGAAAGATCCTAGAGCAGAGATCGTAGAAGGTGGGGAGTGAGTGCATAGGATTTGAGGGATGATTTGTTACAATTCTGTTGGCGATTACTGTTTAACGGTCCGGTCCGTAATGGACGCGGACTCTGTGCATGGACGGCTGGCTGGCGTTTAAGGGTCGGGCTCAGATGGGGAGGCTTTGTCTGCCAACCTCTGGTTTTACTGGGATGGAGGGGCTCGATCAGGGTTTGCATGCTCGCGCCTGGTGAAATGAATTCAAGTGTTATTTGCTCACCATCCTTTAGGATATAATAATTCCTAAAGTTCCGTGAAGGTCGCAGCATACATACCGCATTCAAGCATTTGCCAGGACGACTAGCTGAATTTCCGCGGTTACTTGTCTATCTAGATGAATGCTTCAACTCCGTACGGCACAAGCAACGAGGCTAGCATTTGGAACGTGGCAAGGCGAATCGGGAGAACAGAGGATTGTTCACTTCTATCGGTGCACGACGCCTCTCTGCTGAAAAGTTCACCACAATGATCCCGAAATGAAAGGCATGACGTATTTGGGCCGCTCTCACAACCTAGACTCGCCGACGCGGCATAGCATTCACCGGTCTTGTAATTCTCAGCAGAGCAGGTGTACGCGGCTTCTAAAGTGGGAATACGCGAGGAGGGTGACAGTTCGCTGATGTTAAACAACGGCGCCGTCGCCATGGTTTCCTCAACACCACGAAAATTCTCTTAGCCTCCACGACATGTGAAAATGAGCTGATCTCATCATCGATTAATAAATTGGCGAGGCTTTGATTCGGACGCGTGTTTTGCCGACGTGAAGAGGGATTCCTTTCTGCATCTCGTTCTGCGTCGCTTGAAGTCTCCTAAGACGGGGATCTTTTCTATATTCCACGCACCCGGTCCTGCGGTTCAGTTGTTCCCTACGAGAAGCCTTCCGACACTGGCGATCGTCGACGTCGAATGTTCAAATCTTCTCTTGGCATGTTTCCTCCACGATTAAAGAGCTCGATTATTCTGCTGATTTTCGCTGTCTTTTTCTCTCTTCTTCTTCCCCCCGACATGTCCATCACGGTCTTCCGGCAACCACGAATGCCGTCTTATACAGAAAGAGTCAAAATGGCGGACAACACATTCCACGCCAGTCCCATACTGGAATCCGGACAAGGTGCCTGCGCCACAGCAGGCCCAAGCGGCAGCAACAGCCGACATCCCCGACCAGCATTAACGATGATGACTCGCAGTCCTTGGGCGCAAGCTCTGTCCAAATACATCATAACCCTCGCCGCTTTAACAAGGCATATACCGGCCAAGACCGGTGTTCCAGGGCTACTCGTCGCTATCAGCGCATATGAGTGGGTGGCTATGCGAAACAACCCCGACACCAGTCGTCAGAAACGTGCGGTGTGAGTTGCTTCACGTCGGGAGCTTCAGCATCTAAGCCACCTCCCACATTCGTCGAAGCCCAACAAAACGGTTGGCAAGACCATCTTATCAATCCCTCTTGTCAGATGAAAGCTGTTCCATTCCTCGAGATAGAAGATAGGAGTGGAGCGCGGTGCTGATATGGAACTGGTTCTCGATTTAGGGCCCTCGTCTCGTCGAGCGTCGTGCTCACAGCGTTCGAATATTGCCAGTTTCAAAGAAGCGGCTTGGACAACTGTAAGAGAAACCGATCCACCCTTCTCGCATCCACCTTCCAGTATTTCCTTCCCCTATGCGTCTGCCTTCTCTGCTTTCCTCCCCCTCGCCTTCTCCATGTAACATTCCCCCCATTCCTCGACTTCACGTTCCCCACATCTTCCTAACACACCGTCACCGTCTCTCTCTCTCGTCTCCGCTTTACCCCGCAACCTACCTTCACACGCGCAGATGAAACGACAACCAGCCTAACCTCTAACTGTCGCCAAAAAAAAAAAGGCAGATCTATCCTATCAATCCTCCTCCTGCATAATCGGCATCGTCAGCACACGCCCACCGCACGACCGCGAACGAGGCGATCTCGATCTCGATCCAATCGTCACCTGGACGCCACCGGCAGTGTCAGTCAGCACGTTCGTCGTCGCCGCTTACATGCCGCTACTACTCGAGTATGTACGTCGCACGTTCGTCGGAGGGGCTGGGGTGGTGTTTGCGCAGGTACATACAATGGCATGGCGCTGGACGGACTTATGGAATTCTGGGAACCATGTCCGGTTGCGCTTTTAGGTAAAAGTTGTTCTCTTTTGCTTCCGCGTCGGGATGAATTTTGGGGTTCGTGAAGTCACCGGCTCTCACCCTCTCTCTCTCCCCCTCCCCCCTCCCTCCCCCATCCCCTACCTCAAAAACGGTCAGATATCCCATCGATTTACCCAAATGAACGACCCCAGACCCAAAGCCTAAGGGGCCAGGCTCCGTCTGCATAGCCATCGCCCCTAGGCGTTCAAAAGCGGCAGGTCATCAACGGGAAAAAAAGACGGAAAAAACCAACAATAAGAAGGGAGAGATGCAGATGCATAGGCAAGCAAGCCCGTTCCCTCCTTCCCAATACGACAAGATCGACCACCCACCCACCCATCCCGAGCTTGTCGCATCGCCATAAAGAGCTCAGGATTACATCATTGTGCTGAGCTCAGCAAATAGTGGCTGATCCTTCGGCAGCGCAGGAGCGCTATGCACGTCGACTCTTTGCGTTCGGGCTGTGCGTGGGTGTTGGAGATGATGTACGTAGCTGGCTGGTGGTTGGGGTTGTGCGGTGGAGTGCCTAGGACGGTAGATGGTTCTACTGCTTGCTTGTGCAGGTTGCGAGGAGTCGAGGCGAGGCCCATGGATATTGCGACCGGCCATCAAAGCATCCATCAAGGCACAAAATTGACGGCCGCGTCGAGAACGCAAAGACAATCACATTTGACAACACGCACGAGAAGTGAAGAAACATAGATGCATACGTATTAAGTCCATCTTCTACTGCCACTTCATCCTTAACATACCCCTCCCCGCCTTCACCACCCACATCCTTCAACTTCCACACCAATCATCACATCATCTTATCATCACTTCCACGCGTCCTCCCCTAAATCATCAACGATCATCAGCCGTTACCAAACCATCATCAACCGCTTGACAACGGCAGCCCAACACGCCGCTCGCTCAGCCACAACACGCCAAAGAAGACAGCCCGTAAGAAGAGAATAAAATCAGCCAAGCAGGAACGCGAACGACAACAAAAACGTATGCGTGAAGGATAACAGATCCGAAGAAAAGAAATAGCAGAAAAGAATTCAAAAAAGCACGACACAACAAAACGCCCGTCGCTGCCTTTCGCTCGCCTGCCAATCGACTCCGCAAGTCCTCTAACCATCCATTAGATTGAGAGAGATACATGTTTTAGAAAGTGAACAGAAAGATGATTTGCCGCTAAGTTTGACGACAAAAAAGGGGGGTATCCTGTGCTTTTTGGGCGGGAGAGACGAGAAGACGTGATGGTGGATGGTATCAAGCGCGGAGAGGAAGAAAAGACAAGCAGACCAAAGCAGGGACCAAGGCCCAAACGCAATCCAAGAACGATGCTGAAGGTGACATATCAAACAAAGCCAAGGGGTGTGTGTGAGTAAGGGGAGCCAGTCTTTTTTGAGAAGTGGAAAGCAGGGGGAGGGGTATGAAGATGCAGGGACGCGAAGAAAAACGCAAAAGAATCATCGAAACGTAACAACCGTCACCTTCATCAGCATCATCACAACCCATGCTCGACATCTGTGAATCGGCGCTCTCACTCTCGGTGAGGAGAGTGGGAGAAAGGAGATGTAAGAAGTGCACAGCACAAGGAAACCACTCCAGATCCAAGATATGCGCAAAGACCCCCGAGGACATGCAAAAACTCCCATACGGGAGAAATAAAACCCATGCCTCCAGAGAAAGCCACCCACTTTTTAGCGAAGGTGTAAGGAAAATCCGACTTCCATCAACCGAAGAGGACTTAGATGATTGGGAGCAGCGCGTGCACGATTTACATCACGACGCATCCGGAATCCGCATTACCATTGTGCTGCGAATGCCCGCCGTGCGACGCTGCTGCCGAAGAAGTCGGACCACCCCCGCCACCAGTAGGGCTCTCAGGTTTTTTTGCCCCTTTTCCCGCCGGCCGGACTGCACCTCCGGCAGTCCAACGGAGAAACCCTACGTTTGGCTGGGCCTTTGGCTTTGGCTTCGGCGGCTTGGGACCTGGCATACCAGGCGGTGGTGGTGGTGTGACAACATGAACGCCAGCTGGTCCTTCGCCCACGTCGATGATCATCGGTGGCGGGGGCGGGGGTGGTGGCATTGGCATGCCGCCTGGGGGGCCACCTCCACCCCGAGCCCTCGCTCTTGGTAGTGGTGGATCGCCAATGATCTTGTGGGCCTTGTCACCACGGCCTTTGCCCTTTCCAGAAGGATGGCGGTGGGGAATGTCAACGCCAACCCAAGGTCCGTCAAGCGGTGGGATCATTGGTGGCGGCGGAGGTGGCGGAGATTTGGGCACTGGCTCCTCCATAGGCCACATGTGCATCGTGATGGTCCAATCAGGCTGGACCATGGTCTCCCAGACCTGTGGCAGGATGATCTCTCCATCGGGGCCGACAAGATCATAGTGGCCTTCGTGTACGTGCTGGCCAATGACGTCGACGTGAAGGAAAGCTTGCTTGATGAGCTCTTCCATGCCCCTCCACGTGCTGCAGAGGTGCCAAGGGAAGCTGAACTTGCGACCCACTGCATCCTTAAATTTGATAGGCGGCTTCTTCTCCTCCGGTGGGGGCGCAGCAGCAGCCGCTGCCTTCTTCTCTGCTTCTTCTTTGGCCTTCGCTTCCTCTTCGGCCTTCTTCTCGGCCTCCTCCTTCGCCTTCTTCAATTCCTCTGCAGCGGCTGCAGCCTCGGCAAGCGCCTTTTCGTGAGCTTCCTTGGCCGCCTTAGCCTCTTCTGCTGCTTTGGCTTCAGCCTCCTCTCTTGCCTTCTTTGCGGCAGCTAGTAGCTTTCCGGCATCTTCGGCAGCCTTTTGCTTCTCTGCCGCGTCCTTCGCGGCCTTAGCATCAGCCTCGGCCTTTTCAGCAGCGCGCGCAGCCTCAATGGCTTGGTCGCGTGCTTTCTGTTCTTCACGCTGGGCAATGATAAGATCATGCAGCTTCGCGAGCTTGTCTTCTTCGCCCTTGCGCTTAGCCTCGGCTTCTCTTTTGGCTGCCTCTTCGGCCGCGTGGATTTTAGCAGCTTCCTTGTCCGCTTTCGCCTGAGCCTGTGCCATGAGGAGCTCTTCAAGTTTCTTAAGGCGATCAGCCGACTCTGCAGCTTGCTTCATCGCCTCCAGCTCCGCCGGAGTTGGATCGGGGGGAGCAAGGGCCGGCGGCGGAGGAGGCGGAGGAGGAGGAGGCATAGCTGCAGGTGGTGGCGGTGCAGGAGCTGCTGCAGGTGGGGTCGGAGGCTTGGAGCGAGAGCGCTCTCGCCGTCCTGGAGGAGGAGAATGATCAGGCGAGTGACGATAGCCTGGATAGCCATACGGCGGCATCGGGGGTGGCATTCCATAATGCTGGTCGTACCCCGTGTAGTACGCCATCATCGCGCCAGCCGGATGCACTCCGGGCTGACCTGGCATACCACCATGAATGGAGTGACGCTGTCGTCCCATTCCCGGACGCGGACCCATCGGCGGCTCATACATACCACCAATCATGCTCTGGTTCTGCGTTGAAAACGGGTTTCCGTGCGCCGGAGCGAATGGGTTGGCCTGGTACCCGTATGGGTCGTTTGGCATGTGGACAAGCGCCCTGTCCATGCCGGGGCCGAAGGGGTTGGGAGGAAACCCGGACATCATGCTAGGAGCGTAACCAGAGGCGGTGCTTGGGTGATGTGGCACATGGGACCATTGATGGGAAGGATGATGACCTGGAGGCACACCACGGGGGTAGCCCGGGTAATCGTCCTCGTAAGCCACGTCGTCTAGATCGTCGGACACCGGCCGACGACGAGGCGCACTGTGCTCGCTCCTCTCTCTGGGAATGTCTCTGGCGATTCGGCGACGCCGTGGTGGTGCTTCTGGCGCAGCGGCGGTGTGGGTACGTGAGCGGCGGGCTGGTGCAGGGCGCGGCTCGGACGGGGCGCGGCGCCTGCTGGTGCTTCTGGTTTCGCGCGGGCGGGATGCTGAGTCGGACGGGTCGATATCGTCGTCCTCGACGAAGTCGTAGTCTCCCTCGTTGTTGTCGCTGTACGATCCGTCGGTGAACTCGTCGTGGCTGGTTTCGTTGGAGTCAACGGGGACGCCAGCGAAGTCTTCGTCGGACGTGGAGTGGTGCTCCGAGCCCGAAGAGTGGAGGATGTGTATGCTTGTCCTGGTGGGCGGGCGCGAGATTAGCATGGTGTTGAGCATGTGAGGCTTCCTAGCGCAACACGAGGCGCGGCGGGTGATGCGCCGAGATTGCGACGGAGCGGGCGCGCAGACAGAGCGGAGATAGAGCGACTTACGGCATGGAGACGGTTGGAATCAGGGATCACCTCACTCGAGTCCTTTCTTCCAGAGAAGGGTCGAGCGAAGAGAGCCCCGGAACGAGCTACGGAGGGTGCGGTGAGCGGTCGCGTCGCTAGGCTGGCTTTAGCTTTGCTGCCAGCCGCTAACAGGGCTCAGCTGGCGCGGGGTCGGCGTGGTGTTTGTAAACAGCAGCCAACGCCCACAGCAGTCGGTGGCGAGGAGGGCGGCGAGGAGGAATGAGGGCCGGGCGGCGACGGGCTGCTGAAGTAAAGGGATGCCCGAGAGGCGCGCGAAGGGGCGTGTCGCAGGAGTCGGTAAGGCTGAAGGTGATTCGAGGACGGGCGGACCCCTCGCTCGCGCGGCTGGGATGCTGAGGCAAGCCGCGGGCGCTCGTTGGTGCTGCTGGCGCTGCGGCCGTCGCAATCTCGTCTGGCGCGCTCGTCGCCGGAAAGCGAGGCCAGGAATGGCGGCGCGCGCAACGGGCTGGGCGGCGTGCGAAATGCGGGCGGGCGCGATAAGTAAGGAATGCGGATCCTTGCTTGCGCTTGCGAGCCGTGAGCCTGACGTCGTCGAGGCTAGTCGAGGCTTCGGTAGCCGCACTACTGCAGTCTGCTAGTCAGCATCAGGTGTCCGTGACCGGTCAAAAAGCGAGGCGTTGGCGATGATGCGCATTGGGCTGCAGGCCGCGCCTCGGGCACGACCGGGACTGCGCGCGGGCGGGGGCCGACGCGGCTTGTGAAGCTCCGCCGGCTCAACAACGACGGCGACGTACCTTGGATGCCCTGTGCTGGGGGCCGGGGCAGGGAGAAGAACGTGCTCGGGTTGCTAAGCAACTCCGGCACGGGAGATCTGGAGAATGTGCGGGCGGGCGGGCGATCAACGGTCGCTAAGACGGGGACAGTCGCTCAGGGCGCTCGGACGGGCCTTCGGGGTCTGCGCAGGAAGATGTAGCTCCGGGTGTGGGTGTGGCAGAACATTGAGGTGCGGGCTGAGCGGAGGCAAAGCGCAGGCGATGGGGCTCTCGACAGCGGCGGGCGACCTTTTTGTTGCTGCGGCGGCCGTGCAACAACAGGTTGGGCGAGATGTTTCAGAACCCTGCGGGAGCAGAGGATAAGGCTGGAGCAGGACAAGGAGCTCTTTCCCGTTTGCTGCTGGTGCGCGCCTCCGTCCCTGGGCGCGACCTTTTATCTGCCTGGCAGCGAACAGTCATCGCCGCCGCGAACCTTGCAGCGGCGCTCGCCCAACGTGCGCGCGGCGCCATCACGCACAGCGGCCGCTGCTGGCAGCTGCCACTCGATGCTCGCCGCCCGCCGCGGCCCCTCTCACGCACCGCTACGTGTCAGCCATGACGCTAGCCCGCCGACGCCCTGCGCCCCGGCCGGCCCAGCGCGCCAACCACTGCGCGCCCTCGTCCGCCAGGAAAATCTTTTTCTGGCACCGGCTAACCGGTCAGTGACGGCACGCTGCTGTAGGCTCGGCTCGACCCATCTTGCGGCTCATGCACACCAATCGCCGCCTGCTGAGTGTCTGGCCGGCATGCGGAGCACGCGCGGAGCGGCGCGCCGCGGCAGCTGCTAATGCAGCCCAACCTGTCTCGCCCAACCCGGCCTCCTTCCCGCATCGCCCACATCTACTAAGCGCCGCGGGCCCAATACTCCGCGCAGCTGGCCGGCATTCCAGATCCCCGGTGCCAGGAGCTCCGCCCACTGAGCTCGCGGTGGGGCTCGCTGCTCACTGACACGCACAGCAAATCGCAGGTGTGGCAGCCCTCGAGCGGTTGGCCGCTGCGCCGTAAGCTTCATGTGTTTCGTTAGGATTCAGACACGTGCCCGAGTGAGGCGTGCTGCAGCTTTGGTGGCTGGACCGTTTTATCTTTGCCGCCATGGATCGACGTGTTGTACGACGTCGAAACAGGCGCGTTGGGCGGAAAATCATTTCTAGACCATGACTCTACCCGCACATGTCTTGCAAACATCGGAATCTTTCGGCTCCAGCTCTTGCCAGCCGTAGCCTGCTCCCGGCACTCCTACCTCTCTTCTGCCACCTCCTCACGGCCCGAATGCCCTTTCTTTGTTGCTTCCCGTGCTTTTCCTATACCCGCATTTAGGAGCTGAGCATGTCTTACTAGCAGCAAACAGACTCCTTCCGTCAGCTCCTCAGCTAATCTCAGCAGAGACCATCGAATTTGCGCTGTATGTTCTTCGTAGCCGTGCTAAGTTTGGTGCTCTCACGTGGCACCACTCGATTCCAGCTCCTCATCCACCGTGAGCTGGAGCGCTGTGAGCGCTTTGTCAACAGAACGAGGCTCCGTGAACATGTTCATCGCCACCGCCTTCATAGGCAACCGGCGCAACGACCGGCCGGACATGCCGTTGCAGTGTTCAGAGATACGCCAGAGCCGCATGGCCAGGCTATTGTCTGCACACAAGAGTAGGTTCTGGAACGGAGGGAACAGCGTGCTGTCGTAAAGGAGCCCGCTGCCGTCGACTTTGCTCCAGTCTTCAGCCACAGCGACGCTACTGCTGTTGCTGTCTGACATCCCACCGGGAATATCGGCCCCAAGCTGAGTCGACGCAAGGACTCCTCGAAGAATCAGTTCGTTGAGAGACGACCGGAGAATGCTGTAGATGGCGGTCGGTTCCGGATTCGGGACGAATTGCTTCTGGTCCACGCGGTCTAGGAACGCAGAGTCCTGTCACTCAAACATCAACGCCTGGTTCGCACTGGAGTCATTCTCCTTGTGTATCTGGATACGAACGGAACTTACAATGGCGCTGATCATGTTGCTGGTGCAGAGGACCATAACGTTAGAGGCATGTTTCAGACGGTCCAGTGCAGTGAGTACGCGGTTCGTGACCTGGGAAGATGTCAACGAAGGATTCGGACGATGTTTCATCAAACGGACGATGCTTCATCAAACTGACATACCCTCATAGCGTCGGCAACGTCACCCCCACAGGCCGACTGGTCCCGAGACGCGACAAGAGTCTCGACTTCGTCAATCATCACACAAATGAGCGTCGTTTCGTCGTCTGCGAGGCTTTGAATTCTGTCGAAAATCCGGCCAACAATCTTCCCGCTCTCCCCGAACCACTTGCTGAACAAAGACTGGGGATGGATCTCGATCAACTTTCCTCTCGTGTAGTGTTTGCCGAGCCGAATGGCCAACTTCTGCGCAAGACCTCGACTATACAACCATAAGCGCATGCTATTAAAATAAAGGATCTGTAAGAGGAAAGCGACTGCGTCGATGCGGAGAAGTCCAACAGGAATGGACGGTGACTCACCAAAGGGTACTCTTTCCACTACCGGGAGGACCGTAGAACAAGATGACTCCGTGCCAGTGGATAAGAGACATATCCAGGTTGCCTTTCCGGGTCATTTGCACTACTGACATTAGTGCCTAGTTGAAGTCAAACTTGGAGAAGACGCTTACACATGTTCGTAGCGTAGTGCAGCAAGCGTGAATGAATTGGATCCGAGAAGACCAAACTGTAAATGTAAGCAGACATCGCTCTAGAAAGGAAAGGACATACGATTCCCAGAGTCCGTCAAATTCGACGTTCGGCAGTGACTTCGTGCGAAGATGTTGCAGAATATTGTCCTCATCGTCGTCAGTTCCAGCATCTGACGGGCTGCTTGATGGACCCGCATCGTCCTCGTCGTCATGAAGCTTGTATGGCTGGATATCGAGCTGAGCTTCGTGAAGAGAGAAATTACGAGGCAGTGTCTTCATCTCGCTGGAGCAGTCAAGAACCTTGATAGACTCGACACTAGCGCCGCATGAGAGACGCTCTGGAGCAGAAGTTAGCTCGAGGCACGCAGATCGTCATCAGCTCACTCCATCATAGCCTACCCGATCCGGTGAGCTCAGAACCCAAGGATAGATTCGGAAATGTATCTGCTATCCACCGCGATACCTCATCGCGGACCTAAATGTGGCAGCGTCAGTGTTAGCTGGAATCAGCGGAAAACACAGTTCAAGGCGACTGACGACGTCGGAGCGAGCAAAAAGACCAGGGCCGTTTCGCAGACGCACTTCGATGTGAAGCGTAGCCTTATACTCTCTGCTAGCCATGGCGGTTTGCAGGACTTCACCTGAGTTGTCTTGCGGGTGAGTGACTGTTGAGAGACGAAGATGGAAGGGACGACGCACCGCGGACAGGCTGCCATTGGCGGCAAACTAGCATTCCGACCGCTTACCTTATGTGACTGCCTTTGAACTTGGAAGTTGCAAGTGATGCTTGATCGCATTCATACATACCCGGTTTCTCTTCTCTTAGCGGTCCTTAGCTGTGTGCGCCGCCAAACCCTCAAGGCCTTTATTAGACGATCAGTATTTACAGCTCACTTCAGATGACGCAAGTGGAATAGCAGTGACTCTTCTCCCAAATAACTTGCCGTCAAATTTTTTTCCTTTGGACAAAGTGATATACAAGTGCAGAATACACCCCCATCAACACCTTCCAACCAATGTCTACCATAGACATTCACGCCGCAGCACCTCATTTCTTGTTCTCAGCTGCTCGCCTCTTCGCCCTGACCTCTGCCTTCCTTCTCTCACCTCCATCAACCTTGTGCCCTCTCCTTGTCTCCCACAACCCATCCTTAACCGCTATCCTCGCAATCCTGCCCTTTCCACCCTCAACCGGCTCAACATACGGACCCACAATCGTGTGCGCACCCTTCACCCTGAGCCCCTTCAGCGGCTTCGCCGACCTCAGCGCCTCCTCCGCAACCTCAACACCCTGAGGCACATTCACGACAATCTTCCTGGTACCGGGAGCCTGGGTAGCAGTAGCGAGAGGAGCGCCAGCAGCCGAATCCTTGGCAGGCGCCTCGACGATGCGCACCTCGGCAACGCCGTCCTGGACGTGCTTAGCGTCGCCGCCGACGCCGTACTCGCCGTTGCGGAACTTCTCGCGCCAGTGCAGCAGGTAGCGGCGGGAGCGCGCGGGCTCGACGCCCAGCTCGCGCAGCTGCTGCGACGACAGGCTGAACAGCGCCTCCCACGAGGGAATCTTGGCGGCGTGTTGCGAGAGCTTGCGCCCGATGACGGTCAAGAAGGTGTTGACGTCCGGGATGAAGGGCGTGGGCTGCGGGACGGGTCGCGCGGGGATGCGGTTATGCAGGAGGCGGATGCATTGGTAAGATGGAGATGTCGTCGATGGTGCGCTGGAGCGGAGGAGGTGGTGTAGCTGGGTGTTTGGCCGGAGGATCATTGTGGTGGTTGTGTGGTGTCCGTTCGTGCACTTCGGCCTAGAGGCACTGTTAGGGCGGTCGTGCTGGGCAATTGAGACGGGCGGCGGCTTTCCTGCAGGTGCTGCTCAAGCTAATGAGCGCAAGGGAGAGAGAGGCGGGGTGGAGGCGGTGGGCGGAGGTGGGAGCTGGAGGTCAGACGTTGGCTCGCCGCGGGAACTTTTCGTCGGCGGAGCGCCGCGTCCTGACGCCGAAGCGCGTTTCTCTCCCGCCCGCCACCACCTGGACCACGGTAGAGCCTCACCCAAGCAAGCCCGGCCTTCGTGCGTTCGACAGCCGCTCAGATGCTTGCAGCTGCAGCACCGTAGCTCGTTTCCCTTCTCATCCGCTCGTCGCCCCCGGCTGCCGCCATCCTCTCGCTCAGACGTCGCCCGCATCTGAGCTCCCCCGCCGAGGCCGTCTTCCTTTCAACGCTCACAGCTGACGCCTCGACCACGCTGTCGCAACGCTTCGACTTCCCTCGCCTCCGATCCTAATCATCTCTCCTCGAACCCGTGCTCACCATGGCCGTTTCTCCCGCGGAGCCCTACGCGGCGTCTGCCAACGCCAATATCACCACCGCCAAAGCCAAAGCGCTTACGGTCTTGCAACACAATGCCAACAAAGCCATGTCCCCGCGCAGCGGCGCGGCATCCGCAGCCTCAGCCGCCACAGGGGCACCACGAGACCTGTCCGAGGCGCTCAACGAGGAGATCAAGAACAGGTACAAGAAAAGTACGCTTGGTCCCCAACCCCCGCGCCACCCAAGCGCTGTATGCTGATTTCTTGACTTGAACAGCCACGAAGCTCGGTGAAGGTACCTACGCTATCGTATACAAGGGCGAAGTCGTCGCGGAACCGGGAAAGTTTGTCGCCATCAAGAAGATCAAAGTCAACGCCGAGTTCAAGGACGGCATAGCCATGGACGCGATCCGAGAAATCAAGCACCTGCAAGAACTCTCGCACCCGAACATCATCAGCCTGCACGCGGTATACAGCTCGAAAGCGCAGAACCTCAACCTGGTGCTCGAATTCCTGCCATTGGGCGACCTGGAGCAGATGATGAAAGCGCGCGACACCATCTCGTATGCGGCGGCAGACGTGAAGGCATGGATGGGCATGGCGTGCCGAGGCCTGTGGTGGTGCCACGCCAACTTCGTGCTGCACCGCGACATCAAGCTCAACAACCTGCTTATCGGGGCGGACGGCGAAGTCAAGCTCGCGGATTTCGGTCTCGCGCGCTCCTTCGCCGAGCTGTACGCGCCCATGACCTACAACGTCATCACGCGCTGGTACCGGCCCCCGGAGCTCCTCTACCAAGCGCGCTTCTACTCCGGCGCCGTCGACGTCTGGAGCATGGGCGTCGTCTTCGCGGAGCTCGTCCGCCGCGACTTCTTCATGCCGGGCAACACCGACCTCGAGCAACTCGACCTCATCTCCACCATCTTCGGCACCCCCACCGAAGAAACCTGGCCCGGCGTCTCCAAACTACCCGGCTACATCAACCCCGCCACCACCACCACCGACACCACCACCACCCCAACCACCACCCTCACAAACACAACCAACAACACCACCACCGCCACCACCTCCGACATCAAACGCGGCTACCCCCAATCCTTCTGGACCTCCGAATTCGGCCTCATCGGCCCCCAAGGCATCGCCCTCCTCCGCGCCATGCTCGCCCTCGACCCCCGCCGCCGCGCCACCGCAAAACACGTCCTCGAACACCCCTGGTGGACCGCCGACCCCAAACCGACGCCCACCCGCGACCTGCCCAACCCGAACAAGACGAAGGCGAAGGCCGAGCTGGAGAGGCGGATGGGCGAGGATTTGAAGAGGAGGGGTGGGGAGTTGCCGGCGGCGGGGAGTGAGTCGGAAGGTGGTGCTGGGAGTGGGGGTGGGGGTGGAGGTGGGAGGGGGGATAAGGTGGCGAGGAGGTTGGATTTTGGGGGGTTGAGGTGATTGAGCTTTTTTCCCTTTTTTTAGGGAAAGATATGAAGAGGAAGAAGAGTGGGAGGAATTTTTCTGTTCTGTTTTTAATTTCTTCTCTTTTCGTTTGCGCTGGGCCTGCGGGGGTTGGGTTGCTCCTTCTGCTCTCCTGCTCTTGCTTCTGGCTCCCTCTTCCTCCTCCTCCTCCTCCCCCTCCCCCTTCGGCTACATACTTTTTCTCACGCGGTGGTTCGGTGGAGTGAAGTTAGCGAGGGTCATTACACTACCACCTCCACCACAGACCTGCCTACCAGGGTGTTAAAGGCACGCCGGAATCAGTGCTCCTGGAGAAGACAAACAGAAAGAAAGAAAGACAGCAAAATAGAGGCGGCGGGGATCACTTACTCGACGGCGGCGGCCGTTTCAACTAGAAACGGTGGGTTCCAGGCATCGTCCCGCGGCCGTCTTAGAAGCAAGCAACTAGCCGGTGTGGTATTGCGCACGCACACACACACACACAGCCTCTGAAATATTTGGAACTTTGGATTTCGCGGAGGGGCTGGCAGAGCGTATTCGAAAAAGATTCTGGGGAAGGGATGATTGTTAGTGGGAAGGGAGGGAGAAGGAAGGAAATTTAGCTTGTCTGTGCATGCAAAGCAAGCAAGCAATCAGAACTAGCGGGTTAGGCCCGGGAGGGAGGGAGGAATGGATATTCCAGACCCCTCGAGAGGGAGGGCGTGGGGGCCAAATTCACTAATAGCAGAACATCGACTCACACTGTCTGATGAGACAGGGGAGAGGGTGAGAGAGAGAGCCATTTTCCTTCCGGAAATTGGAAGACGAAAAAGGAGGAGTAAGTAGCCAAGTCAGTAAGTACGGCAAGAAGCCGGCGGAAGCATGGGGGATTCTTCAAAAAAAAAAGGACAGAAAAGAAAAAGGGGTACGGTTGCCATGGATCATAAGTTCACCCCAATCCAACCCCACGCTCATCAATGGCGGTTCTCGTCTGGTGCAGTCGTTGGCAGGTTAGGTAGAATATAGAGCGCAGACAACGGTCTGAACTGAGCAGTTCGGAAAAATAAAAGGAAATCGAAGAAATCAAGGATATCATTTTGGGCTGGTACTGTTATATACAGACTTCAAGGTTGCTGTTGCTGCATGCTGCTGCTATGTACCATACGACGTGCATTGCGTTTCCTTTTGTGTGGCATTGCGTTGCGATCATTCGGTGCGAACCAAGCGTGTACGAAGGGGAGGGGGATATCAATCTCATAGAGAAAAAGAAGGAAGTATTGGGCAAAGACATGGGGGGGAATCAACCGTCATAAGACACGATAGTACAGAACAGAGGAAGAAGAGTACAACTTTCACCATTCGCTACAAGCCGTGGCTTGAGCAACCCAATGACACCGCCAAGAAGGTTTAAAAAAAAAAAGCGGAGGACGGAACAGTGGTAATGCAAGAGAAACCCAACAAGACCAAACACACTTTCTTACCCAGATAGCCCCACCACCCCCCTCAAAACTCCTCCAAAAATTTACTCCTCTGCGGACTTTCCGTCCCCTTCTGACCAACCCCCCTGACCCTCGGCGGCAGCGCACACGCCTCTGGCTCCCCATTCGCCTCCCTCCTCTCCTGCGCAAGCCCTAAACCCCTATCGTCCGCTCCGCGAGCACTATCATCACTAGGCGAGACGTTGGCCTCATTCGTCGTCGCGCTGCGCTGCCTGCCTCTAAGGCCGGTACTCCAACCGCTGCGGAACCCGAACCGGTGGTCGCCGCGATTTTCGTGAGCGTCGTCATCGCTTTCAAGGCTGCTGATGCTGGGGGAGCGGCGGGGCTGGGGCGCCGTGGCGCCTGTTGCGAGTGGGGTCGACGTCCTGTTTCCGCTTAAGGCCATGCTGGTGGAGGGACGTTGTTGTTGCGACTGCGACGGCTCCCTTGGGTTTGTGAACGAGCGATGGGAGCGTAGAGCTGCGCCGCCGATGAAGCTGCTGCGGCTGCGGGTGTGCCGGCTTTTTTCTTTGTCCTTGTCCTTTGAGGAGCTGCCGAGGCGGGAGCGACGTTTGAGGCGTGCGAAGAATGATTTTAGGGAGTTACCGCCTTCCTTTGAGGAGGTGGAATGATCGATGGGGGAGGTTGGTGCGGAGAAGGGGACGTCTGTTGTGGACTTCTTAGTGCCACTGTCGGTAGGCTCTTCGTTGGCGTTTGATGGCACAGTGTTAAGGGGTGTTGCGGGTGCGGTGAATACACGACGTCGGGCTGCAGGTCCAGTGGAGTTGCGGGCTGCCTCATGCTCGCGAGTTGGCGAATGCTCGCGGGTTGACTGTTCCCAGGTTGACTGCTCCCATGTTGACACTGGGCCGGAGCCTTCGTCTGATGAATCAACATCACCAATGGCTTCGATTTCGGCGTGATAGCTTGGTACATTGGTCAATGGTGCCGGACGTTCCCCTCCCTGATCGTCCGTGTGAGTGCTTGCGGTTGCAGGTTGGGTATCAAGAACCGCAACAGGCACAAACGAAAGCCGACGTTCGTCTCCATGATGGTCCGGATGAGTGGGTGCGGTCGCAGATTGAGGGTTCTCAACCCTCGCAGGCGCCTCCTCCGATTCTCCACGCAGTTCATCTTTGGACTTGCGCCTCTCCTCCTGCTGAGCCCGCTTCTCCTCTTCGCGCTGCGCTCTTTCTGCATCCCTCTCTGTCCTTGCGGCAACCCTCTCCGAGCTTCTCCGCGCCTTTTCTTCGGCCTTCTGTTCAACTACAGAGAATCAACGGCCGTTTATTAGTTAGTACTGGTTAGACTCACGTTTGACGCGCCTCTCATCCGCCTTGCGTTCCGCCTCGCCTTCCTTCTCGGCGGCAGCAACACATTTCTTTTCCGCCTTGCGTTCCGCCTCTCTTTGTTTCTGGGCAGCGGCAACGCGCTTCTCTTCTGCTTTGCGCTCCGCCTCCCTCTCCTTTTCAACAGCAGCAAGACGTTTCTCTTCGGCCTTGCGCTCCGCTTCCCTTTCCTTCTCCACAGCAGCAAGACGTTTCCTCTCCTCCTGTTCAAGGCGCTTTTCCTCATCACGAGCTCTTTGCGCCTCAGCGACCTCATTCATCTCGTTTATCGTCGGTGCGACCCTTTCAGCAGCAATCGCATCAATCTCCGACTGATCAACAAACCTGCCACCACCAACATGTACCTTTCCCCGGTACGACAAGCGCCTTTCCTTGTCCTCAGCGGCCTTCGCCCGCGCTTTCGCCTCCCACTCCTCCATCATGGCTGGCGGGACCTTTCCTGTTTCCATGAACACCTTCTCGTCCATGCTATGCAACTTGGCGTGGACTTTGCGCTCAGCAGCGGCAAAGAGGTTTTCGCGGTCCCTTTTCCTCTTACCTGCGTCGACCTGGGCGAGCCTCGTGCTGAAGAGGGACATCTGGTCTCTGATTCTGCGCGATCGCGCCTCGTCTTCTGAATCGGCTATTTCGCTCTCGCTGGCGGCGCGACGCCTTCCGCGGCGCACCGAAAGCCTGGAGCGGTGGGGCTGATTGCTGTAACCGTAGTAATTGCGGAAATCAGTCGCGCTGTCCGGCTCGAGCTTTGACAGTCGCTCTGCGGCTAGTCGTTGGGCCTGCTCCTGCATTTTCATGTACTGCAGCGCTTGTGTTCTGATGTCTGCGGACGAATTGGCGGTGATGGTGGTGCTGGTCATCGACACCGGCCTCGCGGTAGCGCCACGAGCGGCCGTCTCACCAAGGTTGGAGATGCCAGCGGCCTCGTTGATGAGATTCTGCTGGGTTGAGTACATTTTCTTGGCCATAGAGATTGCGGAGGCCCGAAGGGCGGCTTGCCGTCGCTGTTCCTCGACTTCCTTCGAGAGCGGCGGGGTGGGGCCGAACGTCTCTTTCGGGGCGTTGGCGCTAAGATGGGTGATGCGGGCGGACTCCATAGCTGCCGAATCGAGACGGGTGGCGTCTTCGGACTTCCTCATCGATGGCTTATGCGCCACGGTGGCGGCGTTTAGGGAATTGTAGGCGGAATTTGCGGCGTCGGGATAGTTTGGTAGCGGGGCAGGCGAGGATTCAGCCCTTTTCCTGTTCGTGGAGGCTATGGCTCCTGTTGCAGCATTGAGAGCATGCCTCTTGTCAGCATCGGCTTGGCCAGCTTCGACTTGCGGGCCAAGCGTCTTGTTGCGCATGGCGGTGCCGGCTGCCGAATTGCCGTGAGCGCTTGCCTCGGGGAGCCAGGCGTTGAGCTTGGCGGCGTCCTTGTGGGCAAGCACGGCAGCCTTGGAGCCAGCAGCACTCAGCTCGGGTTGCCATGGCGGCGGCATCTTGTAGTTCTTGGCGGCCAGAGCGGCTCTTGCTGCGTTGTCGGAGGTGGCGTCGGGCTTCCACGGCTCGATGGTGGTCTTGTTCTCAGCAGCAAAAAGCGCGGCGGAACCAGCGGAAGTGGCAGTGTCGCTACCGACTATCGGATAGCTGGGCAGATCCTCGGCTCTGGCATATTTGAGAGAGGTTGCGGCGCCTACACGGAGGGAGTCAGTGGCCGGGGCATTCGAAACGAGAATGTCTCACGACGCGCATACTCGCGGAGGATAGCTTCCCGTCAGGACCGAGGACGCCGTTCTGGCAGGCATTGGCAGCACGCTCGGGGCGGTTGGCGTGGAGTGCGGCGGCCGAGGCCTGTTCTTGCAGTCTTCTGTCTTTGGCATGGACAGCCGGGTCCGGGCAGGCAAAGTCGCGCGGCGCAAGGGAGCCGTTTGACGGCGCAATAGCTGGCGGCTCGTCGGCGGCTGCGTAGGTCGGCTCGCGCTGGGCAGCCACGGCGGCGGCCATGGCGGAGACGGCGGTGGAGAGAGACGGGGGGTTGCTATAAGAATGGAGGGCTTTTGGAAGGCATGGGCGCGCGCGAGGATTGGCGAGGTGTGAGATGCGTTTTGCGGGTCGGCAGATGTGTCGCAAGGATGAGCGCAGAGATATGCAGCGTCTGGGCCATGACATCACAGCGCGGCGCCGGCACAGGACCCTGGCTGCCCAGGCCGCGACGGGCCCAGCGGCGCGCCGGCGTCTGTAGCGCGCGCTCCGTCGCGCTGCCAAGCCAGTCCGGCCCTGCGCGCCTGCCGTTCCCTGCTCTGCTGCTGCTGGCGATCTGCCCGTGTGGAGCAGCTCGAGCGCGCGCGCGAGCCGGGGCGATCGGCGCAAGGAGCGGCCCAGCGACACACGGCCAGACTCGGCCGCCAATCTCGACGACGCGCGGAACCCTGCTTGTGCCAAAATCTCCTCTGCCGCTGCAACGCCTCGACTCCTGCAGCCTTGGCTGCCCCAATTAAGCAACCCCCAGCTTCTGCGTCCCACCACGTGGAAGCGGGTGCCTGAAACCCCGCGTCAGCCTCGCACAGCCTGACGATTGCTTTCTTCGTACATTTATAGTTTTGACTGCGTTGGAACAAGATACAGTCTTCCCCGTTTCCGGTCCTTGAACCGCTTCTTTCCTATTCAAGTCCTTTGCCTTAACCCTCTATTCACATCTTCCTGTTCAGCCCCCCCAGCGTCATGGCTGCTCAGGAGCCTCACTTCGAGAAGCTTCTCAACTTCCGCGATGTCTCCTCCCTCCTCTCCCAGCCGTCCAAGCTGAAACCCGGCCTGCTCTTCCGCAGCGCTCGCCCAGGTACGCCCCGCCCTACCCTGGCCTCCCCCCCCCCCGCCCCCCCCCCCCCCCCCCCCCGCCACTAACACCACCCCAGACGAAGCAACCCCAGCCGACCGCACCCTCCTAACAACTACCTACCGCATCCGCACCATCGTCGACCTCCGCAGCCCAACCGAGCACCTCGAGCAAGCCAAAAAGTTCGCCGCCGCCGCCGCCCAGGACCCCCCCTCCACCCTCCCCTCACCCCGCAGCACCTCCGCCTCCACCACCGCCGACCCCATCCCCAAAATCCCCGGCATCGCCTACCGCCACGTCAACTTCAACGGCAGCGCCTACATCCGCTCCGTCCTGTCCCAGCTGTCGTGGCCCTCCTACCTCCAGGTCCTAGGCTTCTACCTCACCGGCTACCGCTTGCAGGCCGCCACCATCATCGGCCGCGACGTCATGTCGCCGCACGGTGTGGTGGGCCAGATGCTGAACGGCATGGCTGTGAGCACCGCCGAGATTGCCACCGTCTTCAATGAGGTCCTGGCCGATGAGGCGAGTTATCCGGTGCTGTGGCATTGTACGCAGGGGAAGGATCGGACGGGGTTGCTCACCATGTTGACGCTGTTTCTGCTGGATGTGAGTGAGGAGGAGGTGCAGACGGATTATATGGCTACGCAGCCTGCGTTGGAGCCGGAGAGGGAGGAGCGCGTCAGGGAGATTGCGACGATTGGTCTGGGGCCCGAGTGGGCGGATTGTGATCCCAATTTAGTTCGCGCGATCAAGAAGACTTTGGATGAAGAGTATGAAGGCGTCGAGGGCTATTTGGAGAAAGCGGGTGTCACTAGAGAGACGCAGGATAAGATCAAGAGTATTTTGGGGGCATGAGCCGGGGGAAGTCATGTCTGAAATGTGTCACGATGTCTTTCTTGTTCATAGAGTATACAGTTGTCTTGCATGCTTCGCAACTATGATCTCTCTCGACAGATGATATCCTGCATCATGTACTGTTTTAAAGTATGCACTTCAACACCAGAAGATATTTGGCCGCCATAGAAGTAACCTCCAAAACATTCCAGTCACTCGTCCTACCCAGAAAAGGCCACGAAAACACAGTCGGCTATTCTTTCTGATTCAGGTGCCACTCCAGTCCAATTCTACTGCTGAAATTGGCGAATAAAAGAGAACACTGATTCCAAAGCTACATTTATGCAACCTCCATCTCCAGTTTCCAGCTGGCCGCTACATCTTCTCCATGAGGGGGTAAAATTAACGGAATCCTCAACTTCAGTGAATCTCCTTTGCTCATGCTATTCAACTCTTCTTTCGTGCAAAACCCGCTCTGGTAAAGTTGATGTTTGTCTTATGTCTGGCCTGGTGCGCACACGTCGCACTTCCTCCGCCACAGGCGTTCGATACCTTCGGGTTCCTGATGTGAGTTTGTTGTCATATGAGACATCAATAGTGCTTGTTATCAATTCTCATCACTGTAACTGCTTCTTCGAATGGCCATTCGTGATAATAGTCCCCACCAATAGTAGAACGGACTTGTCCCCATTATGAACACCAGAAAATTGCTTTCAGATCCTCAACAAAAGTATTAAAGGCTCTCTTGAAGCCCAGCGGAGGGATTAATCTTGAGTTAGCTGCTTTTGAAACTACTACAGTAGTATAGACCTGACGCGCCGCTACATCGAGAATATGGAGCAGCTTTACTTTTTTTCTTTAGCATACACACGAACGAGAAAGGAAGGGGAGACCTTTCCTGAAGCCAACATGCGTCATCACCACACTCCGCGCAAATGTAACATCACAGCCATACCGTTCAAAGTCGAAGAGTGGCATGTGAGCCATATGGAGCCAGTAATCCCGTGCCAATAGTCCAAATTCCGCGGGGTCGGGTCGGATCCGGTGACAGCGAGGGGAAAGAGACCTGGGTGATAAAACCATCGACACTATCTTCTCTGCAATCCTCACTTTCATTACGTGATGTCGCAAAAACTGGTATTTCGGATAACTTAACGCAAAAACTTTATATATAATCTGACACCCATACACGCACGTACGCGCGCAGAGACAAGACACAACCAACCACAGACAGACACACACAACAGGCCAATCCCATGGTATACACGCCTCATAAAACGCCCACCACCACCTCCCACGTCTTTTCTTCGATGAGCCGAGCCCGAGCCGATCAATCCATCATACCTGGCACCCCACATACCGCCACCCCACCACGCTCACATTTTCTTTTTCTTTTTGGCTACCCCTGCTTTCACACCTAGCGATCCCACCAGCTAGTTGCGATCATCATCATCGTCTGCTGTCGTCGTCGTCGTCGTCTTCCCAATCCTCTACAAATCATCATCCATTTCCTGATCCTCCGCCTCGATGAACACCAGCCTCGTGCCCTCGCCAGCCGTTTGCCAGACCTACGAACCTCATTAGCAAATAGCCCCTTCCCACAAACATCGCGGGGGAAAGGAAAACTCACATCAAGCAACGCATATTCATCAACCGCCTCCTCAAACTGATCCGCCGTGAACCCCTTGGCCAACACCCTCTCCCTCACCCTCCTCAAGTCCAACTCGCCCGTCGTCCCATCGCCCACGGCCGCCGCGCCGCTCTCCTTCATCGCGCGGATGAGGTGGTAGATCTTGGAGCTGGGGCTCTGGTCGACGCCGCGGCCGCGGTCGTCGGCGTACAGCGAGGCCTTGCTGACCTCGACCAGGCGCAGCGCCTCGTCGACGTCCTCGACGATGACCGTCTCGGCGAAGCGGAGGCGGGCGAGCGCCTGGGCGAGGCGGAGCACGCCGAGCAGGGTGCGCGGCGACGTGTGCGTGAAGGCGCGGCGTTGGCTCTCGTCGCGGGCTTGTTGCTGGCGCATGCGCACGTAGGCGCCGACCATGTAGTCCGAGACTTCCTGCGGGACGGTGGGGCGGAAGGAACGGGCGCGTGCGACCCATTGGCGGACTTCGTTGGGTGTGAAGACGGGGCCGTTGCCGTTGCCGGCCGTCTCGGGGTGCTTGTTGTGGATGTGGACATAGGTGACGTGGCGGGCGAGCTCCTCGTCGGAATCGCGGGAGGGGGTATCGAGGATGAGGAAAAGAACGTCGAAACGAGAAAGCAATGCTGCGGGCAGGTTAATGTTCTCAACGGGAGAGATGCGAGGGTTGTAGCGGCCGTAGAGGGGGTTAGCGGCGGCAAGAATGGAGGTGCGTGCGTTGAGAGTGGTGGTAATGCCGGCTTTGCTGATAGAGATGGTCTGTTGTTCCATGACTTCGTGAATGGCAGTCCGATCCGAGTCGTCCATCTTGTCGAATTCATCAATACAGCACATGCCGTTGTCAGCAAGGACGAGGGCACCGCCTTCCAGGACCATCTCGTCCGTGACAGGATCACGCATGACAGCTGCGGTCAAACCGACACCACTGCTACCACGACCAGTGGTGTAGACACCACGCGGTGCGACCTTGGTAATGTACTTGAGAAGCTGAGATTTGGCAACACCAGGATCACCCATCAAGCAAACGTTGATGTCACCACGAATACGCATGCCGTCTCCCATCTCTTTCGTCACACCACCAATCAGCTGCAGCAGCAGCGCCTTCTTGACATCCAGGTGGCCGTAAATTTCGGGAGCAATAGAACGAGAAAGATACTCGTAAAGCTGGCCGGACCGCTCAAGCTCGTTCATGCGGCGGATAGTAGGCTGAGCAAGGACAATGTCGTCGTATGCCTTCTTGTGTTGGTTGACGTATTGCGCCTCGAGGTAGGTGTCAGTCAGGAGGCCAGCCCTGATGGCCTTGAATCCAGTGTAGGGCGTGGGGAGGAAAACACCGGCAATATCGACAACATCACCGGGGTTGACCTGGCGAACCAACGCGCCGTGTGTATGAATGGTCAACTGTCTGGGAATGTGGCCAACAGGCACCTGATCCGCCATCTCTTGGATCTTGATCTCTTGGAACGGCAGGAACTTGGATGCGCGGGTAGAAAGAAACAATTGGCCCTTGGCGTTGTTCTCCTTGCATTCCTTAGACGGACACTCGACCAAAGGGGTGAATTGTTTCGAGGTGATAGGTTGGAAGATCTCGCAGCCGCAGCGGTCACAGGAGTAAGCGTTGACCTGGACGGCAGGCTTGACGTCCGAAACCCTGGTCGCAATACCTCTCACGGTGATGAGATGTCCCAGGTGCTCGCCACGGACTTGTCGTACTGCCAATGCCTTGGAGCTGCGCTCGCTACTCGAACCGGAGGGAGTTACGGGCTTGAAGTTAAGCGTGTATCTTCTCGTCAGCTCGGGGGGGAAGATGGACTCGGGAGTGACGCCGGCGCCTTCCGCATCGGCAGACTCTTGTATTCTCTCGTTGCGCTTCGAGCGCTGGGTCATGATAATGTCGAGAACGTCATCCTTGAAGCTGTCGTGCGCGTCAGTTGTAGCTTCGCGACTGGAGTGGGCTCCGTCTTACTTCGGCTCGGAAGTAGGCTCGGGCATAACCTTGTCGACTGCCCTCGAGAAAAGGTCAATGTAGTGGTGCGTGTTCGTCTCCACCGACTCCACCAGACGCAGGTCGGGGCTGTCCTCGCCGAGGCTCTTCTCGTACTACATCGCCATGTCAGTAGCGGCAGCGCGCAGGATGTGGAGAGGTCGCA
This sequence comes from Neofusicoccum sp. Z40, assembly GCA_037356075.1. Classification (NCBI taxonomy): domain Eukaryota; kingdom Fungi; phylum Ascomycota; class Dothideomycetes; order Botryosphaeriales; family Botryosphaeriaceae; genus Neofusicoccum; species Neofusicoccum sp. Z40. Next base: position 907,560 of record JBAWJV010000002.1, read on the forward strand.
CTTGGTCCAAGTCGTCCAGCTCTATCAGAATCTGATTGGCCTTGCGGTCGGCGACGTCCTGCAGAAGCTGCATATACTTGTGTTTGGGATCGCGCGAGCGGCGGCTTCTCTGGGCACCGACGCCATCGTCGGACTCGTCCATGAAGTCGTACTCGTCATCGTCGCCGTCGATCTGCAGGCTTTGTAGTGCGTCTGCTGCCTCGGTGGAGGAGGACTTGTAGTTGCGCAGGAAATCCTCGAAGGCGGCTGGGTCGCAAGTCAGCTGGTGTCTGGGCCAAGGACAACACAGGAAAACGCACCCTGCTGCTCGCCGTAGTGGACGGGGGACCGGAAGGTAAGAAGCGCCATTGCGCTTCAGCTGGGATGGCTATGGAGGAGGCAATGCGGCGGGCGGGGGCGCGAGGAAGGGCTGGTGGAGGTGCAGGTCGAGGGTTGACGAGCTTTGGCGTCTTTGCGCGCACGAACAAGCCCGCAGTGCTAGCGCAGGGATTCACGTCGGCGCGTCCGGACGCGTCGGGCGGCTGAGAGCGCGTCCTGCGCCCCGGGCTGCTGCGCCCCGCCCGACTGCGGCTCTACGGCGCGCGAGACGGACAGGCCGCGCGGGCAGCCTCACAGCGCGGAGCGGGCCGAGGTTCGTGAATGGAGCTGGTCGGATGCGGCCTCAAGCTTCACAGCAATGCCACACCCTCCGCTGTCCCGATCGCAGAGCCCGTTCCGCAAGCCATGGCTCCGGCGCCCAAGAAGCCAGCCGCCGTGCAGGCCGAGGTCGCCCTGCTGCACTCGCTGAAGAACTGCCTGGTCAACCTGCCCGCGGCGCTGGTCTCGGTGCTTGTGAACGCCAACACCGTGAGCTGCCCTCCGCCGCCGTCCGCTCCACATCAGAGCTGACACGCATCCGCAGATCGCGCAAAACGTCGTCGTCGAGCTCACCTACCGCCAAACCAGTCCTGACCCAACCGCGAGCCCCAATGGCACCAAGTCGGTCCAGAGATCCGTCTTCCTCGGATGGACGGGAATGCAGGCCCAGCGCAAGCCTGCCCCGGTTGTCGGCAGAGATGGCCTTGCAGGGAGCAGAGGCGCTCCAGTCGGCAGAGAGCAGGATGTAGCTGTTGTCGAGCTGGATGCGACTTTCGCCCGTCTACTCGGCCTCAGCGACGGCCAGAAGGTACACACCCAGGCGCGCGGCTGACAGTACGAGACGCTCGTTGACCAGCTCCAGTAGGTTGGCATATTACTACACTTGGATCCTCCTGAGGCGCATACCATCAACATCGAGCCGCTCACACCAGCCGATTGGGAGAGTACGTCGTATAAGCCCGCGCCCGAACTGCCGTGACTAATCTCGCGCGTCCCGCAGTGATCGAACTCCACGCCCAGTTTTTGGAACTCAATTTCCTCTCTCAAGTCCGCGCGCTACCAAATCCCGCCTTTGCTCCTCCCTCGGATTCCGAAAAGCAGCCAGCGCATCCCATCACGTTGCATCTGTCCCCCACATCGACTGCCAATATTGTAGTAACCTCGCTGAACCCCGCTCCTCCATCCACCTCGCCGTTTGTCAAGATCTCCCCCGATGCTGAAGTCATTGTTGCGCCGAAGACTCGCCAAAAGCCAGGGAGGGGAGACAGCAGAAGCGTAGCCAGCACAAGTCGCAAGAGCCAGGGCGGGCGGAGTACGGCCAGTACGGTCAGGCGAAGGAGCAGAAAGGATGACGCCAGCAGTCGCGGCGCCATGTTCCTTCGCGGCATTGACCGCGGTCTGGGCGGAGACTGGTTCGATGAAGAGGAGAGTATGCAAAACGCGGGCTTGAAGGTGTGGGTGGATCGCGACATCCTTCTCCTAAAGGCCCTGCGGGGAGTGACTTGGGTCTACGTGTCCATTGTTAAGCCAACCGGCATACAGGAACCTGTGGACCCGCAAAAGGAGGCCGAAACTGAGAAACCCGGGACCAAGGTCGTCGCGCGTTTGGATGCTTGGGATGATGCGCCAGACAGCCAGCATGTGGCCCTCTCCTCGGCTCTTTGCAAGGTGCTGGGCTCAGAAGGTCTGCTCGGTGGCCTGGTCCGTATCGAAGCTGCACCACCACAAGCCGGCAAGTCTTCACTCACAAAACCGAGTGCGGTCACAGCCATCAAAATTTTCCCATTTGCCACTGCCGCCGTCCAGCACCAAGCAGGTTTAAAGTTTGGCGGCGAATCAAAGCAGGAAAAAGAGGAAGCTGCGCAAAATATCAGAGACCTATACAGCAAAGATCGTGCCAATGCGATTCTGGACGGTCCGTTGACATGCGGGATGATACTACCGCCTGTCGAAGGCAAGGAAGATGTATGGGCTGGGGCGATTCTCCGATTCGATCCACCTTCTAGTACTTCACCGGAAACTGCTAAATCTCCTGGCTGGTTCCTTGGTGCAGAGAAGAAGGGTATACCAATCGAGGTCGAGACGGAAATCAGCAAACCTTCGAGCGCCCTGCAAAGCTGGTCACCAGGCGAGGCGCTTCCTCAGGCTGCGCCTACACTTGTGGGAATAGACCCCCTCATTGAGCAGTTGATGTCACATCTCACACACTCCTCGTCTGTTCTGCTGACAGGCGGCCTTGGTGCGGGAAAAACTGGACTTGCTCAGCTTCTGGCACATCGTCTGCGGAGCGAGTACCTTTTTCATACTGCCTTTTTCCCCTGTCGCTCGCTCGTAACGGACGAGACGCGCGTATCAACGATCAAAGAAACTCTTGGCAGACTGTTTGCCGCTGCAGCATGGGGTGCCAGACTTGGTGGACATGCTATTGTAGTTCTTGACGACTTGGACAAGCTTTGTCCCGTCGAGACCGAATTACAAGTTGGAGGCGAGAATGGCAGGAGCAGACACATCAGCGAGAGCGTGTGCTCGATCGTCAGACAATACTGCACAATGGACTCACGGGTCGTTCTCCTAGCCACGGGTCAAAGCAAGGAGGCGATCAACAATATCATAATTGGTGGCCACGTTGTTCGAGAAATCGTGGCTCTGAAGGCACCAAACAAGGAGGGCAGAAGAAAAGTCCTGGAGAAGCTTGTAATTGAAGGTAATGAGGTTAAGCATTCGACCCCGAAAATAAACGGAACAAGCGGCCATCCTGAGCCTTCTCAGGGCGGCAATGCTTGGATGGACGGCTCTGTATCAGGAGGCAGCCGGCCAAGCACATCTCACAGGGAAGACACAAAAGACGGCTTCCTAGTCGATCCCAACATCGATTTCCTGGACCTCGCCGGACAGACCGATGGTTATATGCCTGGCGATCTCGTCCTCCTTGTATCCCGCGCAAGAAGCGAGGCCCTTATCCGCTCTGTCAGCGACACTTCTCTCTCCACCTCCGACCCGGTCACTCTAACTCAAGACGACTTCACCCACGCCCTTGACGGCTTCACGCCGGCTTCCCTGCGTAACGTGACGCTACAGTCCAGCACGACGCGCTGGGACTCAATCGGTGGACTCCACGCAACGCGGCAAACCCTCCTCGAAACCCTCCAATACCCCACGACCTACGCCCCAATATTCGCGCAATGCCCGCTCCGCCTCCGCTCCGGTCTGCTCCTCTACGGCTACCCGGGCTGCGGCAAGACGCTCCTCGCCTCCGCCGTGGCGGGCGAATGCGGCCTCAACTTCATCTCGGTCAAGGGCCCGGAAATCCTCAACAAGTACATCGGCGCGTCGGAAAAGAGCGTGCGCGACCTCTTCGAGCGCGCCGAGGCTGCCAAGCCCTGCGTCCTCTTCTTCGACGAATTCGACTCCATCGCCCCCAAGCGCGGCCACGACAGCACCGGCGTCACCGACCGCGTCGTCAACCAGCTGCTCACGCAGATGGACGGCGCAGAGGGCCTGTCGGGCGTCTACATCCTGGCCGCGACGTCGCGCCCGGACCTCATCGACCCCGCGCTGCTCCGTCCCGGCCGCCTGGACAAGAGCTTGCTGTGCGACATGCCGAGCTTCGAGGAACGCGTCGACGTGCTGAAGGCCGTCACGCGGAACCTACGCATAGCGCCGGCCGTCCTGGACGAGAGCCGCGACGCCGAGAGCATCCGCGAGATCGCCCGCAGGACCGAAGGCTACTCCGGCGCAGACCTGCAGGCCGTGGCGTACAACGCGCAGCTCGAAGCCATCCACGACGTCCTGGGCGACCAGGACCTGACGGTCGACGAGGAGGGCAGGAGTAGTGGTGAAGCGAAGAAGCGGCAGGGTGGTGGTGGTGGTGCGGCGGGGAATAAACAGAAGAGCGGCGGCGCTTCCTCGTCGAACCTCGACTTCATGCACTTCCGCTTCGGCGTCGAAGACGCTGCTGATACGACCACCGCAGCACCCTCCTCGGCCGCTCTCGGCGAGCGCGCTCGCATCTCGGCGCAGATACAAGCCATGCAGGCGCTGAGGCGGAAGCAGAAGCAGTTGCAGCAGCAGCAACAACAACAGCAGCAACTTTCCGACGCTCCCTCGCATAATGTCAACAGCGCGAAGAAAGACGCCGGGGATGCGGGGGATAAAGAGAACAAGGAGCCGGTCATCGAGTGGCGCCACTTCGAGTCCTCGCTCGCGACGACTAGGAGTTCGATCTCGGAGCAGGAGAGGCGCAGGCTCGCGGGGATTTATAAGGAGTTTGTTGTGGGGAGGAATGGGGAGATGCCGTCAGGGCAGGGGGGGAGTGAGATTGGAGGGAGGACGAGTTTGATGTAGGTTTTTTTTCTTTTTGGTAAAAGAGGGGGGGTTAACGTTTTCTTTGGAGAGTGGAGGGAAGGGAAGAGAAGTGGGGGTGGAAGGCTCTTTCTTGGGGATATGCTCTTTTTCTCGTTTGGGAGGTGTTTGTGTTCTTTTCTCCGATGTAAGCTTAAATTGCTGGAGGTGAGAAAAGCGTGCGGTTGGCATGGAGATCACGCAAAATGTGTATGTACCTATATGAATATGTATATCCAAGCATGGCACCAGACTGATCAACACGTTGTATAACATGAACGAGGTATATTATAGTGATGAGGCATATAAGCTGGCAGCATTCAAGTGGAGTAACTTGACCATAACAAGACGCATGGAAGGAGAGTAGAGCTAACTTATCAATCCGCAAGGAATAAAGCAAGATCACGTCTTAGCTCCCTGTTCAAGGCCAAGAGGGATCCACATGAAATGTGCAACAGCATTTGCAATCGGACTGTGTATGTTCAAAACAGTGAAGGCTAGATGTATAACGACGATGAATTATTCAATTGATAGGTTCATTTGGCAGCAACTGTTCATGACGATCACAAATGACGTTTTTCTCTTGATCAACTTACCTGGCGACGCTTAATTCGATAGTGCAAGTACCTGCGAAAGTCACGGATGCGCTCTAGAAGAGCAATTTGAAGATTTTAGCAGATCACCAATGGTTATGCGGACAGTCACCCAAGTGAAGCCTCCATTGGTATTTGTGATCTTGCTGAAAAAGCTCCCATTGATAGGCCGCAGTCGTAATTTTTCTTTGGTAATTACACCGTGGTGAACTGTGTTTTGGTGCGCCGACCAAAACGACCGACGCTTCGAATCCCAGGCCCAAGACTCCGTTTGTCTCCGTAGGCCCCAGGACTTTTGTCAATACCCCCTCTCCTGTGCTTCCGCGTCGCCTAAACCCATTTACCTGACGATACCCTCGAACCTGTTCTTGTACCACTTGATGGTCTCGTTCTGGGTGATCTTGTGGGAGTGACCGATCTTGCTCTTAGTGCGCCTGCGCTTGGCAACACGCTCACCGGGGCGGGTCCTGTGAAGTTCCGTCAGCCACACCGTTCTACGTCATGCCACAACCGCCGGAGTCCTCAAGTCGGGTGTACGCACATGCAGCAGTAGAAGTCCATGCCGTAGATACCGATGGCCGGGTCGTACTTGATGCCGAGATCGATGTGCTCGCTGATACCGAAGCCGAAGTTGCCGGTCTCGGAGAAGTTGCGCTTCCTCAGCTCGTACTCCTTGACCTTCAGGCCACGCTCGAGAATCTCCTCGGCCTTGGGGCCACGGACGGTGACGTGGACGGCGATCTTTTCGTTACGGCGGATACCGAAGGTACGGACGGTGTAGCGGGCCTTGCCTGTAGAACGGGCATCAGTCAGGGCGCGGTTGCGAGCGTGGGTGGGAAGCGGGGCGATGCGTACTGTAGACGGGGGTTTGACCGGACAGCTGCTCAAGCACCTTGGCGGCACGAGTGAGCCTGTCACCAGACTCGCCGACGGAGATGTTGAGGACCAGCTTCTGGACGCGCAACTCCCTCATGGGGTTGGCGGTCTTGTCGGACTTCTCGGCCTGCGCGATGAAAACATTGTCAGCGGGATGCCGCGCAGAGCTCAGCAGCGATGGAGGGCGCACCATTGTGACTGTGGATATTAGTGTTGTCGGTGGGTGTCGCGGGTGGTCGTCAGCGTCGAGGTGCAAGACGAAGACAATTTTGGCGGAGAGTGTGAGCCCGCCGCTAGCGTTCGCTTAGCCGAGCATGGGTCCGCCCGATTTTCCTCGCCGCCAAGACTGCCGCCGCCCCAGCACCACTGCAGCGTCGCGGTTAAGGGCATCTTATCGAGAGAATCGCAGACTAAAAAGCCCATAAGAGCATCCGCGTGGTCTTTGCGGCAGATTCCAATTTCTGCAGTCACTTCGCCGCGCGGTTGCTGCCTCAGGCGCGCAGGCGTGAGCTCATTGCGCCAAGCCCTGTCGCGCCTTCTCGCTGCAACCTCGCGAACTTCTACAGCTCGCCCGCGACAGCAACGCCCACCCGCCCTCCACCTCCGCACAACGACACAACAACCGCTCTATTCCTAGCAAAGTCGTGTTCGCACGCGCCGCTTCCGCCATGGCGCAGGTTAACAAGCAAGGAAAGATGGTGAGTCCACTCTCTGGCCCGCAAGATCCTGCCGAGATGTTCGTTAACGGATCCAGCTGACTCTTTGGGTGTCCAGCAAAACTTGGTGAGCCTCTCTCCTCACTTTCTCTCTCTGGCCGGGCGCAGTCGGGCTGATTCCAACCGTTGCAGATCAACTACCGCATGCGCGCCACTCTCAATGACGGGCGCCAGATGGCCGGCCAGATGCTGGCCTTCGACAAGGTTCGCAGCAGCAGCTCCTATGCCCTCCCACACCTCTCTGTGCTAACGGTTTCAAGCACATGAATCTTGTTCTCGCCGACACAGAGGAATTCCGCCGCGTCAAGCGCAAGTCCACCAAGAGCCAGGCTCCAGGCGCCGCCGCCGCTCCCCTCGTCGAAGCGGAGGAGAAGCGCACGCTCGGCCTTGCCATCGTTCGCGGTTGTCACATCGTCTCGCTATCTGTTGAAGGTCCTCCCCCGGCAGATCCCTCGACCAGGTTAGGAACAAGCGCTCCAGGCGGCGCAGCTGCTCCCACGCTGCCCTCTGGCCCGGGCATCAGCAAGCCTGCGGGTAGAGGTCTCCCGGTTGGCCTCACTGGTCCCGCTGCGGGTGTTGGCGGACCTGGTCCCGGTGGTTTTGGTGGATTCCCTCCGCAAGGCGGCTTCCCTCCGGGCGGCCCGCCGCCTGGTTTCCCTGGCCGTGGTGGCCCTCCCGGTGCTCGTAAGTTCTAATTGTCTATTGTCGTCGTGTTGGAGCAACACTAATATATTCTAGCCGGTTTCCCTCCTCAAGGCTTCCCCGGTGCTCCCGGTGCCCCTCGTAAGCTGCCCTCCCTCAATCAACTAAAATGGTGTGATTAACACATAGATCAGCTGGTTTCCAACCTCCTCCCGGCTTCCAGCCCCCCGGACAAGGTCGTGGATTCCCCCCTGGATATGGTGGTAGATAATCTGGCGGCTGGACTGGTCATGGTTTATTGAGAAGTGCTCAGGGCTGGCCGTTGTGGAACTCGGAACAGGCATTGCTTACGCCGGTAAATCTGACGACTTGGTCACGCGGCAACGATGCACCGACAGGAGCCTATTCCACGTTGGTTAGGTCAAAACATCCCCTCGGAAGCGGTGCGAGGCAAACGGAATGAGGAAATTTTCAAGGGGCGTTATTGGGGAGCCATCGAGCTCGAGCACGGCAAAACGGTGTAGCATAGGCAGTAATCGGACTCCATGGTACGACGGTGTGTCGCGAATACTCGAGCGTGTACTCCTCTAATGTGACGGAATAGCAGCAGCAGTAGCAGAATCAGATTGCGCTTTACGCCACGCCGAAGTCGCCCGATCAATGATGATGGTCAACCACCATTTGCCTGCACTTTAGGGCCCTGATGAATACTTCGACGATGACTGCACTCCTGGCGGAACATTAGGCGGATTGCCACCGCCCAATGGACTGAGGATCGGAGCATGGGCCCAATGGCATGCGCGATAAAGCGCAATTGCAGGCACGTGACCGGTTCCCACTTCCCGGCCGACAGCGGGCGCTCAGCTCAACACCCTTCGGAACTCCGCCGCTGAGTAAAGTCATCCTGTGGAAGCTCCGCCGCAAACCCCAACACCACCTCTCCGCTCACCACCTCTCCACACCCTCACCCTCTTTCGGTTTTCGCTTTCCGCCTCTCGCACTCTCTCTTTCTGCCCACCATGGCCGCCGCAATCAAGGCTATCAACGCCAAAATCCGCTCCAACAAGGCGCTGGATTATTTCTGCTCGACCCGTACGTTACTCCACCCTTCGCCCTTCCGGCCGCTGCCGCCGCGCCGCGCCCGCGCGTACCCTCAATCGCGCAGCATGTGCCCATGTCCCATCGCTCTCCGCTGTGCCCCGCAATCGTCTGCATGTTTCGTTCGCTAACAAGGTTCGTTTCCAGACTTCTGGGGCCCTGCCTCCAACTTCGGTATTCCGCTTGCCGCCGTCATGGACACGCAAAAGGATCCTGAAATGTAAATGCTCCCCAAATAGCCCTCGGTTGTCGTTTCTACATCCTGGCCCTTTCCATCCCTGCGAGTGCAGCATCGCGAACGCCCTTTGCCCGCCACTTTGTCCGATCTACGCCGCGCACGGTTCACTCGCCCACGATCGCTCCTGTTGCTGTCTTTCGCCATCCGTATATGTGTCTGCGCTCGAATATACCTACGCTCAAAAGGATACCGTCTCCGAGCTTTCCGCGACACGAACAGTTCCGGCCGGACATATGCGCTGAACAACGGAAGGACAATGGAGCAGGGCGATGGGATACGGCGGCGGTAACGGTGGCAACGGCGTACTATGGCGAGCCATCGAGCGCCGCCGCAGGTTCTCATATCAAGCAAACGTCGTCCTCTGCGCCCTTGCCAGAAGGCCGGGAAACACCCTCAAAGACCGGGGAATGCGTGGATGACTTGTGAGATGAAGCGCTAACAGGATTATCTCTCAAACAGTATCTCCGGTGGCATGACGGCCGCCCTCATCGGCTACTCGTCCGTTTTCATGCGCTACGCTCTTGCTGTCACGCCCAAGAACTACCTCCTCTTCGGTTGCCACGCGGTCAACTTCTCGGCGCAGGTCGTGCAGGGTTACCGGTATCTGAACCACTGGCAGTATGTCATTCCTACGGACCCCGCCAGTCAGAATGTTTGGCAAAGGCAGAGCAACTGCTAATTCGTCCTGTCTTTTACGCGTACAGCCTCGGCGGCAGGGAAAAGTCTCTCCAAGAGACGGCCAAGCAGGGGTTGGAGGCCGCCAAGGAGAAGGTTGCTAGCAACTAGAGAGCCATGGGAGAGAGCGGATAGTGCGTGTGTGTTTTGACTAGCAAAAAAAACCAGCCATACGGCAAAGCGGAGAGGGCTTTCCTTTGAATGAGAGGCTTTTCTTGATATCCTTATCATTCTCGTCACGTCTCCTTTCACTTCAGTCAAGTGCTTCTAAAAAGATTAGAGGGAGAAAAGACTGGTGGGACGGCGTACACCTTTACTCTTTGCTGATTCTCTGACCTTTTCTTTTTGTTGATCAGTGGTTCTTCCAATTGTTTTTCTTTATTGACTTGTATTATGCATGCATGCGCTGTACTTCTCCTTGAAAGAGACGTCATTCAAGCAATGCAGAATCACTGCTTGGGAGAGGAGTCCGGATTAACGCTATCAACCCCAGCCGATGTTCTGCCTCGCTTTTTTGTTCTCAATACGCGTTTTTCCCATTGTCCACCTCTGACGAATCCACTGCCACCTCTTGAATGATGCCCTCCTGAATGATACTGCAAGAGCAGATACCGTTTAAGGTTTACACCAGTGGATTCCTTAGTGACTGTCATTTAAGTTTGCACACAAAAAGGTCCGCAGAATATATCCAACATGCGTACCGAGTTGGAGTGATTCATCTCGACGAAAGACTACAGTTATCGGAGTCGTCCAGACGAACGCTTCAGCCTACACTCCCCCACCTCCCACACCATCCCGCTCGCCCATACCAATCACAACCTCAACCCTCCCTCCCTCTCTCCCTCCCCGCCTCCCTCAGCTCATCTCCCCCCACCTCCACCCCTCCTCCCCCCACCTCCACACCTCCCCCACCCCCTCACTCCCCCTCAAATACCCCATCTCACACGCACTAAACCCGACCTTCCTCTGCCCCTCATAGAACCCATCGTACCGCTCCTCCATCGCCTCCGCCAGCGACTCGACTCCCCCGTCAGGATGTAGTACTGACCATGGCTGCGTGCAGGCGGGTCCGCGACAGGTTTTGAGGACCATGAGGAGGGCGTCTAGGCGGGCTGTTAGGGTGGGGAGGGGGCGGGAGAGGAGGAGGGGGGTGGTGGTGTTGGTGGGGAGGAGGAGGTTGTGCATTTGGTAGGGGTCGGTCTGGTGTGGGTGGGTTGGGGTATTAGCTACGTGTGTACGGGGTTTGGTGGGGGAGGGAGGGGTGGAGGTACGTACGGTTAGGTCGTAGAGTTCGTGTTCGTTGGTGCACCAGACGGAGTAGGCGAGGGAGTAGGTGGGGCCGATGAGGCGGAGGAGCTTGTAGGTGTTGTTGGGCATGTCGGCTGGTTGGGTCGGTCGTGGTGTCAGCAAGTCGTTCGTCACTCGACTGTTGTTATCCTCTTCGCCGTTGCGAGAGAAATGGGAAAAAAAGGGGGGAAAGAGATCTCGAACTTACGTCCAGCGAACGTCCCCTCTCCCTGCGCTGCGCCCCAAAACTCCACGTTCACGTGCTCGTACCTCTGCTTCTTATTCGTCTTGCTGCTGCCTCCCAGCTTCCCTCCTCCTGCCTCCAGCAGATCCCTCTCCCGCACCGGCATCGGCACGCCGTCGAAATCGCCCCTCAAGCCCACCCCCGCGAGGTCCATAATCGTCGGCGCGATGTCCGTATGCGTCGTGGGGAAATCCACCGTCACGTTCCTCGCAACGCCCGGTCCGCGCACGAACATCGGGACGAGGATGTCCTCTTCGAAGCCGCAGGTCTTGCCGGGAGGTAGCCGGTGCTGGCCGATGTGGAAGCCGTTGTCGGAGGTGTAGAAGACGTAGGTCTTGGAGAGGAGGTTGAGGTGGGAGAGGCGGGAGATGAGGGCGTCGATCAGCTCGTCGACGGATTGGAGGGCGGCGAGGCGGAGGCGGTAGAAGTCGTCGTTGTAGGCGATTGTGGTGGCGTTTTGGAGGGGGAGCGTGGAAAGCCAGGATACGCCGGTGTGCTGGGGAGGGGGGAGGGTGGTGGTTAGCGGGTTGTTGCGGAAAGGGTAAAATGAGAGGTGGATGTTTCTGTTTGCGTTTCTTCGCCTTTCTTATGTTGTAACAAGCATTTACTTGTAGATGGATGCTTCATGGCCGGACAAAGATGCCGATGTGTGGAGTGCATGATGCTGGGATAATGAAGTAGTTATGAAAGGTAGAGACGTTTTGTGCTCACATCACGGAAAAAGTGATGCTTGAAAGAAAGAAACTCGCTGTCGAAAGAGGGAGACATAAAGATATCGAAAGTTGAGGATGCACCTACATCGATCGGGTTGAAACTCTCCGTCCTCGGCACTGTAGCGTTTGGAAACATATGTTCATGCCTCTTTGCGGGGACGGGAGCAGAGAAGATTGGCCCCTCGGGCAGTACCAGCGTCTCCGAGTGCGGTCCAATGGGTGCAACGGCGAGGAAAAAGGGCTCTCCAGCTTCCGTTGCTTCTTCAAGGAACCCGAGCGCTTTTTCCGTTACTAGATCGGTCGAGTACTCGCCAGTGCGGTAGACAGGGGGTTCTTTATTGCGCTGGAAGCTGGCGTTGAAGTATTGGTAGGTATTTGGATCGACGAGGACTGTGATTTGGGGTCAGAACGGCGTTTCTTAATGTGATTGAGTCAAGAGAGTAGCACAATCGGTTCCGTTCCATCCAGCTGGATAGGGGCTGTTGTAATTGGTCGTGTTGTGTCCGTTCATGAGTTTGCCGACGTAGTAGGTGTTGTATCCAGCTTCCTGTAACCATAATGGTAGATAATCTTCGTTCCATCCTTCGCTGACAAACTTGGAATATCCTCTTCGAGGTTGTAAGCGAATGCTATCGTATGCGCTAGAAGAGGAAGAAAGACAAACAGCCGTACCCGTAAGGCGGTCTGACGGCCGTCACATTTGTATTATGAGCAGCTTTTCCAGTCAGCAAGCTCACCCTCGAAGGACAGCATTGCGAAACCGTGCAGTAGTGCTTGCGGAACTCGGTGCCTTGATGCCGGATGTTTTTGTCCAGTAGCGGCTGGTATGCCAGAGAATTCAACCGTACGTCCTGGTCGTCGGTCATGATAAACACGAAATTCGGCCTCTGGTAAGAGTGCGGCGACGACTTGGTGGGTGAACCATGGCTAATCCGTGTCCACAGCAGCGACGAAGTCGCGACGGCCAAAAGCAAAATCTTAGGAAACATGTTAAAAAAACGGACTGAGGTTTGACGGGTGTAAACACGGCAGTCAAATAAAGGGGTTTCCAAGAATCAGGCCGGCACTTTTGTAAGCTTCCACGAGTCGCACAGAGTTAGATTTGGTTGGAACCTTAAGAGTTCATCCATGGTAATTCTGTGCTTATGTCGTACACCAAGGCCAAGCAAATGAATCTCGTCTTCCCCTCATAAGCGGCATGAACATCCCTGTCTCCGATGGCTTCCGCAGGCAGAGGCTGTCCACCATGGCAACCCGCATTTACTCCAAACATCCCCGCATCTTGGCCCGGACGTCGTTAAGGCGCAGCGCGGAGAGCATCCGGGGAGGCCGAAATGCAAAAGACTTGGAAATAATTGAGCCACGGAATGTTTGTAGCTACTCGATTGAGCCCGCTATAGTTGCCGTTTGCGCCATTGTTCTGCTTAAGAGTACTTTGCTTCATTCGCATGCCCGTTGTATAATCCTTCATCAAAGCAATGGCATGCGGGGCTCAGAATGTCTCGATAGAAATTGGAGAACAGGCCGCCCGACGGGAAATAAAATGAAAATTAAAGGCCGCTGATTTGAAGGCTTTCCAACGGAAGCATAGAAGAGAGCTCTAGTCTTTCGGAGCGTGACTGCAAAAGCCACAGCGCTCGGATCCCATGCCGAAGTGATGGCTGAAGTAAAATACTGTCGTTTATCGTGCATACACATACATGCTTCAACTTTCAGTGGAAGATGCAATAATCTTTACTACCCAACCTTGCATGCAAGCTGTGCGAGTTAATCGATCAGACATTCTGCTCCTGACTAGTAGACCGAGTCCGAGCATGATCGGTCCTAAAATAGTTTTGCAGTCGAGTCCTTCGGCCCGAGCGAGAGGCTGAAAATTCATCAACCCCGCCCCACACAGGCCTCCATTCAAGGCCAACGACCCAAAGACGCACTGAAGGATTAAGTACTTACGGTCGTCTAATAGCAAGAATGACAGCTCTATTTCATTATTACGATATTTTGACCATCTCCTTAGCGCAGAGTTTCCCTTCATACATCACGAGTTCACTGCTTAATCTCCAAGCAAACACTACTATACTCAACGGCTAAAAAGAGAAGCAAAAGAAGATGACGTAGGTCCTACCCGGGATCGAACCGGGGTTGCGGGAATGTCCGATTGCAAGTGATTACTTGATATCAGAATCCCGAGTGCTAGCCACTACACTATAGAACCTTGAAGTCGAATTTGATGTATATGTCTATATAGTAAAATTATTTTGCGGCGGCGACGACGACAGCCCTCACGGTCATTACGAAGATCAGTAGCAAGAGTTTGCTGGCCAGGTGTTACTAGTCTAATCTACCGTCAACTCCTAAGGGTTGCGGGAAGATCTAATCTAAAGTATTATACAAAATATCGGAATCCCAAATGTGAGCTGCTACATAAAACCTTGAATGCTACCTGTATTGACTGAACCTGTTGTCGAAGGTGAGAAGCAGACGAGAACGTTCATTGTGACTTTTGGAAGTAGTGGAAAAGTATGCTGACTTGGGCATTGATCTAGACCCTCGCGGCTTGCAACTCTCGCATACGCTGAAACACAGGGTGTCCGGGATCATGTAGCATCAGTGCTACAGCACGTGGAAGAAGGTTTCGGGGCGCTCCCGAGCGCAAACTCAATTGGTGAGTCAGGTATGCAGGACGAGACCCTGAGTCAAATTTTTGTAGCATCACACATCGCGTGCAGCAAGACGCGAGGATTCGGGATTCTGCTGAAGCGCTTCTTCTCGTGATTCCTCGATTGCGAAACCATCCGCAAATCTATCTTCGCGAAGCTGAGTCTGCGGGAAAATCGATCTATTTTACCGCTGGCAAAGAAACAGCGAACTGGTTTTCCTCATCCATGACGCCTGAATCGGAAATCCAAATCGGTATACCAATCTAAGAGGGAAAAAACAGACAGGAAAAACTCAGTAACTCCAGACCAGATCCTTTGAGACGACAGATGTGACTGCTAAAACGCCTGTCTTAAACGTCAGCCCGAGAGAGGCACAGCAATGTGAGCGCAAGAATCTCAGCTTTCTCGCTCAATTGCGCCGCTGCAGCATAGAAAACGTAGAAAGCCAAAAGATTATAAACTAGAAAAGTAATAACAGTCCGCACGCTTGGGCTTCGGGGTATCGGGTATCTTGGTGGTTGGCGGGCTGGTGCGGCCGCTTCGCAATGGAGAAATCCTGCAGGATTCCGCTAGATTACCAGAGCACATAGTCAACGCAATGACTATGAGAGAGAAATTCAGTCAGGCCTTGTCGCAAAGTTCGGAAGTTTCGCCGGAACAAACCCTTCGTTCTCCTCTTTGGTGTGCCGGATGTGTGTGAAGGCGCCTGGCCCGTGTGATGTTGGTGATGTTGCAAGAGATGTTGGCTGGCTTTCGAATTTCGGAAAAGGAACAGTGCCTCTGGAGGACCGTGGGCTTCGCGGTGGTGATGTCGGCACGCTTCTTATCTCCGTCATTGCTGCTTTTTGCTTCGGCGATCCGAAGGGAGTCTTATCCTCGGAGGACGGAGACTAAGACCGAGTTTAGTATCAGTATTCAATGTAGTGGAGAGGGTTGGGGCGGACCGTATAATCATCTGCGTTGAAGCCGCGCTTCACGGCAAGCGCCTGGGCAGCACCTCGTTTCCTTTCAACATCTTCTTCTTCCTCTTTCTGCACTTGCTCTTCCTCGACTTTTAGATCCGATAAGGTCGGAATCTCCGGGATTCCAGCCTCGGAGTGTTTATCCATAGATGGAGAGGTTACGGTTGAACGCCTTCTGGACTCGCGGGTACTTTTGGATGAATGCGTCCTGGTAGAGTTTCGGGATGCACGAGGACGCTTGGAGTTAGGTGTCTGTGCGCTGCTGGCATCGTCAAGAAAAGTAGCGGTATTTCGTCGCTCGAGAGCCATGGCAAATTCGTCATCCAATGGTACGGCGTCGTCAAGCTCATCCTCGCTGGGCAAGATGTCTCCTCTTGAGCTTAACGAGTCGGATGTGAGGCCTGACTCGGCCGTTCCGCTTCTCTGCCTCCGATGTGAGAAATAGCCGGGATATTCGTCGGCTTCCTCGATCAATGGTTCCTGCTCTTCAAGCGACCGCCGTGCTGCGCCAGGATGCTCTTGGAGATCGGCCGCCGAGGGCTTGTATCTCAGCCCCTTGCCGCCGATCTTCCAAGGCAACCTGCCCAGAAAACCAAAGTATGAGCTAGTTGGAATGATGGTGGGATCCGGTCCCCCATCATGAGGCTGGACAGCGCTCTTCCGGCGCGCGGCTGGATATTTGCCGTCGGCGCGGCGGGCGCCATAGCTCATGGCGCGCTGACGACCGGGCTGGGTCGAGGTGCCCTGGCCTGCCAGGAGCCGATCGAACTCGCTGTTGCCCAGCCCGGCGAAAGGGTCGTCATTCTCCTCCTCTTCCCAGTCGTCGTAGAAGTCAAAATAGTGCTCAGCGCGGTTGCGGCCGCGACCGCGTCTCCGGCGCAGCAGGCGATCCTGGCGGCTGCCGAGGCAGGGCGCGGTGCAGGAGTCGAAGCAGCGGGTGATGGAGGCCAGGCACGGGTGGACGTAGTTGTGCGAGAAGGCGTAGATGCCTTCCTGGGCGGCCTCATTTGCGGACTCGATGTTGTGGGAGAGCTCGTCCAGGGTCCGCCTGAGGCGCGGGTCATTGCGGTTGCGATACATGGCGACGGAGCTGGTGAGGAGAGGCCGGCGGCGGGTCGAGGATGTTGGGCCGAGACAAGTGGGTCAGCGAGGCGGCATGGATGAGGCCTGAGCCTCGGGGAGCACGAGATCAGGCCAGGCGGGAGCGTGCAGCGGGGTGGAGCGGCGGCTTTATCTGCAGAGTTGTTGAGGCACAAAAGGCGGTCGACAGGCGCTGCGCTGCGCAGCAGAGGGGACGTGAGGCTGACAGCGGGAAGGTTGGGCGACGTCAGACGGAGCTCGGACAGCGGAGACGCCAGGCGCTGGAGGCGCGGAACATTGGATCTTCCAGCAGCACGGACGGCGGCTCGGCAGGGTCCGGGCAGGGCGCGCGCTGGCAGCAACGACGGCGCAGGCTCTGCTGTGCTATTCTCGCCTGCCGCCGTCGTCTCTGCGCGGTGGTGCGCTAGCAGTGCAGCCGCCACATCCCCCGCCGGCCTCGCGCTGCACCGCCGAGCCTGGAGCCATGGGCGGCGGCCAGCAAGCGCCTCCACTCCCGGGCGCCGTCTCGAACGGTCCACCCATGTCATGCGGCTGGCGGGCGGCCACGACTAAGCACCCTAGTCTGGGGCCGGGGCCGCGCTACACGAGCTCTAGCCCGCGTGCGCATGCGCGTAGATCGAGATAGCGAAAAGCCTAGACCGATTGCACCAGCTCCATCCGATTTCATCCTCCACAGCTTACCTGCCGCTCGACGGTTGTGCGCGCCCCGCCGCTGCGCCAGCCGCCATCCCGCTCAGCCTGCCGTTCATAACGTGCAGCTCCGCCATGCTGCTGCGCTGCCGCGCTCCTCTCTTCCATCCACCACCATGAGGTACATCCGCTTTCTGAAGGTCCCCAAATCCGACGGCAAGACGCTCTCCGCCCTCATCACCGTCACCTCCGACCTGGGCGACGACTTCCTTGCTGCCGACTGTGCCCTTGCTGCCACCGTGCGCTCGCCCGAGTACAATGGCGACATCTTCCTGCGCAAGAGCCTGAAGTGGACTGCTGGAATGCGTGCTCTCCCGCTGACCTTCGACCTGCGCCACTGTGACCTGGACTGGCCTGTAGTCGTGCACGTCGGCCCCAAGAGCGGCCAGCCCTCTGACCGCTTCGAGCGCCTGCACCACAACGCCGACCTCCCCACCCTCGTCTCGGCATGGAGCGCGCCTCTCAACGTCCCTGCTGGCATCACCGAGGCCGAGAAAATGGTCGAGAGGCGCTTCACGCCTCTGAGCAATCGCACGCTGAGCATCTGGGAAGAGACGGGCGAGAGCATTGCACGCCACATCTGGTTTGTATATCGTGCTGTGTTCGTGGCCTTGGCTAACACCCGTGCAAGGGACGCTGGCGTGGGCCTTGCGGCCTTCTTCGACAAGACGATTGCCATGCAGTACGACAGCTTGCCCATCCTCGACTCGACCCTCAGCTCGGCCACGTACAAGAAGCTCCACGTGCTCGAACTGGGCACCGGCTGCGGCATAGTCGGAATCAGCCTGGCGCAGATTGTCCCTGACTGCGAGGTCACGCTGACTGATCTGCCCGAGGCGCGAGAGATTGCACAGAGGAATATTGACGCGATGAATCCGGCAATTTCGGCTCGTGCCACGTTTGTACCATTGGATTGGGAAGAGCCTTTGCCCAAACCCATTCGCGAGCGACAGTACAACATGATCATTGTCTCGGACTGCACATACAATCCAGACAGCAGCCCGGCACTCGTCAAAACTCTACGAGATTTGACCGCGCGGTCTCCGAAGGCAATAATCGTGCTTGCCATGAAAGTCAGGCACGAAAGTGAGGCCATTTTCTTCGAGCTCATGAAGAAAAGTGGCTTTGCGAGTGCCACCACCACCTGGCAGCCTCTTCCTCGAGACGACATGGACTTCGACTCTGCCGGCAAGATCGACATTCACATCTTTCAATCTAACTCGCGGCCCCTCAGGCCCGAAGCTCAGTCCCTGGTCGCCGACCCAGCAGTAGTCTCTTTCTGGAAAACCTGAACTCAAAAGACACCGTGGACCGGGAAAGGACGCCGTGCGTCCGTGAATCCAGTACGGAGCTGAGGCACTTATTCGGACGGAGAGTTCAGCAAGTGCGTGAACTTGTACCTTAGTATGAAGGTTCCAAGTCACGCCGGAGCATCCGGCTTCGCCGTTGGGCCTGGACCGATGATGCTGCAGAATGCCGCTGACCAAGCGTGGGACAGCAGAGCCCTCAACTGACGACTTTATGACATGACCGCGACAGAGGAGGCGTCAACAAGTTCTCCGGGCACGCCGCCCGGCCGAGGCGGCTGACTCAATAGGGCAAGGGATCGAGGCGGACGGCACAGCCACATGTGAGGCAGCGCCTGAAAGCATGTCTATAACTGCAGGGTCTATTTATACGAGGATTTTGCCATGCAGGCGGCTGCGCGCGGGGCAAATGAATGGCGCTCTTCCCAATCGCACCGATGTGATTCGCTTCGCATAGATGGTTCCGGGCTGCATGTGCGGCCACACGGCGCGGTGGTGACTTGTGCTCCGTCTGAACTCGAGTGCGACGCAAGGCTCATTTGCTCAAGGGGCGAAATCTGGGGCCTTGGGCCACGGCAGCCCTACATGGCAGCCATGCTGGACAGCGAGCCCGAACGATCGCGATTGGAGGAACATGCTTACTCAAGGCTTGCCTCCGATGCCTGCCAGCCGGGAACTGGGATGCGTTATTTTTCTCTAGCGCCGTGCCTGACCCGCGCCGGTGACGACAGGCGAGCGCTGACAGACGCCTACAACCGGGCGCAAGCTCCAGCACACCCGACTCAAAATTCACCACGCCCCTCGATCGCGACCTCTCGCTCCCGACACCCACCTCCACACCCCCTTTCGCGCGTGCAGTTCCCCGGCCTCCGCGTCGCAGCGCCCGGCATCGCCAATTGCCCCAGCGATTCCCTCCCCGCTCAGCCTCTTCAGAGTGACTCACTGCGGTGCGTGCCAAAACACTCGTCCGCGTGCGCCCAGCGTGCCCTACCCTCCGCCACATCCCCGTTCGCTCACCGCGACACCGAGCTGACCCCTCCCCTTTCACCTGCAGGCGTCCTGGAGCACCCGTAGCGTCGACTCGCCTTTGGTCTTCTCAAAGGCACCGCCAGCACGACGGCCCAGACGGCCTCTGCATCCGTAGCCCTTCAAATTGTCTCGCGACCCAAGAACAAGGACACCCTCAACAACCTCCCGCCACCCGCTGCTGAAGTCGCCTTCTGAGCTCGAGCGTTTGATTTTCTCGCCAAATCAAACCTCCCCCCCCGATTGCCCGCAAACCCAGCTGCCGCATAGGACGCTCTCTGTGGTTCTTCCTCTTAACGAGGAAGAGTCTAGGAGGCCTCGCCTTTCGCATCTCAGCCTCGGATTCGAGCCGTTCCGGCCCCCTTAACACGAGTCTCGCGCGCTACCACACCCAAGAATACACCAGGACCGAACGACCCTGGTTATGGCACCTTCTGCTATCACCACTACCGAGGAGTATGCACCGCTGTCGATCAAGACATTTACACCGGTGGAACACAATCCTCTTGCCGTCGAATCCAGTCATGGCGTCAACGATGCAAAAGAATTGATTGGTGAAGCGTTCCGGAAGCGTGTCGACGCGACCGACCACGAAACTTGCGAGGCGGGTGACGAAGATGCTTTCTTCGTGGCTGATATGGGCGAGGTCTACCGCCAGCACCTCCGTTGGAAGATGAACCTCAAGCGCGTCAAGCCGCACTACGGTGAGTCCATTGATGCTCGGCTGGCAATACGTCATGCTAACTGTCTGAAGCTGTCAAGTGCAACCCTGACCCTCAAGTCCTCCGCCTGTTGGCCGAGCTTGGCACTGGCTTCGACTGTGCCTCCAAGGCCGAGATTGAGCAGGTCTTGAAGATGGGCATCGACTCTTCGCGTATCATCTACGCGCAGCCCTGCAAGACCAACTCGTACCTGCGCTACGCCGCGCAGCAGGGCGTGAAGCAGATGACCTTCGACAATGCCGACGAGCTCTACAAGACCAAGAAGCACTTTCCCGACGCGGAGCTGTACCTTCGCATCCTCACCGATGACTCGGCTAGCTTGTGCCGCCTGAGCCTCAAGTTCGGCGCCTCCCTGGACTCGACCAAGGACTTGCTTGAGCTTGCCAAGAAGCTGGACCTCAACGTGGTTGGTGTTGCCTTCCATGTTGGATCTGGTGCTTCCGACCCCCAGGCCTTCCTCCGGGCTGTGCAGGACGCGCGCTGCGTCTTTGACCAGGCCGAGGAGATTGGCTTCAACATGCACACCCTGGATGTGGGCGGTGGCTTTTGCAGCGAGACTTTTGAGCAGATGGCGGCAGTGCTGTCGGATGCGCTCGACACGTACTTCCCGCCGCACATCCGCGTCATCGGCGAACCGGGCCGTTACTACGTCTCGTCGGCTTTCAGCATCGCCTGCAACGTCATTGCTCGCCGCTCTGTGCATGACGAGGAGCTGGACACGACGTCGTACATGCTGTACCTAAACGACGGCGTTTACGGCAACTTCTCGTGCATCATGTTCGACCACCAGCACCCGATTCCGCGCATCCTCAAGGCCGGCGAGCGTTTCCTCCACAACAAGGAGGAGTGCGAGTTTGACGCTGACGGCCGTCGCCCCACCGAATATTCGATTTGGGGCCCGACCTGCGATGGCATCGACTGCATCGCCGAGAAGGCCACCTTCGCCAAGGAGCTCGACGTCGGCGACTGGCTGTACTTCGAGGACATGGGCGCGTACACCAAGTGCTCGGCCACGCGCTTCAACGGCTTCACCGACAAGCACGAGACCATCTACGTCTCCAGCGAGCCCGGTGCAAGCGCCCTCTTGGGCATCTAATTGGGGTTTTTTAATCTTCGCAGAGCAGAAAAAACCTGTATAGACGGAGGAATACTCCAACAGACTATTTCGGTTGTTATTGCGTTACGCTCTCCGTAATTGTTTTTTAGCCCTGGATCAGCAGAGGAATAATGCACACGCAAAACGCGAAACATTTTCCAAAAAAAGTTTTTGATAGAGTCGGGTGCTTGCATAAACGAGGGGGGAAGGCAACTTTGCACAATAGAGTGGCGGTCGGCATAGTTTTTTTGTTTGACTTGGTCTTCTAGTAGTCGTAGTGCTAGTTGTTGTTTGCTTGGTCTTCCATCAACAAAACGAACAAGCTTCCAGTCCATCCTTGCATTAATTTCTTCTCCCATGCGCGAATGCTTCAGTGTTGTTATGCATGCAGTGAACTAACTTTTGACGCTTGATCCGCGGTGCTGCACATCCCGTCTACTAAACGCCATGATAACCCAGAGCTGTCCATCGTCTGTCCTGTACTACTGCTTTATCCCCCGACCTGTGCTGTGCTGTGCTTCCCTGCTCTGCTCTGCCCTGTCCCGTCCTAACTGGACTATATCCCCAGCAGCCTTCTCTTCCCACTTCCATTCACTCACTTGCCATTAAACCAGATCGGATCGACCTTACCTCACCCCATCATAACAATCGCAACATGCAAAAATCCATCCGCATACGCCGCCCCTCTCATCAACTCCTCAACCGGCGCCCCCAGCGGCACCACCGCCCCATGCAGCACCGGCTGCGCCAGCAACGGACTCCTCCGGCTAGGAAAAAGCGTCGGCAAAATGCCATTCAGCGCCGTGCCCATCGTCTGCGGCACCCCTCCTCCTCCTGCTCCTCCGCGAGACGACGACGCCGATCCACCAGATGACGACAGCGTAGGCGGGACAAGCGCTTGCACCACGCGAAGAGAGCTGATCGTTGCGCTAGATTCAACTCCACCTGCCGCCCCTCCGCCCCCATCTCCCCCCGGCGCCCCCGGCAAATACAACTTCATCGGCACATTCCTCAGCGGCCCCGCCCCAGGCGGACTCACCAGCATCCTTGTCGCAACCGCGTCGTAAGCAGCCAAGTCGTGTGCGCGCACCGCGTCCCACAGCCGCCCCGAGGCTTCTTTCGAGAGCGACATGGCGGCCTTGGCGGTGCCGTTGCGGAGGAAGTCGGCTTCTTTGATGGCGTTGATGAAGGCGTCGTGGTGGGCTTTGTAGGCGGGGTCGAGGGGGACGAGGGTTGGTGGGGGTGGGGTTGTGAAGTGGGCGGTTAGGCGCCAGGGGAGAGTTGTGGGCGGCGTTGTTGGTGGTGGTGGTGAGGTGGGTGGTGGGGAGGAGGAGGCGGGAGGGTCGTCGTCGTCGTCGTCGTCGCTGGGATTGAAGGGCTCGGCGCCGGAGTAGAGGTCGTAGAGGAGGCCGAGGGGGTGGTGCCATTTTAGGGGGACGTTGGCGTGGGAGAGCCAGCATTTGCTGGGGTCGGTGGAGGGGTCGATGAGGGAGGGCGCGAAGAAGGCGTGGAGGCGCGGGAGGAGGAAGGGGATGTAGGAGAGGCGGGGGGCTTGGATCTGGTAGGTGATGAAGGGTCAGCGGGGAAGGAGAGGAGGGTTTGCTTGTTGCGAGGTTGTGGTGGTGGTGGTGGATTGCGGGCATACCAGGTACGGATCTGACTCGTCATAGGTGCGGCATTCGGTGCTGGCCAGTCGGATTTCTAGAGGAATGGAGCCGCTCCAGATTTGGTTTTGTAGAGCGCTTAGATCGCGCTGGCTGGCCATCGCGGCGGCTGGCGCCGGAGGCAGAGAAGAGGTGGGGACGTGGGGGGAGAGAGAAGCTGGGTAGCGGTGGTGGGGTGGTGCGGCGGAGGTCAGTCGATCACCTCGTTGGATGGTGCGTCGCTAGCCGGCCGAGCGCGCTCCTAGGCAACATGATTGTGGGCGAGCAGAGCGTGCAGGCGGCAGTCGCGGTTGGGCGAGGCCGGCGAATGAGGCCAGACAATTGCGGGCGTCGCGATTGCTCGCCATGCGTCGAGTCACGCGTCGGCGCGGGGGGCAGCGCGTCGCGAGCTAAAAAGCCCGAGCCGGCCGGACCAGTCGCGGCGCCTTAATTTTCCCAGCATGCTTACTTACTGCTACCCCAGACTCGCGCGACCCTCTCGCTCGCGCGCGCTGCTCTGCTGCTCCTCCCGCGCGCTGACCTCATTACCCCGCGGGGAAACAGCCGGCCCCCCTCCCCTTTCCTGGCGCGACTCGGTCACGAAGCACCCAATCGCGTCCTCGCACCACTAGAGTGACAGACTGAGCAGAAGGGAAAGAGATCAGATCATGCTGGCGCCAACCGTTCCGCCCTCCCCGTAAAACCACGCTACCGCCCTTCTTTCCCTACCACTTCCTCCCTCCCTCTCTGTCTGCGTCCTTGGGACCTCTGGGCCTCTCACACGCGCCTCTCTTCCCTCTCACTCACACACACACTCTTCCCACCCTTCCTCCGCAATGACAACCGCAAGCCCCGTCCTCGGTCCCGGCCCAACCGCATTCGACATGGCCATCCCACCGCCTACCGCCGCCGCTACAACCCGCAAGCGCTCTCGCAGCATGATCTTCGAGGAAGATGGAGAGCAAGAAGAGCACTGGGACAAAACGAACGGCGGCGCGCCTGGTGTCGACGAGCTGAAGCGTACACGGACCCAGGGCGAGCTGGACGCACTGGGCGTGATACCCAGCTCTGAGGCCTGGCCGCTGCATGCTGTCGCCAACGACCTGCTTTCTTCGGTGTCGCCCAATGAGCTGGGGAACTATGTCGCCGGGCGGTCTCTGATCGTGCTGTGCGTGCTGGAGCATACGGACATACATTATCGGTTGTTATGGTATGATTGATGAACCGCACTTTCCCTTCCCCGGGAAACCTCACATACCGTGTTTTTTTTTTCTCTCCTTTGAGCATTGGATCCCCCTTTGCTCCTCCTACCACCCCCATCCGCCAATCGCCAAACCAACCAGCACAACAATCACTCACACGCTCTCTCTCCACCACCAACAGCGCCGCCCTCCCCCACCTCCACCGCCTCTCCCCCTCCCTCCAACCCCTCCTCCTCCACCGCGACCCTCCCTCCATCCTCCCCCACCTCACCCCCTCCCCCTCCTTCCCCACCCTCCCCGCAAAAGGCCACCCCCAAAACCACTTCCTCAAGCTCGGCCTCCTCCACCCGCTCGGCGGCGGCCAGGCCGCCATGGACGCCCTGGTCGTGCTGGACCCTCAGGGGAGGCGTAGGCTGGTGCTGCCGTTTGGCTGGGGCGCGGGCGCGCATGTGGGGAAGAGGTTTGGGGGGGAGTTGGTGCAGGAGAGGTTGATGGAGGTGTTGAGGGTGGCGGTGGAGGGGTTGGAGGGGGAGAGGGGCAGGGAGGGGAGATGAATTGTTGGTTGTTACGTACGATATGCGGATTTGGAAGAAAGGAAGAGGAGGGGTTTGTTGTTGGAGTTGGGTTCTTGGAAGATTTGCGTGGGGGTTGTCAATATGACGATCGCTGGATTGGGGAACATTTTTGGGTTATGTTGTTGTATGAACATCATCGTTGTCCTTGCTTTTGAAATTCGTATGAGAAGCTACGGCAAGGAGAAGGGATAAACTAGCCTTAGTGCTATGTGTTATTAAACCGTTACGAGTTTATTCAATAGTTTATCGATGGGGCCTGAGGCTCCTGAGGTCAGACATCCCTGATTGAGCGCCGCTTGAGCTTTTTGGCGCCGTTGGGTTTCGTGGAATACCGCGATGGCGCAGAGGTCCGAGTCCTACTCACCATGGCGTCTCAATAGATTTTCCGCCAATCACAGGCAGTTAAATCCAGAACAGTAGAAAGGAAAACTGGTCTGGCCAAGACCATAATCGCTATGAATGTCTCTAATATTTCATCTTCCTCCAAGACCGCTTCTGTGACAACCAGCATTGAAGGACGGAGCTGCATTTCAGGTTGATATATCAAAGAACACGGAACTTCCGCACTGTACAACATCACCTGGGACTGGGATTGAGAAAGTGTTAGCCGTGGCTTTGACTGCCGAAATTATGCTCTTCTATAGCGTTTATGTTGCACTGAGCAGCATTTGGGCATTGGAATCATACATTCATGCACTGACATTTCAAGTAAACGCCATCTGCCTCTTCGTAAAGTCCCTGTAGATATCTTCCAACGCTTCCCGCTTCCGCTTCCGCGTACGCTCCTCATGCTCTGCTTCTTCCCTCTCCTCTTCCTCAACGATCACATCCTCCTCCGTCCGCGGTGCCCAGACCCTAATAGTCCCATCAGAGTGCGCAGAATAGAGCTCCACATCATGAGCGCGCCACGCCAACGCCGTCGTACGATTCTTCAGCTGCCGCTGACTACCTCCCGCAGCAGCGCCCACAGTCCCAGCCGTTCGATGCGGCGTCTTGAGCCGCTTCAACAACCTCCCCTCGAACATCTCATACACCAAGATCTCCCGCTCGCTCGGATAGAACAAAAGCTCCTTCCCCGGCGCCGTCACCCCGCTCGGCGACACCACAGGCAGCAAAGCAGAAAGATGCGCGTTCTTAACCGTCGGCCCAAAGCTCACCAACGTATTCGCGCCCGTCGCGACGTCCCAGACGCGCACCCGCTCGTCGTGCCCCGTGCTCACCAGATGCCGCCCCTCCTCCGTCCACACCACGCCGTTGACCGCGCCGCCGTGAGCGCGCCCCTGCTGCCTGCTCCGCGCGCCGCCGCCCAGGCCGTCCAACCCCACCACGCCGACCGAGTCCTCCTTGTCCAGCAGCCCCAGGCACCCGGCGCTGCGTCGTATGTCCCAGAATCTCACCGTGCCGTCGGTGCCGCCGCTGGCGAGTAGGTGCTCTGATACGGGGCTCCAGGCTGTGGACAGGACGGCGCCGCCGTGGCCTGCGAGCGAGTGGGTCGCGGCGCCGGAGCGGAGGTCGACGAGGCGGATGGTGGGTTGCTGGGTTGCGCAGGCTACGAGGAGGTGCGACGCGATTGGGGACATGGAGTGGGAGTAGATGACGTGGTTCAGGTCGAAGGAGGCTGAGGCCTCGAGGGTTTCCGAGGAGTAGATTTTGAGCGTGTGGTCGTAGGAGGAGGAGAGGAAGGCGAGCGAGTCGAAGGGGTAGAAGGATACATGCGTGATGCCGAAGCTGTGGGCTTTGGATGTTCTGTGGGAATGTAGTTAGCGCTTCCTGCTGCATTCGCGACCTGCGTTCGTGGTTCTGCTGACTTGCGCAAGGCTCCGAGCGGATAGTAGGTGTTCACTGAGCGGTCTTCACGGGACTCGAGATCCCACATGCAGAGCGACGAGTCCGCTCCACCGGAGAGGAGATAGCGTCCCTCGAACTTGTCTATAGTCATGGAATTCACGCCGGCGGCATGCGCCTTGATCTCCTCGGGGAGCGCATCGCTGTCGGCTGCTGCTGAGCCGTCAAATCGAAGCGTAGTGGGCTGCAAGGCGTGCAGCAGGCGAGTAGTCTCATAGCGCTGGAAAGAAGGAGGCGAGATAGCGCCCAGCGCCCGGTTCAGGAGGAGGGCATTCATGCATTGGTTGTGGATGGGTTGCTGTTGTAGGCTGGGACGCGCAAGGCTCGCGGCGCCCGCATGACGCAAAGGCCACGGCAACCACTTTCTGACTCGCGCGTCGAAACTCCGACTCTCCGGTCTAAAAAGTCGCGTCGCCAGACACCAGACGCGTAGAGTGCTGGCCTGACAGTGCTTCCGCGTCTGCACGAATGCCTCAACTGTGTTTGGGTCGCACTTTCTCATCGTCGACAGCAGCTTTGGAGAAGTCACGATGCTGAACGCGCAGGCTCGCCAGAAGAGAAGGCGGGCTTCAAGTCCAAACCCACTGGACGGAGCTTCGAAAAGGCGAGCAGCCACTGTGTATGATGCTGTATCAGGTAAGCGCTGTCTGGAGATCCAAAATGGTCGAGGAAGCCGGAAGCTCACACACGCCGCAGGCCGTGTTTCCAGCAACGGCTTCATCCCTTCAAAGGCAATCGTCTCAATCAACCGAGACACTGTTTCCTCCTCCCGAGTGCCCATACCTCCGGATGAGATTCTATTCAAGCAGAAGAATGCCCCGCCTCGTTATGAGGAAGACGACATCTACTTCTCCGACAGACACCTGGGGCCTCACCAGCGTTTGCCGGATTCCGACCTGCTCAAGGCCCTTCACGCCTACACGTCCGACTTCTACGCCGCTTCCTTGGGTGAGCGCAGCAAGAGGGACTGGAAGTCGATGGACGAAACTGCCCTCCTGGCCCTGGGAATCCTCATGGAGGAGGCAGCAGCCGACGTTCTGGGCAAGACTGGAGATTTGACTTTTGTTGAAGGCGAGAATGATGATCAGTTCAATCTTCCGCAGGCCTGGAACGGCTCGAGCTGGACTCGAAGTGTCATCACTAGAGATCCAGCCCGCCGTGCAGCTCGTAAGAACAAGCTTGAGAAACAGCCGACACCCGAGGACAGAGATGCCGATCCAATAGAGGCTGCCGAGCAATCAGACTCCGCCGCAGATCAAGGCATCCAGACGCGTTCGCTGGACGACGACGATTCGGCTAGCGAGTACAGTGGCAAGGCCGATCCCGCTCTGGACGAAAGCGAACCCGAATGACCTCCAGAGGATCACACCTTTGCCCTACTCATCACGTCTCTCGGTGGCACCACGCTATCGAGAAGCCCGGTGTCATGATATCCGCTCTACCTCACTGGTGACCGGATCAGACCGTTCAGTGAATCAGCCACTAACGCCCCAGCTGATGGAGAGCACAAAATGTCAGCGCCACTGATTTCCCTAGGCCAGGATTTTAGGCATCTCCGTCCGGCTGCCCGAATACCACAAGACAGGGGTGCAATCCACCACGAATAGCTACCCTCCCTCTGGAATGGCTAGACTTTTGCCGCGCTAGCCAAGGGCTCGAGAGACTGCAGCAGTTGCTGGGAACTCTTCTTGGTACCTGCAGCGGAAGACGCGGATCCTGGAAGAGATTTTTCTGGAATCTTACGGTTGATTCGAAGAGAATTGGTGGATGAAGCTGCACAAGGTTGAAAATCTGTGAAGAAGTGAGCATGGGCAGTTTCGCGCCATCCGTCTGACCGGCAGCTTGAATCGAAACGCAATAACCAACACAAAAAACAGAGAGTGCTGGAGCGTATGAGCAGCTGTGGCGCAAATTGGAAGGAATGCACCGTGAAGCTTCAGGCACGTCCAGAGCACAGCAAGGCAGTCTGGAATTGATTGCACGTCCAGCAGATCTTGAAGATCCCTCCATCCGACGCAGACTGAAAAGCGAGACCAATCAACAAAAATAGCCCCAAGTACTGTTGCCGATTATCAAGTGTCTGGTGCTGCTGATGTGGAAAGAAAGAGCAGCCACGGACGGCGTGGACCGCCTCCAAGGCGTACGAAGCTCCCATGTGGCAGATCAGGCTATATGCAAGCCATTTAGCCGCACACTCGCAATCCTTCCCCAGAACTGCCCTGGTACCCCAGCTTTTACCCCACCATTCACACGCCGCGCTCGAGTCGCGCCACCATCTCCCGACCCTCGTACTGTCCCTCGCCGCGCACGCCTCACGATGTTCCGGATGACCTCGCATTTCAGCTGCTCGCACTCCATGCTTTTTCGAAGCGTTCGGCCTGATTGTGCGAGCTAGCCTGTTTAGTCTCTGTTTACACCGCTCTCCGGCCGTCGGTGGAGCTTCCATCGGCGCCGACAGGTCTAGGCTCTTTGAGCCTGGATACAGGGAGCACGCCCTTGAAGCAGAAGGGTCACCGGCAGAAAGTGAGCTGTCTTGCAGGTCAGGCACAATCGGCACTTCTCGCCAAGCGCAAACAACGTCCACGCCGGCAATGGTGTGCTAGCGCAGTCCGAAATCGCCTCCGCGTTTTAGGCAACTTATTACCGGCACCGGCGCGACCACTCCAGCACTTCGAGCTAGCCGTTGTGCCACCGCGCCGCCATTCGCACACGCGCGCAGACCTCGGGCGTTCCGTGCCGTTGGTCGCGGCCCACGAGCACCGCGCACGGGGTGCGAGCTTGTCCAGAACCGTGACGGCAGCCGGAGCCCCGGTCCGGGAAGCGCTCTGGGCATTTCTTACTCCTCTGTCGCCCTGGGCCCCTCTTGTGAGAAGTGGCTTGCCGTGCCGGTTAAATCCCTCAGCATCAATGCCGTTCCTTTGCGGCGAGAGAAGAGTTCGTTTCCCTGGGTTTGTATATAGGGCTACGGACGGTCCGCCATGGGTGGGTTTTGGAGATCACGCTCAGCCGCCCGGGTCCTTTACCTCTTCCACCTTCTGCTTCTCATCCTTCAGTGAGGCGTCTCCTCCTTGTTGCTCTTCTGAGGAGCAGCGGCAACGGCAGAGGCTGCGAGGCTGCTCAGTCTCGAGACTAATTCTTTTGTGAATCTTCTCGGCGGTGCGATTACTCGACAAACATGGAGGCTGCTACGAAGGGGCATTTCCGCCTTGCGGGCAAAGAGTACCCTGGGGTTTCGTGGTGGAAGGAGCCGCA
The DNA here is from genome assembly GCA_037356075.1 of Neofusicoccum sp. Z40. Lineage (NCBI taxonomy): Eukaryota > Fungi > Ascomycota > Dothideomycetes > Botryosphaeriales > Botryosphaeriaceae > Neofusicoccum > Neofusicoccum sp. Z40. The sequence goes on from JBAWJV010000002.1 coordinate 937,418, forward strand.
GATGCGGAAGACGTACATCTGCTTGATGTTCGTTGTCCTCACCAGTGTAAGTAGAGCCGCGGCTTTGACCACGCCAACTACCCTTACTTTTGCTAATCCTGTTTCAGGCCACCAATGGTTTCGACGGTAGCATGGTGAACGGATTGCTCGCTTTGGACCAGTTCAAGGAATGTACGTTTGAAGAGCTCGGAATTTCTTGGTGACTGGTGCGGAAAAGGACCGGAGTTAGATTTGTGTTGGCTTGAAGATAGTTACGTCTAGAGTCTGTGAGCATTCGCTCTTTAGAAGCTCCGGCTGGACGTTCTCCTGACGGCGCTCCGATATCTGCCGCACGCTCTCCAAGAGAAGCGCCGATCCATCCTAGATATCCACGGGAATTGTCGCTGACCTAGTGCACCAGACTTCAACCATCCCAAAGGCTCCATCGTCGGTCTTTTCAGTTCAATCATGTTCCTGGGAGGCTTGATCGCACTCCCGGTTGTCCCCTACGCCGCAGATATCCTCGGTCGCAGGAAGGCCATTTTTATCGGCTGCATCATCATGATCTTCGGCGTCGCTCTCCAATCTGCCAGTGTCAACTTCCGCATGTTCGTCGCTGCCCGTTTCTTCATCGGCTTTGGTGTTGCCATTGCACACGGTGCCTCGCCACTGCTGATCACTGAGCTGGTTCACCCGCAGCACCGTGCCGCGTACACGACTATCTACAATACTACGTGGTATCTTGGTAGCATCATCGCCGCGTGGCTGACCTTTGGAACCAACCACGTCATGACCCAGTGGTCGTGGCGCATTCCCTCGATAGTGCAGGCTGGACCTTCTCTCTGCCAATTGGCTTTCGTCTGGTTCGTGCCCGAGTCTCCAAGATGGTACATCAACAAGGGTCGGGAGGATGAGGCTTTGCAGGTGCTTGCCAAGGTCCACGCCGAAGGCAACGGTATGTGGCTCCAGTCCAGACACAACTCTCAATAAGATTTACTGACGTTTCCGCATAGTCCACGATGAGGTCGTGCAGGTCGAGTTCGAGGAGATCAAGCACACCCTCAAGATGGAGAAGGAGTTTGAGGGCAACGGGTGGTTGGAGCTCATCAGGACCAAGGGCAACCGCCGCCGTGTCTTGATTCTCGCCACCCTCGGTCTCTTCTCGCAATGGTCCGGCAACGGTCTCGTCTCGTACTACATGACGGAGGTCCTCAACGGCATCGGCATCACGGACAGCAACATCCAGCTGGTCATCAACGGCGTGCTGCAGATCTGCAACGCCATCGTCGCCATTTCCTTCTGCTTCGTCGTCGACAAGATCGGTCGCCGCAAGCTCTTCCTCTTCTCCACCTTCGGCATGATGATCTGCTTCATCATCTGGACAATCTGCTCCGCCCGCTTCGACATCGGCGGTCGCACCAACCAGCAGATGGGCAACGCCGTCGTCGCCATGATCTTCCTCTACTACGTCTGCTACAACATGGCCTGGTCGGGTCTGCTGGTCGGCTACTCCGTCGAGATCCTGCCCTACAACATCCGCGCCAAGGGCATGTGCATCGTCTGGTTCTCCGTCGACGCCGCCCTCTTCATCAACACCTACGTCAACCCCATCGCTCTCGACTCCATCGGCTGGAAGTACTACATCGTCTACGTAAGCGACCCTTTCCTCTTCTCAACGACCGTTGACATTTGGAAACACGCGACTGACAAGCAGAACAGTGCATCTGGCTCGGCATCGAGTGCGCCGTCGTCTACTTCTTCTACATCGAGACCCGCAATACGCCCCTCGAGGAGATTGCCAAGCACTTCGATGGCGACGCTGCCATCGTCGGTGGTGCCGCTGCTACCGAGAAGGGCAGGGTGTTGGCGTCCGAGATGGCGCTGGATGCCGAGGAGAAGGCGCCGGTGGTTGAGCATAGGGAGGTTTAAGGCGAGGTCATGTGTAGACCTTGTGGTGGTTTTTTATCGCGTACGAGATGAGATCTTGTTCATGAGAGTTTTCTACTTCCTGACGATGATGGGAATGTGATAAGCAATTCATTCGACGAGACTGGCGTGCCTCTGTGGATGAACTATGAATCCACAATAGCCGATCCTGGGATTGAGGAGTCACTTTGACTTCAGCTCGCCATGACTCTGAAGCAGCAATGTCCTTTTTTCCTCAGCACCGCACCTTTGACCATCTCACACAACAACTGCACGGCGCCTTCCTATTCTAACAACCAGTTTTTGATCCCAGTCTAACTTTGGCTAAACAGCCTTCATGGCGTGGCGGTCATGGGAACGTGAAGTAGAAGGTTCAATGTGATCCCCACCGAGCTCAGCCGTCGTCTCGTCAGAACCGCAGGAGATGAAGAAGTCCTTGAAAACCCCGTGTACAGAATACACGAGTTGGCCATGACCGACTGTGCTGGTGGACAATGAAAGAAGCCAAAATGTGATGAATTGTCTACCTTAGATCGTCCCGGGCGGTCTGTACTGCTAGCTACTAGTCTGATGCTAGACGCACCTGCCCAGGTCGTCTTGTATCAGACGGAATGACTAGTTGACTGCATAGAATCCGCGCTTGACTAGCTGGAGTACCTTTTTGCGGATGAGCTGCGAGAGGCTGTGGACGTCCCGTCTTTTCCCGAGCGGGTGGAGCGGGTGGGGCCGGCGGACCGGGCAGGCGCTGCTGCTGTTGCGGAGGGACGGGCGGAGGGGGTAGGGGCTGCTGCTGTTGTTACTGTTGCTGCTGTTGTTACTGTTGCTGCTGCTGTTGCTGCTGCTGTTGCTGTTGCTGTTGCTGTTGCTGTTGCTGTTGTTGCTGTTGCTGCTGCTGCTGCTGCTGCCGCTGCCGTTGCCGTTGCTGCCGCTTTCATTTGCTGTACCAATCAAGCAGGGTCCATGATTTGCTTACTGCACACCCTGCACACAGCCCCGGCGGCGAGCGAGGCACCGCCGAGACCCCAGTTGGTTGCTTGTTCGGTTGGAATCGGCGCCATTGTAAGTGATTCGGCGCGAAAGACTTGAAGCTCAATGAGTTCGAAGAGAAGTTGGACAGAGAACAGCGCAAGATCTTGCGCTGTACGCTGATGCTGGAACTGCTTCCGCACGTGACTGTGGACCCTGTATCCATGGTGCAGGCGCAGGTACGCGTAGTCACCGGCTTTGAGTTTGATGGGTTTGTGTCGCTTGTCGTATCTGTCTTGTACGAGACGGCGGCAAAGGCCATCGCCTCCTGGGCTTGGTCCCAGTATTGCATGCGAAGGGCGGCGAAGTCCTTGGGGGGTAGATCATCCAAGGCGCCCAGTGTGGCCGTGTTGGTACGGAACCCGTAGACGACCTCGTTGGGGCATAGCCCCGTTGACGCGTTTCGTGAATTGTCTAGAAGCGGCAAGAAACCGTGTTGCTGATGAAAGCTTGGAGAAGGATATCAATGAGAGAACGCTCGCAAGAACAATATGCCTGGGAATCATCGTTACTTCTCATTCCTACACTGCAGGCGCACTGCACGAATTCTGAACGGCAGCGAGCTTAGGGTAACGAAGATAGCGACAGAAGCCCTGTAGAAAACGTGCCCTCCAGCTTGTTTTGATTTTGCAGCAGCCTTTGAGCTAGGTTTATGATGAATCACTGTTGAGGGGAATGGTTGGTTTCGCAAGAAGAGAGAGACAGAATCCAACTTGAAAAAGACGTTGATGTTCAAGGAGGCAGCTGATAACAAGAATTACTTTCCTGAGTTAGCGGACACAGGGGCAGTGTCCATCGGCCTAGTCATTTGCCCTAGTGCTTGTGCAATAAGATGTCGTCATCTGGCTTCGGATGCGCTTCTGTAAGTGATTGGCCTTATATCATTACGTCACGCCACCGTAGTCCTCTATAGGGCAAAAGAGGGCTGATATGAAGCTCAATTAAGGATTTCATAGGCGTGGTCGATATATATACTATGTCAGGACCTTGGGTACGTGACAGCTTCCGTCACCGTCAATATTACGGACTTGCGCATTTCTCTGCTGATTTAGAAGCAGCTCTCTTCTAATCCCGTGCCTTAAGCGTCGGAAATGAGAAGTCATTGACTAGGTCAATAGAGAAGTTCTGTGTTCCTTTTGAAGTCGGGACTGTTTTTCTCCCTCAAGGGTCACTTTTTGGAGGTCTTTTACAGCACCTCAGTCATCGAGGACTCTGCCGTTGATATTCTCAGTTGATTATTTGCTGTACATCTGGAAAATGAAGGGACTGAACCTACAAAGAGACTGTTGAAGCCCATGAAAGCATTGTTTGTTGGAAAAATCAAGCAACGATAAGTGGATAAAGTTCGGACAAATCTTGTATAACTGATGGAGGGGGAGAAAGAAAATTTAGGAGCCAGTGCAATTGTCATGTACTCCTGAAGATTATCCTAAGCTGGAACTGTCCTCAAAAATACCGGTTCGGAAATGGGAGCGTTGCCATGAATGATAATCTGCAAACGAAGAGGTTGGATTAAGTTAAGCTCTTCTCTTGAAAGCAGGTTACGCACTGGCTAATACCTATCCAAATTAGCTTAGTCTGGTGCTCATGAGACGCTCATACGCGCAACCGGATTTAACCACAAACAATGACGGAGTTGCTTGTCAGTACATCGAATGTTTAGCTGCTTTTGTGGGACTCTGTCCTTATTCAGGTTTCTTTCTTCCAGAAATTCCTCCTCATCCCTAGAACTGCCCCGTTTTCGCATTACTTGATCTTCAGGTACCAGGAAGCTACGTCGTGGATATAAGACCGCATCAAGGGCCCTGCTCGGAGCTTGTCTCGGCCCAAACGCACTTTGACCTCTCTGTGCTCCGGTACGCCACGACCGACCCCGTCCCGCTATGACTTTGCAGCCACAAAAATATATGTTTTTTGATTGGACGGAGGGCTTCCACTGCAATCTACTGGCAGGGACGAATGATTTACACGTGAGCCCCTTCGGAGGACCTGTAGGCCGGTCTGCGCTGCAAGAGGAAAGCGGAGCTAATCTTTCTTCGAGTCTGGTATATAAAGTAAAGAACTCAGTTAGATCGACTCCCAGGTGCTTCTATACTTCTTCTCTTCGAGATATTGAAGTTATCGACTCCAACATGGAGGGAAAAGCGGCTGTCCTGACGGCTTCTACTGCGGTGCTCTCCCCCCTCTATTGGATTATTCAAGCTATCTGCAGGATTTACTTCCATCCTCTATCCAAATTCCCCGGACCTCGCGCTGCTAGCATCCCCAGTCATTGACGGCGTCGTCGAAGGTGTCGCAAGTGGCGAAGTCGGGGATGATGGCGAAGGAGAGATGGGAGCTGTGGGTGGGAGCGTACGGCTGCGCGGATCATGTAGCCGCGGTCGAGGAAGAGGTTGAGGACGCGGGAGCCCGCGTGGCCTGAGCCACGGGTGATGAGGATGTTGTGGGAAGAGGGGTCCATGGTATGCTCGAAGACAATGTTTCCTAGAAGACTTTTAGAACACAGCATAGAACCGGATGAAGGCTGAAAAACGTTGTTTTATTCTTGGGCTTTTTAACATAGTTTAACGTGAACCTCCTAGAAAAATGACATCGAATATAGAGTTATAGGTAGCCGACATGCACAAAATACTTGCCGAGCTGGGCATTGAGGGTCCGACACATGTAGCTCGCATTTTCTTTTGGCTTTCAGCTCGGTACGATATCGTATTCCTAAGATTATCGGGTTTGCTTAAGTCGAAACAGACAGGATCTTGCCAAAGTGCCTATTCGAGGAGTTCCAAACTCAAACCGTCAAAGCCGGGCAGTTTGTCGTGCATTGTGCCGTGACCGGTGGAAGCCCGCGTGGACCGGGTGAGTTTTGCCGTGGAATGCATCGACCTATGATTCTGGGACGGCCCGAATGCCGAGCGACTGACTCTTGCGTTGTATGGAAAGCATGCTCCGTCCTCCACGGCAGCTTGTGCATCCCCGATATAGCTTTCGATCAGGAAGCAGAGCAGGATGGAAGACACGACTGAGCACCAGGAGGATTCGGGCCTAGCGCAGCTGTGGGAGGACCAAGTCGGCAAGGCGTAAATGGCGCAACTTCGAACAACGCAGAATGCAGTCAGAACTGAAATCGGACCCTATGTCAGGCATCAGCTCAGCGGTGAACCTCGCGTATCAACGCCCGTTGCGCTCTCACATGGCATGTGACCCATTTGCATTTTCTGTGATTCGTGTCATTGCCTCACGAAGCTGGCCCTAATGCTCTAGGTTGTCGAAGGGCTGGGCCACGCCGTTGGGATGTCCCGCACGTCCTGGTAGGTACATGTTCCCCACTCGAAATTCCGCCGTGACCTTCTGGCGGTTGCTCTCGGGACAATCGAGGCTCCTGTTCTATTTCCTGCAGCCAGCATGCCGTCAGCCTCCGGCTCGAAGACGCTCTCAGGATGTGCTCACCTCGGACGGCGTGGCAGCTTCAACCGTCGGGCTCCTCGTCGGCCTCCAGGATGCACTCGACCATGCCGTCGACGCCCTGTTCGAACTCCTCGTCGCTCACCCACTCGACGTCGCGCAGCTTCCGCATGGCCTTCTCGGCCCAGGTCTGGCAGTTGAACTCGCGGTCGGCATTCTCGATGGGCACGTCGGCCAGCAGCTGGACGACCTCGGCCTTGGAGGTTTCCTTGCGCAGGGTGCCGACCATGACCTCCTTGACGAGCTCGCGGTCGGGGTCTTGGGCGGGGTCGTAGCGGTCGAAGACCTGGAAGCCGAGGTCGCCGGCGGGGCCGTTGATGTGGACGACGAGGGCGTGTTGGGCGGGGCCGTCGGCGTGGTCGGCGAAGAGCGGGCGGAAGCTGAGGGCGGTGTGGCGGTATCGCTGGTAGTCCAGCGGGTCGCCCTTGAAGACCAGGATGCTGACGTACAGCACGGCGCTGCCACTGCCGTCCAGCGAGCGGTGCTGATCCTGTTCCGGCGGCATGGGTGGAGGGCGCGGCGCTGGTGCCGTCTCGTCTCGCGGCGGCCTTGGTGGAGCGCACCGCTTTTATGCTCTCGTGCCTCGAGGCCCAACGCTGGGCAGGCGATTGGCGGGTCGGGCGCCGCCGAGTCAGAGCCGGAGCGCCTGCGGCTGTTCCCGCCATGTCGATGGCCTCATTTCCGCGCCGCACGACGATCGCCCGGCCGCCGATCTCCCGGCTCCCTCCATCCCGTCGAACAGGCAGCCGTCGCCGACACGCCCACGGTCCACCTCCCGGCACGTGGCTTGCTGCCTTCTCGTGTCGCCTTGGTGCCTGCGCAGCCGAAGAGACGGACGCCCCTCCGGCACATCTTCCGCTATACGGCCACTAGCCGCGGTCCGGACATTATTGACTCCACCGGCCTGAGAAGGGTAACTGTCTACTGTGCCGCATCTCGTGCCCGCCGCATCCTTCTGCCGGCTGAGCGCCCTTCTGATATATCGAAGGCAGATTCCCAGGATCCGCGAACTCGTAAAGAGCCCCGAAGAAGCGATGACGCCGTGCAACGAACGAACGGACAGGCACCGAGGGGACCGTAGGTGAATGCTCGAGGCCAAGTGTGGGTGGCCCGCCTCTGATCTGCTACAGCAATATATTTGCAAGCAGATCAGCTCTGGCCTAGGCTGCCAGCTTTCCTCGTTCAGACGACGTCAAAGACAATGCAACAAAATTGGAACACGCGTCTGCGACCACGATGACGACAGACTTTGCCCCCACTCGGCCCACCCCAAGGCAACAAGCCTATTCTCATTTTACCTCAACTTCACCGCCCAGGGACACCAGCGCCACTTCCCGCCGAAATTGACGCAACACCCTCCCCACCCTCCCTCGCGACGCCATCCTCGAAGACGCTCTGCCGGCTTCTCAATAACCTATCACCCAGCTCCTCGCTCTGAAACACCAAACACTCTTTCCCTTCTCGGAAAGGACGGATTCGAGAGCAAAAGTACACCCCGGGCCAGATAGCCACGTCTCCACCGCGCCTACCGCTCCTAGTCGAGGCAAGGGCGTTGCACTCGTGGTGCCGGTCGGAGGACGCCGTGCGCAATGCTGTGGCCGAGCGGTTGGGTCGCGCGAGGCGGGAAGGCCACCCTGGAAGCGGAGGCGGTTGCGTGGCTGAGAGACGAGGGACGCGACAGGCTACTGGATCTGCCTGCCTTGGCTGGTTCGGTGGAGGCAGAATTGAGTGTAACAGGAGGGACAGATGATTGGGTCAGAAGCCTTGACCAAATCATCGGAAGCACGTCCCGTGTCTGCTTGGTAGTCTCACCTGCAGAAGCTGTTCAGCTCCACTGCCGTGCGATCATTTGTAGTACAGTCAATGGTTACACACCCTTGATTCATCATTCCAGCTCAGCCTCGCGTAGCCTTTCTGCCTAGGTATCTATAACTTTGTGCAGGCTTGCCTTCTCAGTCAGAAGGAAGTGTGTCTCCCCCGGGTAGCACTCAAAGTGCTTCCCAGCCTTGTCAGCCTGGCCACACCCACGATGAAGTTTCTAAAGTTGCAGATACGTCTTGCGCATTCACTGCGACAATTAATAGTGAGTGCTGATGCAAGAGCACTGTGAGTCTGGTGCCCGTAGCTTCAAATAGATTACCCGATTAGGTATCCCGGGAATTCTTCTGTCTGTACAGCCAGCCACAAAGCTTAACTCCAGTGGAACTCAGCTGTCACGTTGTGGAGTAAGAGGTAACCAAAAAGGCCAAGTTTGAGCAGGACGATGGAAAATAAGTAGTGAGGAGGTAGATGATCTGGAAGAAGAGCGGCACTACTCGGGAAACCCCTGGTAGACAGTTCAGTATGCTGGGCCGCTCTTGTCTCTCATTATGCAGTCATTCAATCTCTCATGCTTATTCATGTTCGTTCGAGAGAAACATAAGCTATTGGCCTGGAGTGGCTTTATGTTAGAGTCTGAAGCCTAGAGGGAAGGGAAGCCTTAGAGGATCTGCGGCAGAGCCTGGCTATTTCCTCTAGCTGGCCAGAGGAAATCCTGAAGAACCCTGAAGGGGGCACGTGATGCGGCTGGAACTGTATATTTAAGAAGCTCTCGCCTCTTCTCTTCTTCTCTTCTTCTTCTTTCCTTAAGTTTTAGCTTAACGTTCGTAGCAATACACCTTTCAGCGACCATCCTGAGGTTGAGCCTTGACATTATTCTATTTCTCAATTGATCTGAAGAGAGGGAGACATGTCCGATAAAGGCCGTGGTCGTTATACTTGCGATATTCAACCAGCTGGAAGAAAATATTAGCAGTTTCGGGTATTTCATATCTAAAGAAAACCATTCAATTTCTGACCTGCAATCTTGCAGCGCTTCGACGAAGAGAGCGGAAATCCCCCTCTCACATTCTTCCCTTCCACACTCGAAACCAACTCCCCTCTCTCACACCCCCACCTCATCAACCCTTCCACAACTCAACCCAACTTCCTCCTCACCCTCTCCACCACCTCCACCACCCTCGCTTTCTCCCCCTCCTCTATCGCCCTAACCCTCCCCTCCAACTCCCGTCTCAACACCTCATCCTCCTTCCTCCTCTCCTCCTCCAGCCTCCCCACCACAATCCCCACATCAAGCACTTCCTGCTGCTGCTGCTGCGTCTCCCCCCCTTTCCCCACCCTCTCCCCCGCCGCCCAAACACTCGCCCTAGCCCCCTTAACACCAGCCTCAAACTCCGCCTCATTAAGCTTAACCTCCGCCTCCCAAAACAACCGCATCAACCTCACCCCCTCATCAACCAACCACCCAACCGTCTCTTCCACCCCATCCAGCAGCTCCGCCACCTCCCCGGCACCAATCTCCCTCTCCGCCTCCACCTCCTCCACCGCCTCGACAATCTCCCCAATCCTCCCCCTCACAGCCTTGACACCTGCACCCGTCCACCTCTCCACCTTCTCCCACGTCTGCCGCGCCCTCACCACCTCCTCACCCGCCGTCCTGACGGCTGAAGATAGCGACGCGGATTGGAAGTGCTGTTGGAGATCTCGCAGTTTCTGCTTATTGTTCGAAGAAGCAGCGGAATCGCCCTCGGTTTTGGCGATGGAGGAGGGGGAGGAGGGGTCGTCGTTGAGCCTATCGAACTCGACTAGGAAGGCGAGGGGCGCCAATTCAGCGCGTTCGTAGCGCTCGTCTCGCTCGGCGACGGCGGCGGCGAGGAGGGCGTGGCGGGCGGAGATGAAGGTGTGGAGGGTGAGGAGGGAGGAGGTGGCTGTGGTGAGGAGGGCGAGGTCTCTGCGGGTCCATGCCGCGTCCGCCGTCGCCGTCGCCGTCGCCGTCGGCGTGTTGGTGCCAACAGGCTTCGAAGAAGCGGCTGCTGTCTCCCCTCCTCCTCCTCCTCCCCCTCTTCCAGCAACCAACCCCTCCACAACAACCACTTCCCCCGTCCCCGCAACAACCCTCACCACCCCCTCCCCCTCCCCCTCCCCTCCAAACCTCCCCCTCACAAGCCCCTCCCCCACCCCCTCCACAACCCCCAACCCCTCCACACCCACCCCCACCTCCTCCCCCAACCGCTCATACACCTTCCCAAAAACCTCCCCCTCAAACCTTTCATACCTCGCCCTCTCCTCCCTCCCCGCCCTCTCCGCCTCCCGCGCCACCTCCTCCGCCTGCGCCATCCGCAGCTCCTCGTCGCGCGCCAGGAGCTGGGGGTATGTGATTTCGTTTTCCTCGAAGGCGGCGTCGTTGGCGGTTTGGGCGGTGGTGTGGGCGGTGGAGAGGGTGGCGGTGAGGGTGAGGGCGCGGGTGGTGGGGGAGGGAGGGGGAGGGGGAGGAGGGGAGGGGTGGGTGGTGTGGAGGTTGTTGATGTAGGTGCGGGTGGTGGGGAGGGAGGGGAGGGTTGAGAGGGTGGTTTGGAGGTGGGTGAGGGTGGGGTTGGGGGTGGAGGTGGAGGAGGGGGGAGGGGGTGCGGTTTTTGCGAGGAGGGTGGCGAGGCGGTGGGTGCTGGTGGAGGATGGTGGTGGTGCTTGTGAGGGGGTGGGTGTGGGTGGGGGTGTTTGGGATGGGGTCGTTGGGTAAGGAAGTGGAGAGACGGTAGGGAAGTGCTCTTCAGCGGACAGGGAGGAAGGCGCTGCTGTTGATTTTGGCGGCGGTGTTGAGGAGGATGCTGCTCTGTCTTTCTTGGGACGAGGTGCGAGAGGAGCTGGGAAGAAGGTTTCCGCGTGTTCGTGTTTGGTGATTGGTGGCGATTTGATCGGCGACGATATGGACGATCGTTGAGGTAGGCTATCCGTGCGGGGTCTGGTCTCGGCCACAGGACTGCCTGGAGTATACGGCTTGTACTGTGACTGTTGCTGGATGACCGACGCCAATGGTTGAATAACCGCCGCAGCATCATCGCCATCCGGACTCGTTGGGGTGGCGATTGCTGGGTGGCTAGACGTCTCACTGTCGGCGGTAAAAGTGTCTCGTCTGAACGGCTTGTAGGACGGTCGCTCCTCTCCTTCTACTGGTTGTGTCTTGTCCGAGTCCCGAGGGCCAGAAGGCTTGCTTCGTAGAATTGGCCTGCCTCCAGGGCTGTACTCCACATCTTCCTCGTGTGTGTTTTGGGATGGAATCTCCAAAGGCAACTTTGACTTCTGCTGCCTTCCTGTTCCTGCATTTTCCAGTCTCACAGCCTCCATATCCTCTTCGCCGGCACCCGCACCCGAAGGCGGTTGATCGTGATACGGGATTCCACGGATCTGCGACTCGGCAGCTACAAACTTGGTGAAGGCTTCTACCCTTTGTTCAGTCGACACGGCGCGTGCTTCTGCACAAAGCATGGAAATATAGCGCTCAAGGGAGCTGGCGTACCACGGACCAAGATCCGGGATGAGGTCCTGAGGCCGTGGGTTGTTTCGAAGAGGTTCCCTCGGTGCATCTATAGTGTGTCTGGTCTTGAACTCCGGCCGTGTCCTCTCTCGTTGTTCCTTCTCCTGACTAGCTGGCGAAGTAGGCGCCGCTGTCACTACGTTGCCAGCGTCGACAGCGAACTCACTAGCCACCGAGGGATCTGTTCGCTCCACAATCTTCCCACCTGCTGAAAGACCAACCAGGCCTTCCCCTTGTTGCCCAGCCTCTGCCTGCTTCATCTTGGCGGAGTCCTCAGGTTTGACGGTAGCCTCCATATAAGACTCAACCGGCAATTCATAAATCCCCACATCCTCCTGCCTCTCCTCCTCATCCATCTTCGCAAGTTCAAGCGGCTCACTCGGCAATTCAGCAACGGCTGGCAGATGCGGAGAGACAGACTGCTCGTTCTCCTTCCTATCCTCCTTGCCTTGCTCGTCATCCTCGTCGTCGTCAGACAAAGGCGTGTAAAACTGCCAGTCCGACGGCCCTCCGAAGCCGAGCGCAGACGCGCCAGGCTTATTGGTGGCAGTCGCTGTCGCCGTCGGCGTCGAGATGGCAGCTACGCCGGTAGAAATGCTAGAGACCGTGTCCGAGCGGTCGTGTCCGGGTCTCGCGTTTTGAGAAGCGAGCGATCCTTGTCGACTGGGCAAGGGAGAGACGACCGGGAGAGGAGGGGAGACGGGTGGGTTGAATGGGTTGTTTCCGAGAGAGGGTGGCCTATTGAGCTGCGCTTCATTTTGCACGTTTTGCAAGTTTGGCGGGTATGAAGGTGTCGAGCTGTGGCTTTGGAAGTAGTCTGTTTGAGAAGGCCAGGTGACGGGCGGTGGCGGTGGGTTATGAGTGTACGGAGGGGGACTGATAGATGGTATGGAAGGACTCTGGTAAGCAGGGGACTGTACAGTTTGAAGGGGTGGTGGCTGAGATTGGTTGACCAGAGTCTGCGTAGTGTAGGGATGCGCTGGCTGCTGCATGGGGGATACATTATGCTCCATGGACTGCATATTCACAATGTTCGACGCCGGCCAGGATGACTGTTGTGGATCTGGTGAATGAACACTTTGTCCAACCTGAGCGGATTGGGTCTGCTGAGGCCATTGTGAAGTGTTCTGCGGTGGAGCAACTCCAGAAGGCTGATTCTGGGCAGCTGAATACGGGAACACATGTCCTTGAAGCCCGGTAGATTCCTGTAAGACGTGGCCATACTTGCGATAGATAGGGTGGGCGACCGGTGGCGCATGCTGGAGCTGACTTGGACCTGGAGCTGTAGGTGGTTGAGTCTGCGCCCATGTTGACGCTTGAGGTTGCGAAGGAAAGTGGGTTCCTGGACGAGCAGGAAGGGGAGGGGGCTGAATGGGTTTGGGGGGAGGAGGTGGTGGTATCTCTGAGAAGGCGAAATTGTGGTGATGCTGCGCCTGCGGTGTCTGTGGCGCCGAGTACACATGAGAAGTCGCCAGTTGGTGATTCATCGGCGAACTCTGCCCCCACGACTGCTGATTCTGCAGATGGACCGGCCTGTACGGCGGCGGTATAGGCGGAGAAGCATACGCCATTTGTGTCGGAGGTGCAGAGGGCTACAGGACTTCCGTCAGGAATCTCTGCGGGACAGCGTAAAGCAAGAGAGTCACTCTACCGGAGCTGGAGGAGTAGGTCCCGGCCCCGACCCGTACACGCTCGAGGCGTAACCCGGTACGGGTGGTGGCGGAGGTGGGCCAGCGTATTGCCAGGATGAGGACTGCGGTTGCGGCAGCTCCGTGTATCCGTACGGATTTGAAGCTGCATATCCCGCATCAATCGAAGTCTGCACGTGAAGAGCAAGGCGCTGAGATGACCTACCGCCATGCGCAGAGGCTCCATGTTCGTTGCCGCCATGGTGGATGATGCCAGACTGCTGGAGGGTCTTCTGGATAAGCCCGTAGGCCTGATGCACGCGTTCACTTGGCATGGCTTGTTTCGGGATGCGCAGCGCTGAGGGTCTGGCCAACTGCGGGGCAGCGACTCGGTCGCTCGCGCAGCGAAAACGCCAGGCGTCGTGACGGAGACGGGGAAAGACGCGCGCAAAGGATGGACAGAGACGCTGCGCTTGGGCAGTCGGCTCTAGAGGCGGAAGAAAGCAACGTGGGGGGCGTGCTCAGGTGGATGGTGCATGTGAGGCTGAAGGGTGGCCAAGAAGCCGGATGCGTCTAGCGCACGCCGCACTCGGCATCAGCGGCAGCGGTGGCGGGTCCGGGGCGCAGCCAGGCAGCGGCTGGCGGGCTCTCTGTGCTGCAACGTCGCTCTCGCTTTGCTGCCTCGTGGCGCGGCTTGAGCCTTGTGCCTTCCTCACGGACGCAGCGTGCGAGGCGATCGCAGGAGCATCGCGTCGATCAGGGTCCACCGGGCATTACCTGAATAGGCATGCACTGAGTTTGGCGGCGGGCTGCACGTCATCCAGCTCCCGCTTCCGTCAAGAAATGAATTTGGCTTGCGAACGAAGCTACCATCGACCGAGCCCGCACGGTCAGAGAGAAGTTAAATTACAGATTAACCTCGCCACGTCCTCATCAGCCGTCGAAAAACATCAAGTGGTATCTCTGACGCAAAAAATGCACGAAATTCCTACCTGGAAAAGATGCTGCCCACACCGGTCGTTGCTTGTGTAGCTTGGTCTCCGCACTTCCCTGCTTAAGCACTTGGTTCATTCCGCTTGTCCGTGACCCATTGGATGAAGAGTCCCACGTCTTTCAACACCGCCCCGGGCACGCCCATCTTCTGCAGGGGCATCGGCAAATAACCCTTCGCATCGCTTGCCGTTGCCATGACCCAGCTCACGTCTCCGGCCTCCGTGAGCTTGACGCGCTCAACGCTGACATACACCCCCGGAGTGACCTTCTTCCGCTTGAGCGGAGTGTCCGCATCGCGCTTGTTACGGCCATTGGCGTACAGGACGTCTCCGTCAGGGAAGTCCGTGAGATCGATCGGAATCTGGGCAACGACGAACGACTCGGCTGAAGTCTTTGCCGTGACGACCAGGACAGGGAAGACGCGGTTGACGAGCGGCGGAGGCATCTGATGGCACATTTCGTATGCTACACAGGCACCGTTAGTCTGAATGTCGTCTCACGATCACAATCACTCACCACTCATCGTGACCTCCTCATACTTGCCCGCCACCTTCCCGTCACGCGCAGCAATCAGCTCCGCCCAATCCGCAATCTTGTGCGCATCAAACACTCCCGGCGTGTACTGCAGCTCATGCAGCGAATGCTCGACCCTCAGCCCCGCATCGAACTCGCCCAGATCCGCCGTCCCCGCCTCCCTCGCATTCTTGTGCACGCTCTCGCGCGCAAACCACGACTCGGTCTTGGCGTCCGGGTGCGGCAGCTCGCTGGGCTTGATGTCGCGCGACATCATCTGGACCTTCGCGGCGGCGGGCGGCGAGTGCTTGCCGGGGCCCTTCTTGAACGAGTGCGGGACGTGCTCGTCGGCGAAGGAGACGGCCTCGTCGAGCACCGTCTGGAGGAAGCCGAAGAGGTCGACGTGGTCGGGCGAGACGGGCTTCATGGCCGGGTGCGGCGGCAGGTCCTTGGCGGTGAGGACGCGCAGGCGGAAGAGCCGGCCTGGGGTGAGGTAGGACATGGTGGGGGCGGGTCCGCGGGAGCTTTAGGACGGCGGAGGGCGCGGGATGGGGATTGCGACGGGCGGCGCGGTGCGATGACGGCGGGCTCGGGTGGTGCGGGCTTCAATGGCGCGGCGGAGGTCGAGTGCGCGCGCGGGTGGCTGGCGTAGAGGGGAGGCGCGAGGCCAGAGCATCGTCGACGCAGGAGCTGGCTGCTATTGCAGGCCGAGGGCATAGGCGGCTAGCGTTTGGGTTAGCCGCTGCTGATGTCATCGAACAGCTACCTCAAACTCGGCAGCGGCGGGCGTGAAGGTCCTGGCGACGGCGACGGGCTCGCGCGCGCGCGGCATCGCGTGGGAGTCGCAGCAGCGCCGCGGCCGAGAGCGACGAGGGAGCTGGAGTCGCGAGGCTCCGAAGCGGCCGAATGCTGTCATGGCGCCAAGAAGCCCTTGCTGCTGGCAGAGGCTCTACTCGCACGCCCGCCAGGCCCCAGGCACGCCAGGCATCCAGGCACCGCGCGGCAGTCGTCGCGGAGGCGGCGCGGCCACCGCAAGCCTCAACGCACCCCGAATCCTCCGGCATGCGCCTGTCGCGACTCGCCATGTGGCCTGCGCCCTCTTCGACCGCAATCGTACGAGCCCTATGCGGTTTTGCGCGTCACTGGGTCGCGCGTCGTCTGCTCGCGCGCGACAGGGAGCGAGCAGCTGGACAGAACAACAACATTGGCCGGGCGATGCCGGCAGCCGCTTTGGTCGTGTATCACGGCACGCGCTTCGCCCTCGCCACGATCGAGCGGTCGGACATAGAGAGGCCTTTTCGGGCCGTTGCCAAGCTGAGGTGAGCGGAGAAGGTTGGCCAGGGCCGGGGATCTCAGGCTGTGCTGGACGTGTCTCGCGGTGCTACATTGCCCCGTTCGCGATCTGTGCGACCCGGAGTCGGATGGGCTGTCGTGTGCTGGTGGCACGGCGTGTTGCTGCTGCCGCCGCCTCCGTCTCGTGGGCAATGAACATCCTGCCAGCTGCCAGCTGCTCCGGGCTGACGACAGCCTGTCGTTACACGCGAACGGGACTCGCGCGCGGCACTCACGTCGCAGCAGCACAGCAGCAGCAGCCTGTGGCAAGCGCAGCAGCACCGTAGGGCCCGAGCACCAGATATTACCCAAAGAGGACAGCGGACGCGGTTCGATTAGGAAGCCCAAACCCTCTTTTCTCCGCCCCGGCGCCCTGCAACCAATCGCAAACATCCCACGAAGCCGTGCCGCGAGGCTATTGCGGAGCGGGCCCCGAGCGCGAAGTTCTAGACAGCACCAGCACAGCAATCGAGATTCCGAATCGAAGATTTGAGAAATCCCCTTGCTCGGGCCCCCGCCCGCCAGAAAATCCGATGTTGGCCCTCGGCCCTGGAGACCGGTGACGCGGAGGCAAAAATGGCCTGATGTTTCCCCTGCTCACGCACGCATGCGCGCGCCAGAGAGAACGAAGAGGAAAGGGCCGTGCTCCTGCTATACAATCACGACAAGGCACCTGGATCAGGAGCGCAGTGAGCGATCTGATGATGCCAAAACCCCCCCGAAGCACCGCCTTTCGCCATGGGGGTTTCCCGCCACGCATGAACATGAATCGCCGATTGCAGATGAACCGCTGCTAGGGAAGCCTTGGCCCGGCCAACCAACCACCATGGCGCCACCGCAAAAAGGACGTCCCCGTATGTAAGTCACTTTGGCGCGTGCATGCTGCTTCGCCCACACGCTGCTGGCATTGAAAGTACACGCACTTTCCTCTTTCATCTGCCGCGCGCGTTCTGCACGTCTCACCGTCGCACTCGGCATCGACGAGACATTCTAGATCCCCTTAGCTCCCCTCTCTGCGTCCGTTCGTACATGCGCTCCGTCAGCTTTCCGCCCATGTAGCATCGCAAAGAGGCGAATCTAGAACCGCCGCGCCGCATTGAACCTACCTCCATCGAGATCCTACGCGGCCGATAGAGCCGGAAAGTTTACTTTGCGGTGCAGGGGGGCTGCGCATTTGGCTTTCGCTCGCCGATTTCCCGCTGCTGGGGCGCATACGAAGCGCAGCCTAATGCGCGCTTATGCCGCCTCTCTCATGCAGCTAATGGTGAGCGAACGGGCTAGTGCCGCCAATCCCACGGACGCGGGAAGAGAATGGATCCTTAATTCGAGTCGTTCTATTGCATCTCGGCCAATCGCATGCAAGCAAGCTTGGAAGGCCGTTGATTCATGTTATGACGTCGTGCCGACTTACTAAGCGCGAGCACCGACGTTTGCCAGAAATGCCACCGCCCAGACATGGAGACAACGGACGCAGAATTGAAAAATAAAAAGGGGAATTCTAACTAGTAATAGCAGGACTGGCTGATCTAGATACTCTCTTAACAATCTTACCGCTCCACTTACCCGCTCATCGCTCTCCTCTCTCTTACTCAGCGAACCCACGGGCCTTCTTCATTCCCACCACAACAACCAACAAAAAAAGAGCAGAGAAAAGAAAAGCCAAATAGCCTCCCTCGATACCTGGTAAGAAGAACAAAAAGAAACATTTTGAACGGGGGAAAAGCTACGGCTCTCTCTCTTTCCTTCTCTTCCCCCAACAGCAATGCGCAGAAGCAGCGGTCCACCAAAAACACGCAGTACCTGGTTTCTCTGCAAAAATGCCGCCGACGATATAGATAGGGGTCGTGCAGCAGGAGAAGAAGAAAGAGGACGAAAAAGAAAAGAAAAGATGCAATAACAAGAGTAAAAAAGACAAGGAAAATAATGAGACCCAAGAAAAGAGAACCCATAACTCCAGGGAGACAAGCAACACCAATCTCGCCAACCGATTTTTGTCCCCAACTTTTTTCTTGTTTTCTGATCGTCAAAGAAAAAACACAGAGGAAGAAGAAAAGAGAAAGGGAAAATACCTGGTCCACTGCCAGAGTCACACACAAACACACATTCCATTCCCTCGTCCTCCCTCTCCCCCGACCCCCTGGTCCCCCTCCCTCCCTCCATCTCCCCGCCCGCCGCCCCGCCTAAACCCACGCCCATCCCCACAGTCCCATCCCCATCACACCATCACACACACACACACACACAGCTCCGACAAGACCCACACATCCCTCGCTCCTCGTCCACCACCACTACCACCCTTCCCACCCACCCCCCAAAAAAACCTCGACAAGGACCACCCCTCCCCACTACGGCGAAAGAGGGAGGCACCGAAAATCAACCAAAGAGCAACGATCTACACGATCAGCAGCCGTTGTCACGCCTCTGCCTCAAAAGAGTCAGAGACGCTCGGGTGATGTTGATGATGATGAGCCGTGATTCAACCGTAGATGCGCCGCGGAGAGTCGGTCGGGGTGTGTCGGTGGTTGTTCGGGGAGGCTTTGGTGTCTTTTTGAGGGATCGGTGGGGCGGGCGGGCGGGCGATTAAGCGTTTGGTGGTGGTGGCCCTGGTGGTGACCTATGACGGCGGCGGCGGCCACGTGGTTGATGGCGCGTAAACGCGTATGTACGTACGTATGTGGCTGGCTGCCAGGGGAATGCATGCATGGAAACGATGATGATGACGGTGGTGGTGCGGAGGCCTTAAAATTTGCTTTGCTTCCTATCGTGGTGCGTGGTGCGTGGTGAGTCCGCCGGAAGAGCCTCCGAGAAAGAAAAGGAGGCATGTTCGCAGCGTGGTCCATTCGGGAAGTTAGTTCGAGGACTGATGTGATGAGATGGGAATCAAACGGGCGTGGCGGCGGCGCCGGTGTGGCGCGTCCAACGGCCCTTTCCGTACGTCGGGCGCCGCCGTTTTTTCGGAGCGTTGGCGGCGCTGCTTTTTCTGACGTGCAAGCGCGCGGCGGCAGCCGCCACCACGTTGCCAAGAAGAGGCGAAGGGGAGGGAGAAAAAAAAAGATACGTAAAAGGGGAGGGGAGGCAGGCATCTGACAAGGGTCCGGAGGAACGAAAAGGGACCCCTGAGCATCTCAGCCTGAGATGCACGTCATGGTGTTGTAATCCAGAACGTGGCCGCCTCTCTCTCTCTACCTGGACCCCGTGACCCTCTCTCTTGTGTTCTCGTTGCCCTAGCTTCTTACTGAAAGCTGGTCTGCCGGTTTCGCCGCCTCGTATTTGAACTTGCCTGTTTTGGAACGACACCGAGAGATGGACGAATCGTGACAGCCATTTGATGAGCGGCGGAGCGGAAGGACCAACAATTGGAGGGGAATTTGTCAGAAGAGGGCTGGCGAAACAAGAAACAAGATCTGAGACAAGGCCCACAGAGGGCCAGAGATCGGGAGAGCGTGGGAGGGAGCCAATTGGTAGCGTACCGAATCTTGAGACGGTATTGGGGTCCTCCCTCCCGACGGAAGAAGAAGAAATAGGGGAAACGGAATAAACAGAAAAAAAGACTAAGAGAAAATGGACTGAGTTGTAGTAGGAGATGTAGTGTGTATGCCGTTGGGCCAGCCATGCGCCTTTTCGCGAGTAGTGTTGTGTCACACATACACGCACACCCTAGGAGGTTGGTCCGCGTAACAAGGAACCCTGTCTCCCCAAGGCGGCGATCCGCGTGTAGGTAAAATCGGCGAAAACTGAGACCCCGAAGAGATATAATTGGAGTAAGCCGATTAGCCGCCCAAAAAGGAAACACCCAGGGGAAGGGGCGACGCTTAATTTTTTATCCTTAAGGTTCCACCAGCCGTAACGAACCTTGACCGTCGGGTTCGACCGGTGGATATCCCCTTTTCCAGTCCCCCCCCGTTTTATTTTTTTTAGCGTCGTCCCCCGTCCCTGAGAAGCGGCTCAGCAGCATACCCGTGTTCGTCTTGATCCTTCTTCGAAGTCAACACGGAACACCCCTCGTCACACTAATGCTTGTCTTTGGAACCTGATGGTAACCGGGACTGGCATGACCTGGTGGTCTGTTGTCGCTGTGCCAATCCCCGCACCCGTAAGGTCGAAGAAGCCCCCGTTGCGCGGAGCCTCGCGCGTGATAATTTCTTCCATGGGATAGATTACTCTCATTCTTTTCTCTCCCCGTTTCATGATAAAGCAGGGAGGAGCTGAAGAAGAAAAATCTAGGCCATTAAAAAAAGAACCACAAATTGTACCTGGTTGATTCTGCCAAACGAAAGAACCCGACTGGCCCTTTATGTAACTAAAATAACGAGTTCCCCCTAGGATGACCCTCCCTCGCTGCTTCCGTTCGAAAAGGAAAAACGGTTTCAAAAGCTCGGAGGTGCAACAGGGCCATCCTAATAATGCGCCGAACGATTAAACGATGCTGAAAATTTCAGACCGGTGTGGCCCCCCGCATAATCGCGGCCGAGGACTTCCATAAGATGAGGATGTGACGAGGGGTGTCGTGATAACATGCAAAGAAGAGTGTAAAATGTTCATAAATGTGTCGCCAATGCCCGAATATAGATGGATCCCTTCTTCGGAGCCGCAGTCCGGATCTTTTTCTTTTGACCGTCATAAAGCATCGTAGGATGCAGAACTCAGGCGCCGAAAAGAGAGAGCAATGGTGGAGTCGTAACTCAAAAAGTCGTGAGGTGCGAGCAGTCTGCAAATTCAACTAGAGAGGATTCTCCTTCCCCGCGGAAGGATCGGCGTCGCGGGCCAGCTCCCCTGCTCGTAATAGCACCGCCAACGATGAGTTTTGCCGCAGATCATTCTGCGCCTGTGGCTGTGCTGCTGGAAATTTTGTTGGTGGTTGTGGTGGTAGAACCGGCCGCTGGTCGAGTGGCGAAGGCGCCATCGACAGCGACGACGGTATAGGCTGCGGTAGTAATCGGTGAGCTTTCTGCGCGTCCGGTAGAGGTAGAAGCGGCCCTGTGTAGGGACCGCTGTGGTTACTGCTGAGATAGCTTCCGCTCTCTGAGGAGAGGGTGGTGGTATTGGTGTCTTCGTGGACCAAGGATGGAAGCGATGAGGATTCGCGATGGAGCCGCCTCGCAGGCAGATCGCGCTCGCTTGAAGTCTGGCCTGAGTAAATGGAGGAGGTGGAGGGAGTAGCCACCGAGGGGGTGCTGCTGCTGTGGGGAAAGCCGAAGTTGTGCAGTGACGAGTAAGGCGGGTCTTGTAGTCGCTCTCTTGAATCCGTCGATTGGGTGGAGGTCGACGGGTGGGAAAGCTCCGGTTCGCGAAACGCGGACGCCGAAGTCAGTGACGCCGACATGGGAGAGTACTGTCCGGCTAGCCGGGGTGAGTTCACGCCGGAGAACGAGTAAGCTGCGGGAGAAGTTGACTCAGAACCCAGCATGCGCGCCGGGCGGGCAGGGCCCGGAGGTGGACTTGATCCGGACCGGTGGTGAACGAGAGAAGGCTGGTTGAAGTAGGCATCACTCACCCTCCGACGAGAAGACTTGTCGAAGTGATCGTGACTGCTGCTTCGTGCGTTGTTGTTGGTCTCTGCGTCAACCTTTGACCGTTTGCCTTCGTGCGACCCTGTTAGTGACTGCGGCGGCGACGGCGTGGGTTTGAGTGGGTGCTGACCAGATTGTTGCTGGTTGTGCTTGGCTCTGAATTCAGCTAGATACTCCTGGTACTGGGCATACTCAGGAGTCTTCTTGTACTCTGCAAGCTCGGCGTAGTACTTTTCCTTGGCGGCGGCGGCTTGGCGTTCGCAAGCTTCTCGAGAGCTCGGAGAGAGTGTTTGCCATCGCTCGCCGACCAGTTTAGCTATCTCGGTGAAGCTGAGTTCCTGGCCTTTGAGCGACTCTCTCATCTCTACAATTGCTCAGTCTGCTGATCGAGTGAGGGAAGCTGCTTCGATTGCAACACTCACGGTTTGAGAAGATTACGTATGCGGACGCGGGGCGTTCTGGAGCATTTTCGTCGGGCTGTCTGGTCATTAGAACACGGTCAAGTCCACGCGGAGGAACCGATGGTTGCAACTCTTTACCTTGGGGTGACGGCGGTACTTGCGTTTCGTCGTACCGCCCTGGTTGCCCCAAGGAGGGTCGGTTCTCTTGTGGTTGAGCGACTTGGATTCGGAAGCCGAGTCATCGCTGCGATAGGATCCGTCCACACTCGGGGCGGCATGCAAGTGAGGAATCGCACGATCAAGTCTTTCGAGGGGGATACCTCTGGTCTCCGCAATGGCACGTTGGAGTTTCTTGATTGGTCAGCAGGGGAGGCAACGGCTGGATGGCGGGGGGCGAGCATACCCTGCGGTGCCCTAGCTTGACATTGAGCGAATCTCTGCGCACGTGGTGGTGAGTAGGTGGACGCGGACGGGGGCGGCGGGGCGGGCTCACAGGTCGGATTCCCTGATGTCGAGGACGGTCTCCCATGAATCGAAGCCCTCGGTGACGAACACCTCGAAGTACTGCGACAGGCCCAGGTGCTCCAGTTTCTGCCTCAGG
This sequence comes from Neofusicoccum sp. Z40, assembly GCA_037356075.1. Lineage (NCBI taxonomy): Eukaryota > Fungi > Ascomycota > Dothideomycetes > Botryosphaeriales > Botryosphaeriaceae > Neofusicoccum > Neofusicoccum sp. Z40. The sequence continues at coordinate 960,136 of JBAWJV010000002.1, forward strand.
TCGGTCATGAAGAAGTTAGAAGGGGGACGGGGCCGCTTGGCGGAGGCGCGTGGTGGAGACTGCGGCTGGCGGCGGGCGCGCAGCGTCGGAGCCGGAGCACGGCGGGGCGTGACAGCCAGGGCGCGGCGGTGGTGGTGGGACAGATGGAAATTGACACAAAAGTAGTAAGTAAAGATGGGTCCGGTAAAGTGCGGGTTGGTCCAGGCTGGAACGCTAAAAGTAAAAAAAGAGCAATTGTTGCAGGGCGCGGAGCGCAAGAAGCGAAGAGGGCGGCCCGCTGTCGAGGTCAGCAGCAGACGCGGGCCATAGACACGGCGGCGAGGCGGGGCAGAGGGTTGGGGGCTCGCGGCTTGGAGGGAGCGCTGGGCGCGGCGGTGCGGGCTGCGGTGGAGGGCGGCGCGGCGGGCTGGCGCTGGCGGGCGGGTTGCGGGCGGCTCAGGTGGCCGGCGGGCGGGCAGACATGGACTCGGGGAGGGACAGGCCGTGAGGAGAGGACCGACAGGCAGCGCGCAGATGGCGGCGGGCGAGCATTGATGGGCGCGCGGGACGGAGGCGTCGAGCTGGCTGGTGACGGCGGAGCGAAGTCTGGCAGCGCGCGGACAAGGAGACGCGGGCGGCAGAGACTCCAGGCGCGCTGCTAGCCCGAGACGTCAAGAGGGCGGACCAGAGGGTCTGGAGGGTGAAGAGCAGGCCAGACCATGGGCAGGCGAAGTCCAGGGAGCGGCCGGTCGTCGAGCAGAGCAGTGGCGGCGGCGCGCACGAACGCCGCGAGATGGGGGCAGCTTGAGCGGCCAGGCACCGGCGCTCGCTGCCCGTCGATTACTCCATGCCGCCGCGATGGGATTAGACCACCATGAGTCGGGCCTGGCTGGCAATCGAAAATACGCCTGCGATCGGCTGCTGGCGCATCGCCGCGCACACGCCAGCCGCACCGCCAAGCCGCGCCCGCAAAACGGACGCTGCACACGCGCCGCCAGCCCTCGCCCGCCCGCCATGACACCGTCGCGCAGCAGCGCGCCCGCCAGCCCGTCCACTCGCCGCGCCCGCCGGGGTCCCTGCGCCTGGCAGCCTCATCTGGCCCGCAGATCCAGTCGCGCCGCCCGTGGGCTGAGGGCAGCAGATCTGGGAGGATCTCGCCACCCGCGGGCTCGACCTGCCGCCCATGGCGATCGCCGTTGCAGCTGGGCGAAACTTCCATCAGCGCGCCCATCCTCTTCTCCACCGTTCCAAGCTGTCAGATGACGGCGCGCCATGCCGAATTCCCATCGCCGCCCTGGGGTCGCACACGCGCAATCTTCGATTCACTTCCGCATGTTGCCCGACTCGGCCGCCTGCCGCCCACGCGACCGGCTGCGCTGCCCCGCCCATCCCAGCCCTCCCCTAACCCCGTGCCCGCCGTCCGACTACATAAGCCAGCGCTGTGCCCGCCTGCGCCCTCCATCTGCTCGCCGGGCGGCGATCGCGGTGGCCCTGCGGTGCCAGCTTACCGGACGCCTCCACGCACGCGTGCCATCGCCGATCCTCCCTGAAGAAAAACCTCCAATTTCCCATGCGCCCGCTCATCGCCAGATCTGGGGCCCTGCTGCTGCATGCCTGCGGGAGAGCCTTCTAGCGGGTTGCGCGCCTCTTCCATGGGCCCTTTGGGGCTCCCGACAAGGCAGAACCCAACCGTCGCGTGTCAGCGCTGACGTCCGCCCCCGGCTGTGCCCGCTCGCTTGTCTTGCGCTCTGCCGTCACTCTACGGACTTAAGTCCGTCCGACGCTCGTGGCAGCCGCGCATGAAGCTTGGTGTCGACATCCTACTCGCGTGCTTGCGAGCAAACGAGCCGATGCCATGTGCGCGTGCGGCGCCTGCCCCCCCTCACACTTGCCCCCTTCCCTCCCGCGCTTCTGATCTCTTCAAACTGTCCTGCTTGGCTTTCCTTCTGTGCTTTGGTGTTGTGATGCCAGAGCTGAGCTTGGATCGCGATTGATGAGCCATAACATCCGTCGCCAGCCAGCCGTGTCTCAATCTGAATCCTCCAGACGTTCGCGCAAATTGTGGGCCTGGAGCTCCATCCGTACTGTGGGCTGAGACCGTCTTTTCTCGTTGCTGCGCTTCGGGAAATCCATATGAAAGCGGTGTGCTCCGACGCTTGAATCTGCCCATGTACGGACGGGCATCGAAGTCCCGATGAGCATGGTGAGCGCCAGCCCTCTAGCTCTGTCACTGGTCCTCGTTAGTGCCTAGCAGCTGTGATGTCATACGTTATACCTCATCCGCAATCTTCAATAATTTCTCGTCTTCCATCGTCCAGGTAGTGGGTACCCTGACCATGACGCGGCTTCTGCTAATCCGCTGCGGTGAACTGTGCACAAGCTTAGTCCACAATATGTGAGCGATGCCCGTTGTCTCAATACAAATTCTCGCGTACCCAGCTGTTCGAGCCATGTGTCTCGAACTCTCGAACAATCAATATGCATCTGAATCCTCGCATTCCTGACTTTGCCTCTCCGGTCTGTGCTTCAGCTTCCGCAGCTTTGTCTGCTCGATTAACGTTGGGCCATCCTGTCGAGGAACCCCGAAGAATCATCTTCCTGCACCCTAAATGAGAAACCACTTCGCTTCCAGAAACACGGATCGCTGCGTCGCAATCAAGGGGTGCATAAACACAAGACTGGCATCTTTGCCCCATGAAACTTGCCTTTTTGGTCTTCGTGCCGGGCTTATACCAAGCCACCATCATCGCAAAATCACTGAAAATCCGCAGGTGGTTGCTGGAGTGCTCGGTGGTCAGGAACGGATGTAAGCCCGGTCCCGCCGATGATGTCATGTCAACATCCTCCCGTTCCCGGCTCGCGGCCCGGCCCTGTGCAATTCCACTCTGAATTCTCGCTTGTTCACCGTCTGTGGGAAGACCGAAGTAGAAGAACGCCCGAGCGGCAACGCGGATAAGCTTTGTTAGCGTCTACTGATCAGCGCCCGATGTGCATTGCGCACTCTGCATCCGCTCCGGGTTGACCCAGAAATCTCACCTGTACATAATGACACGACAAGAATGGGGGCAGGGAGAGGAATTGAAGAGACAATAGACGAGGAGCTTCAGGGACAACGCGTGCCAGCCTTCCGACAGGGATTATCCACCAAAAAGTTTGTTAGAGGATCGAGCTGAGGGAACCAGCTCTCTGGTAGTCTGGAGATTATCCGACCTTTCAGTCGCGACTAGAAGGGTTGAAAGGAACTCAGAACGAAATCGAGATTTGGGGAGAACGATTAAGATGCTGCGGATATTCATGTGTCAGCTAGAAGGTCAAACTGAGATGCAGGCAGCAAATTTACTGCTGTCAGAAATATTTGACGGATTGCCCCCAAGGCCTTGCGGATAGGACGAAGCATCTTGTGCTGCAATTAGCTTCATGCCGCTATGGGCTGTGGAAGTAGCAGCGTGTCCTACGGCCGTTTGGGTCTTCGTTGCTTTGTTAGTGCAGATAAAATCGTCAAGTCACGTGGACTATGCCCAGATTCGGCCGAAGTAACAACTGGCAGCATGAAGTCTTCTGTGTATTATGCTTATTCGGCGGCGATGATGTTTCCAAGAAAAGGCTTGGAGGCAGAGCTCGGCAGATACGGCGGCTCTTGAGCGCCGTGACGGGCAGCACAGCCGTTGGGCAACCGGCGCTCTGAGATGGTTTCCAGATACTTCCATTGCAGCTAGCGTTCCGTGAGGCAGTCTCAGATGCCTAGACATGAAGACTGCGGCAAAGCCAGGTGGATGGTATCAGGTCCTCATCAGGCTCCCGTAGGGCCCTCTCCACCCGGAATCAACTGCAGGGCGTCAGCAAGAGGCAGTAGCAGATGGACGGAGCAGCTTCACCATGCAGATGTTGTTACCGTTGAGGAGGATCTTGGAGAGTTTGGCCTGGTTGCCTTGGTAGTCGCTGTTGGCACTTGTCAGCAGGCGGTGCGCGGGGAGCAAAGAGCGCGAGATGCTCACAATTCCGTCACGTCCTCGAGAACCATGTCTGGAGCGAGGTTAGCTGAAAGCAGGGCAGGGATGCGGAGGCAGAGAGCACTCACTGACGTAGTCGTCGAAGCCGAGGAGAGTGCCGCTGAACTCTAGGGAAAGCTTAGTCAACGGCGGAGCAGCAGGAGATGCGCATGGCTTACCCTTGTCGCCTTTCATGACGACCCAGATCTTCGAGCCGACGCACTTGTCAATCAACTCTGGGCAGGGCGGTCAGCGGACGGAGCACAGGCGAGGCCAGCCACGTACCCAGCGGGAGCAGTTGCGACGCCATATTTGCGGGGGCGGGTTGTGGTGGATGGCAGCGAGGCAGAGGCGGCGACGTCGATTGGAAGAAGGCGCGGAGGGCGTCGCGGCGGCTCGGCACGCGGCAAAAGCGCGGCAGCCGGCATCCCCGTCGCGTCGCGCAAGACTCTCGCCGCTCCTGCTCTCACCTCTCGCGGCGCCCGTGGCCATGGAGCACGATGCCTCTCCCGCATCCAGTCGCTGGACGCATTGGACCTGCCGCTCCCGGCATCGGCCCCATTGGCCTGGTGTGTAGGCTGCCGCACCTTCGCGCCGCGCGCAGGCGCTCGCTCCAACGCCCGTTAGTCCCTGCCGAGCTGTGCAGTCCGCCGCGCCCGCTGACCTTTGCTCTGGCAGCCCTTTGACCGTCCGAAAGCTCCACGCGACCCCCGCCCGCGCCAGTGAAGAATCGTTCGAGGATTTCATGCGCAGGCTGCGCGAGGAAAAGGTGAAGAAAGACGAGGAAGATCGCCGGCGAGCAGCGCAGGAGCAGCAGAAGCAGGCGCAGGAGCAGCAGTGGCGGCGGGAACGGGAAGCAGAAGAGCTCAAGAAGGCCGAGCAAGTGCGCAGGCTAAAAGAAGAGGAAGAGCGCAGGGTGCGAGTGCAGCAAGCAATTGACAGTAGAGTCTCGCCCCTCGCCGCAAGATTCTCCGAGTCCTGCGCCGCCGTTGCGGACGCTGAATCACTGATCCGCCAAATCGAAGCTCGACGAAAAGAGCAGGCCCGGAAGCTCCACTCTCTTCGTGCCCAGAGGGACCGCATGACCGCTGCTCTGCGCGATACGGCCGAGCAGCTGGTCAACGCCATCTCCGAGCAAGTGGATCGCCTGCCAACAGATGGAGCCAGGCTACAGAGGCTTTTCGACTATGAGTTGGAAGACATCAGAGAAGTCACCAAACAAGAGGAAATTGCTCGAGCTCAGCGAGCCGAAGTTCGCAAAACTCTCAGTGATTGGAAACTTGTCGCGAGAGCGCCTAAGACCGCGGCAGTGTATGCACGCAATGCGATGGACGACGTCGTGGTGTCGCTGAAATGGCGCATTCGGTGGTCAGAGCGAAGCCTGTCGCGGCTAAAGGACTTCTATTCCACTATCCGCAGTTCGATGGAAGCTAAAGAGCTCCACAGTTTTCCACAGGTTTCCCGGCTGCTTGCACTTATTCAAGACACGTACGGTCAGATGATTCCGCTTTTCGAGGAGACGTCCGTTAAGCCTTGCTCTAAATTGAACAAGTTTTTCCAAGAACATATGTCCAAGCTTTCCGATATTCAGAAGGGCATAGACGATGAGCTCCACGAGCTGGGCAAATACCTGGCACGCACACGGTATTCTGAATTCGACACCAAGGAAGGGTGGAAACGTTTCCTAGCGTTGGAGGCCTTTGAAAAGTTGGACGACGGCCTCCATGAACTAAGTGAAGCTGCCGGTGACGTAATTAATCTTGCAAGAAGGCGTAGGAAGATCGCCCCAACAAGAAGCTTAACGATCGCTGCTGCTGCAGATATGACGCGCATATTCGAAATCAGTTACGAGGCTAAGTTCGCGAAATACCTCAACCGCTATATCAGGATGGATATGGAAAACCTCGTCTTCAGATATGAGTTGATGTACCTTCTGCGAAGCGGCAACCTCCAGGACATGAGGTATTTCCGGTTCATGCACGTACCAGACTTTACCAGCAAACAAATCACTGTTGACGTTCATTACACGCAACAGTACAAATCATTCATTCTCAAAGAACGCCTCCGTTTCCCGCACCAACACCTGGCACCCATCCGGATTCGCCTGATCAACGCCATCGACAGATCCGGCCCCTATTGGCCACATGTGAGATTTGGTGAGTTGCGCTCGTTAGAAGATGCGGTACGAAGAGCATCCGAGGAGCTTGCAAAGTCAGGATCGCTCGAGCGCGAGCGCGAGAAATTGGAGAATTACATTTTGGGGCAATTGTGGAAATCCTTGGAACCTGTCTCAGTATTCGACCGTCTTTCTGTGGATACACTGCCATCCTATGTCTTGCGCGGCTTCATGCGACTATTCCCCGACAAATATCTGGAGTTTGGCTTGAAGTCCGCACGCCGTCTCTTACATGAAGGCGAAGCTGCGCGCCAGGACGAGTATCGGGAGCTCATCAAGTGGGCAACCGAATTTACCAAGAGGCGGAAGGAAGCATTGAACAAGGATCAGCAAATCACTACCAAATGCAGCCCGTCTGCCACGCCAAGGAACACGGATTGGACGAACACAATTGACCAGGATCTCGTAGCACCAAGTGGTGGTCAGGACGATTGGCTGGAGAACGCGAGCGTCTACCGTCATCCGCGTTATGCTATGGGTAAGCCGTCCGGCCGCCAAAGTGTCGTCTTCGCTCGCGCCCTCTTTTATAATGCTGTCCCACACCAATGGCCGTCGTTACCAAAATTCCCTATCATCACAAGATATTCCACAGCGATTAGCAGTTCTGATGGTATTCGGAAAGTGAGGGGGAAGATATTAGGCTTCGACATGAAGTGGAGTCCCAACGCCGCTTTCGAGGATGGTCTGAAGGCCAACGCTTCAGTCATAATGCTTGCTGAGGACGTTTCCGTTCGCTTTTTCAGCCTTGCACGATACCTGTCAAGTGAAGGACAAACGACTCCAGAGGAGCTCAAGTCGATTCTCGCGTCGCCGGATGTCATCAAAGTAGGCGTTCAGATCAAGGAGAAGTCCGACCGAGTGCGGAGATTTTTGGGGATTGAACCGCAAGGGTTTATTGATCTGGAAGAGATGCACTGGGATCTCCAAGAGCTTGAATCAGGACGCCCAATGTCTCGCCGATCCTTATCTCTTTCGGAATTAACCTTTGAGAACCTAGGTCTCGGAGCGTGCGACCTTTTGGACAGCACGATAGATTGGGCACAACCTATTGAGCAAAGGCTAGCGCAGCGCGCAGCAGACAATGTCTACGCGTGCTTTGCGCTGTATCATGCGATGGCAAAGAGACTGCAAGTCCTATCGCCGCAAGACTCAAGGCTTTTTTCTTCCCACACTCCTGTGCCGGCGCAGAGGGACGATCAACCTTCAGACGGAGATGCCATGGACAGCATTGAGGACCTTCGCGTAGGCCATACGGGCGAGCCTACCGACGAATCGACTCAAGAACAGCAGGGCACTTCGGAGCACGGTGCAGAGAGAGTGCATCTATCCGACCACGATGTCTCCCGATTCTGCATGAGCAACGGAAGAAAGGCAACACGCTCGTCGATCGTCAGACGCATGCGAAGCTCAAGAACCGAAATTCAAAGGTATGCACGGAAGCGGGAAGGAGATGACGCCGCGAACTTTGTCGTACCATCCACAGCATCAGGAGATCCCACGTCATCGCTAGAAAGAGATGCCCAGGCTGGGAACCTTCCACCGTTAATTCGGCGCTACCGTTCAGGGTTTGGCGGGTGTTTCGGAGGAAAGAAATTGTAGGAGATCCCACGTCATCGATAGAAAGAGATGCCCAGGCTAGGAACCTTCCACCGTTCAGGATTCGGCGGATGGTTGGGAGGTCAGGAATTGTGGGAAGCGTCGGCACGTCAGCCGTCGAGTTGAAGAAACCTATTTCACCAGCGGATGGAAGCAAATAAATTCATCAACTCTTCAGGACTGACGATGTTCCTAAGTAAAGGGTGGCGGCAGAGGCATGGGTCGACGGGTCCATAGCCAGTAGGCACAACGGCGGGAAAGGCAAAGAAATGTCGCGGGACCAGCTGCTATTCTCCCGGCTTTGGCATTATCACCGTCTCTCGCTGAGCGACATCGCGAATGAATTCTGCGCCGGGAGAAGATCGCCAACGACTTGCGTCGCAGTCCAGATACTCTCGGCGATTCAGCACTTCAAGGTGATATTCGACACACGCGCCAACGGCTTGCTGGCGCAATTGCCTGCTGAGCCAGTTGAACCCCTGTATTCCAACATTGTGCGGGCCCCTAGGTCTACGGAAGGCCAAGGAATAAAAGAGCAGGAATCGTGAAAGGGCACAGACGGAGCTACTGAGTCGACCGAAAGACAAAGATGTGGGGACAAGGGACGGAGATGGCGGGGAAAGTGGATGATGTTTCGACATTTTATGTACAGCATTTGCATGGGGCAGACGAGCACCTTGGGCATTCCACGGCGTTTGAGACAATCACGACTCTTTTTCAACATTGCACGGCAACCAGCGGGACGCCTGGATCATCTGTCATGTGGCGCCAAGTCGATGTATCTGCGGATCGAACTTGGTATTCGAAGACAGCAGCAAGCTTCAGCCTCAAGGCAAGGACGGCAGGGTCACGTGAGTTCACTCAGGCAGCGGCTATCAACGCGCGTCATGGCATTAGGCACGGAGTGGCCGTGGAGCGCGCAGCCAGTAGGAGGCGCTGCGTTGGGCGGGCGCGCCATGACTCGATGTGACGCAACACAGCGGCGGCAGTGCGTCTGGTGCGTCGCGCAGCGCAGCTCTCTGGCCTCGTGCCTCTCTCTGCCCATCCTTGGCCGGATGGATCCCCCTCGCGCCAGATTCAGCCCTGCGACTCCATCACCGCTTCCAGAACCCGCCGCGTCCAACCGTCGTCGCAGCTCACGGGCGCGCTGATGAGATAGGCAGGCCCGTCCGATCTGGCACGCGAGCTGAGCTGCGGGGGATGCGTGTCTCGGCGCCGTGGCACCTCTCAGCGCAGCGGCAGCTGGCTCACTTGACCGGAACGCGCGCGCTGCCAATTGTTGGCCCGCCGTCCGCCGCGCCGCGCTCCCCGGGCGGCTTATCTCGTGCCCAGACCAACGCCCGCCAGCCTGACCAGCGCCCTGTCTCCCACTCCCTTATCAGCAGCTCGCTATCTCTGGCCCTAGGCGGGATGGGCGGCGGAACCCTCCACATCCTGCGGCGGCCCTGACTAGATACATGACATGGTCCGTTTACGCCGCGCCAATGCGAAGCCTCTATCTGCCAGGAAGGTTAGACGGCCAAGATATCAGGCTCCCCGGGTCCTTGCCTGCTTCTCCGCTTGCCTGCCTGTCCTACATAAATCCCGGTTCTGCTCACCTTCCTCGTGCCTCTGTCTTGCCGCCATTGTTTCTCCCCCGTGAAAAGCAAGCCATTGAGCGCCGCCGACGCCTATGGGAAGCGCGTCCCTCCCCAACTCGCCTTTCGTCCGTCCTTGAGTCCTTCACTTCCCTGTCCCGTCCCGTCCCGTCCGGCGCTTGTGATCGCCAAACATGGGTGGAAAAGACATTGAGGACGCTTCTGCCGAGAAGAGCTCTGGCAATGAGCTCCCCAGCTACGACTCCGGCTCCCATGCCAGGAAGAACTCGGGCATTGCCACTGAGGTGCTTGCTGGCGAGGTCTTCGAGGGCCACACGCAGACGACCCAGCGAGTAAGCTTGCCGTTAGGCGCAGATGACGGCCGCTTGCTAAACTCTAATCCAGGGACTCAAGTCTCGCCATTCGCAGATGATTGCACTTGGAGGCACTATAGGAACCGGCCTATTCGTTGGTTCTGGACAGACGCTGGCCAGAGGTGGTCCGGCGTTCATCCTGGCATCTTACTGCTTTATCGCCTTCCTGATCTTCTGCGTCGTCACCGCCATCGTCGAGGTCGCCGCCTATCTGCCTACGCCCGGCAGCTCCATGAACCTGTTCGGCTACCGCTATGTCTCGAAATCCTTCGGCTTCGCCCTCGGCTGGCTGTACTTCTACTCTCTCGGAATATTGGTACCCTACGAGATCACGGCCGCTGGCCTGGTCATCGAGTACTGGAACCCGCCGGTCAACATTGCTGTGTGGATTACCATCATGCTGGTCGTCATCGTCGCCCTGAACGCTCTGCCCGTGCGTTTCTACGGCGAGACCGAGTTCTGGTTCGCCAGCACCAAGGTCATCATGATGCTGGGTTTGCTCCTGGTCTCGGTCGTCCTGTTCTTCGGCGGCGGTCCTTCGCACGACCGCCTGGGCTTCCGCTACTGGAAGGATCCCGGCGCAGCCAACACCTACCTGGCCTCCGGCGACCTGGGTCGCTTCCTGGCGCTGCTGTCGACCCTCGTTCTGTCCGCCTTCCCTTTTACCTTCGCCCCGGAGCTGCTCGTCGTTACCGGCGGTGAGATGCAGAATCCCCGCCGCAACCTCCCCGTCGCCGCTCGCCGCTACATCTACCGTCTGATCTTCTTCTACATCGGCTGCGTCCTCGCCATCGGTGTCATCGTCCCCTCCGACGAAGAGTCCCTGACCAATGGCGGCGCCGGCGCCGGCTCCTCGCCCTTCGTCATCGGCATGAAGCGCAACGGCATCGCCGTCCTTGACTCCATTGTCAATGCGGGTATCATTATTTCCGCGTGGTCGTCCGGCAACTCATTTTTGTACCTGTCCTCGCGCTCGCTGTACGCTCTGTCGCTGCAAGGCTCGGCGCCTCGCTGGTTCAGCGCCTGCACCAAGTCCGGTGTTCCGTACCGTGCGGTCGCGGCGAGCAGTCTCTTCACGCTGCTCGCGTACCTGAACGTCGGCAGCTCCGCATCGACCGTTTTCAACTGGTTTGTCAACCTGACCGTAAGTGTCCCTCCCTCCCCTCCACTCCACCCACTCGCCTACAACTCCTTCCTCTAACTCCCTCGCCCACAGAACACCTCGGGCTTCATCTCCTGGATCTGCTGCGGCATCGTCTACCTCCGCTTCCGCAAAGCCTGCATCGCCCAAGGCATCACCTCGCAGCTCCCCTACCGCTCGCCCATCCAGCCCTACGGCACCTACCTCCAGATGGCCGGCTTCACCTTCCTATGCCTGATCAACGGCTTCAACGTCTTCTGGCCGCAGAACTGGAGCGCCTCCTCCTTCCTGACCGCCTACATTGGCATTCCCATCTTCCTGGTCATCTACTTCGGCCATCGCTTCTACCATTGGAGCGAGTCGTGGGCGTATCGCCCGGAGGATGTGGATTTGCAGACGGGCTTGGATGTGGTGTTGGCTGAGGAGAAGCCGCCGAAGGGGGTGAGGAATAAGTGGTTGAAGCCGTTCACGTTGCTTTGGGAGTAGAGCGTGGGTAACGGGAAAGAAAATGGGCATATGGGTGGATTACTTGCGTTTTTGTACACGTCTTTTGCCAGAGAATAGAGACATATCATGACTTGATTGTTTGGATAGAGTGAAGAAGAACAAAGTTATATTTTCATCTATCCCTATTCTGGATTGGAAGACGGTCTAAACCGCTTTTACCTCATGGTGGTTTTGATTCTGCTCTTGCTACCAAAATGTTTTTGCTAGTCCACCTCTGAGAGAATGAGAAAGAATCCAAGTACCTGGACTGACGTCTCGAGAGAATACACAGCCGCGCGCACCCGGCGCATCCATACAGGAAAAAGGGATTTTAGCCACGCGTAGACCCATCATCCTTAGCATAAGCTCGTTACAGAGAACGGGATACGCAAGCACAAGCCCCGTTGCGTCCCATTTATCGCCGCCAGTGACGCGCGCAGAGCACGGTTACGTGCCTGGCATGTTTTGTATCGTAGACATCTACCGCATCATCGCCACCCGTCACCCACGCCTTCGGGTTTCTTTGTTCCCAGCAGTTTGGAGCCGAGTCTTTGTCTTTCTGGTCGTCGAGTCAGGCTTCAACTGCCCGCGTGGGGCGAGAATTGGGGGCTTTTGTCTCTCGCAACAAGGCTTCGCCTTGTGGCTTGCTTCGCAAGCCCTAAAGTTTTCTTCGTCTCTCCCTCGATAATGGGTTGTCGAGAAATAACGGGTTATCGAGAAACCGCGGGTTATCGAGGAATTACTAGTTATCGAGGATAGGCGAGGAGGCTAAGCCTATTAGGGAGCATTAGGGCTATAAGAATATCGAGAGCGACTACGAAGCCATCGAGGAATTATAGCTTACTTGTCAGAACCTGACATCGAGAGGTGAAAGGTTAAGGTGATTCGGCTAAGGTTAACACTTCGGGTTGTTAAGCGAGGGTTAGCGTGCTTTCTTTGGGTATATCAACCCGCCCTTCTTTCTCTCCTTTCCTTCTTTTCTTCTTCTTCTTCTTTAGCTTAGGAATTCCAGTCCATTCACCCACTTTGACACATTGTCGGTGCAGGTCGTGACATCTTGGGCTCGGAATTTTTAATGTTAAGGATAGGATTGAACTCCATTTCCTCCCTCCCCCGTCATAGGAATCTTTATAGTAATTGTGTCTCCTCCAAGCTCTTCCCTCTCCCCCTCTCCTATAGCCTTTTCCCCGCGACTCTATTTCCCATCAAGCAGAGCCATCAAGCACGAATGTAAAGATGCTCTCGCTCTGTGGTTCACTGTCGCGTTTTTTCCTTAGAAGCATGTATGCAGACGGACATTATCTTAGATAGATACACACGCTGAATCGCCAAGGCCCCTATTGTTGAACCGACAGTTCAGCGGAAAAACACCGCATCGTTCGATTCTTCTCCTTGACCGAATTGTATATACCTTCTCAAACAAATATCTACGCATACTCAAGTCTACAACGAAGAGGCGACACCGACATACCTCCCAGTCAGTCTCCTCCACTCTCACGCATCTAAACCCAATGAAGACACCGATCTACAAATCAGCGATACAAGATATATGTCCATTGAAACACAGCAGCGGTAGAGACGAGAGCAAAGCTAAGAGAAGAGTAACAACAGATCCACAGAATGAAGAGAGAGGGATAAGAATTCATATCATGCAAAACACCCTCTATATGCCAACAGGAAAAAAGAGAGCTGGAACCAAAAAAGGATAGCTGTATATGCAGTAATAGCAGCAGCAGCAGCAGTATATAGAGCGCTCGCGCGCGTGCGCAGCATCTTTCTTTCTTTCTTTCTTTCTTGCCTTCCCTTTCCTTTCCTTTCCTCTTTGTCTAGATACAAGGTTCGTACTACAAAAACCAGCAGAGAGAACAGATGGACAGACAGATAGGTAGAGTGGTCTGGAATCGATATCGAAATTCGAGGGAAAAAGGAAGAATTAAACCCCCCTCTCTTCCTTTCTTTTTGCAAATGTGGTGGTGATGGCAATCAAACAACATTTCCTGCCTACGCCCTTTCCCGTGCAGACGTATGAATTATTCAAGACAAAAGATCTTCTTCTTCTTCTTCTCCTTCTTTTCGCACATTCTTCTGCTAGCTAGCTGGCTAAACTGGTATCAAAGTCTACTCCTTCTTCGGCTTCTTCGCTGCAAGCGGCTGTTGCGCAGGCTTAGGCATGATGAATTGGCGCTCGGCGAACTTGAGGACTTCATCGATGAGGCTAAATAGACAAGTGTCAGCAAAAGCAAATCCTCAAAAAAAAAGTGTCCGTTAGGAAAAACACTCACATAATCGGCGCGCTGATCACCAGCACCGCCTTCCACTCCAACCAACTCAGCGGCACGATGGAAAACAAGCCCTGCAAGAAGGGAATGTAGAGCAGCGCAAAGTGTAGCAGCATGCTCAGCGTGATGGCGTAGACAAGCACCATGTTCTCCCATAGCGGCAGCGTGAGCAACGACTCGCTGCTGCTCAGCGCGTTCATGGCGTTGAACATCTCGATGACGACCAGGATGGACAGCGACACGGTCGAAGCGGCCTTGCCCATGTCGTTGGCGAACATCTCGCAGCCGATTTCCGGGAAGGCGGTCGAGCAGCGGTGGAAGTGCGAGAGCTGGTAGAAGCTGATCTGCGGGCCGGCCGGGTTGAACATGAACCACCAGGCGTAGCCGAAGACGGTGGCCACGCCGACGTAGGTGCCGATGACCATGTAGCGGAAGAAGAGCCAGCCGCCAACGAGCGCCTCGTCCCTCTTACGCGGGGGGCGTCTCATGACGTCGTGGTCGGGAGGATTGAAAGAAAGGGCGGTGGCGGGAAGACCGTCGGTGACGAGGTTGACCCAAAGGAGTTGGACGGGAATCAGCGCCTCGGGCATACCCGCGGCGGCCGTGAGGAAGATTGAAACGACCTCGCCGATGTTCGAGGAGATGAGGTAGCGGATGAACTGTTGAGTGTTGTTGTAGATGGAGCGGCCTTCCTCGACAGCGCTTTCGATGGTTGCGAAGTCGTCATCTGCGAGAACCATGTCGGCGGCCAACTTGGCGACATCGGTGCCAGAACCCATGGCAACACCGATATCTGCCTTCTTCAAAGCAGGTGCGTCGTTGACACCGTCACCAGTCATGGCCACAACTTCGCCAGTGGATTGCAACAGATCGACAAGCTTCGACTTGTGAGTAGGCTCCGTCCGGGAAAACAGAGATGCGCGCTTCGCGGCCGCGAGCTTCTCGGAGTCGCTCAGGTTATCGAATTGCCTTCCAGTGTAGCTCTTGCCGGTGAGGTCTTCGTCGAAACCAAAAACTCCGATCTGACGGCAAATGGACTCGGCGGTGTTCTGGTTGTCACCAGTGATGACGATAACCCGAATGCCAGCCTCGCGACACTTGCGGATTGATTCAGCGACTTCCGGACGGGGCGGATCAAGCATGCCAACGAGACCGATTAGGGTCATATTCTGCTCGAGTTGGGTGTACTCCTTGGTGGTCGTTGCGGTCTTGAGAAGCGGGTTCGAATCAACATCGTCGACAACAGCCAGCGCAATGACACGCAGGCCACGGTTTCCGTAGTCAACGACTTCGCTGGAAATCAGGCTGGAGAGCTTGCCGTTCAGAGGGACCTTCTGTCCCTGCTGGCCAACCAAGACGTGGGTGCAACGGTCCAAAATCGATTCCGGAGCGCCCTTAACCAGAAGTTTCTTCGTGTTACCACTCTCAGCCAGGACGGACATACTCTTCCGGTCACGCGAGAATTCGTAGGTGGCCAGGACCCGGCTCTTCTCCTCATAGTACTTGCTTGCCCAGTGAGTGCGGTCCGCGAGCGAGATGCTGTTCCTCCTGGCATTGATGTTTCCTTGAGGGGTTCCAATCTTCTCTACCAGAACACGAAGAGCTCCCTCAGTGGGTTCGCCAACGAGGTTGTAGGAGTTGTTTTTGGGGTCGTACGCGAGCTTGGCTTCGTTGCAAAGTGCGGCAACCTCGGTCAACTGAGCTAGGGTCGAGGAGGCGGCAGCCGGGTTTTCGAAAGGCTTTCCCCTCAAAGACAAAGCACCCTCGGGAGTGAAGTTGGTGCCCTCGACATCGATCTCTTCCAAACCGGAGCCATCCTCGTTAATAAAGACAACCTTGTTGACGCTCATTTGGTTAGTGGTAAGCGTGCCAGTTTTGTCGGAGCAAATGACGCTGCAGCTTCCAAGAGTCTCGACCGAGGGCAAGCTGCGGACGACAGCGTTCTTGGCGGCCATCTTGCGGGTACCCAGCGCCAGACAAGTGGTAATGACGACGGCAAGACCCTCGGGGATAGCCGCGACACCGAGCGAGACAGCGATCTAGCGTGACTTAGCTGTAAATTCACCTCCAGCGCCCAAGCGAGAAACTTACCTTAAGGTAGTAGATGGCGCCCCTAACCCAGCTTCCGTGAGCAGGCTCGTTGAAATTTCTGATGTTGATGACCCAGACCAAGATGCAAATGCCAGTGATGACCTTGGCGAGCATGTCGCCAAAGTCGTTCAGCTTCTCCTTGAGCGGCGTCGGCGCCGAAATCTGGGCCGTGATGCTCTCGTGAATGTCACCAATAGCGGTGCTGCCGCCAGTCAAGACGACAATGGCGGTGGCGTGTCCTGTAACGACCGTGGTGCCGGAGAACAGCATGTTGACCTGGTCCTGCTTGACAGCATCCTTGTCCTTGATGGCATCGGTGCGCTTGCCAACGCTCTCGCTCTCACCGGTGAGGATTGACTGGTCGACGCTGAAGCTGTTGCTCTGGATGGAGAGCAGCCTGCAGTCGGCAGGGATGCGGTCGCCCACGGACACGGTGATTATATCGCCGGGGACGAGCTCGTCGGCCTTGATGCGCTTGACGGAACCGTTCCGGACGACCTTCGCCTCGTTCGCCGAGTATTCCTGGAGGGCGGCGATGGCCTTCTCGGCACTGCTTTCTTGGGACACGCCGACGACGGCGTTGAGGATGAGGATGGTGAGGATCTACAGGACGACGGTGGGTGAGTACGGGCGTCAGTGAGGGTGCGGGGAGCACACGTACAACGACGGGGTCTACAAAGGCGGTCCAATCATCGCCTTCTTCGAACAAAGCGAGGACGAAGGACACGGCGGCGGAGCCCAGCAGGATGAGGACCAGCTGGTCCTTGAACTGCTCGAGCACCAGCTCCCATAGCGGCGTGGGAGGGTCTTCCGGGAGGGCTGTTGTCGCTGTTAGCACGGAGCGCGCGCGCAGCGGAGGGCGTGGTGGCGGCGCGTACCGTTCTTGCCGTACTTCTGCTGCAGCGTGCGGACGCGGTCGTCGGTCAGGCCGTGGTGCTCGGCGACCTCGAAGTGGCCCAGGACGTCGTGCGTCGCGCGCACGTAGGCACTCTCCATGGCGGAGGCGGCTCTGGTGAGCGCTGCTGCGGCGCTGGCGGGCGTGGTGTTCGGCGGCGGACGTGCTCGCTATGGACCAAGCGTCTGGGGACGATGCTGTATGCGCGGACAGGACCCAGGCGCGCGCGCGATCGAGGGTCAGGCGAGAGCGAGTGGAATGGGAGCAGACAATGAGCGACTGCGCTGGACCCGGATGGAGGTGGCAGAGGCGGACGCGCTGATTTGCCCCACGTTTGGTCAAAGGTGTCCTCAACTTTGCTAGCCCTACGGTTGTTCGGCTGGCGGGCGTCGCATGCGGCTGGCCCGCGATTGGAAATCGGCGGCTTGGCACCGTCCCTGGCGCCCCGACGTGCCGGCGTTCACCGGCCGGGCGACTGTCAGGCTGTGAGGTCATGCGCGCCATCCGCGCGGCGAGGGCGACGGCGAGGCCGTGTCTATTACTTAGCTAGTCTTCTAGTGTTGAGTTACACGCCGCGGCGAGCACGCCATTGCACGCCGTTCCCCAGACCCTGCCGCCCAGACCCGGCTGCCCGTTGCCCCGCAAGCACGCCAGGCACTTCCGTGCAGAACGCCGTCCCATCCGTTATGCTGTCCGCTATCCATATAAACAGTGCGCCTGCCTGCGCCGCGCTGTGTTCCGTGTCGCGGTATCCCGGCACGCGCCCAGAACCTTCCATGCGATGCCCTGCATGCCGAACAAACAAAAAAGACAGAGCCAGACCGCTAATGCTGCCCACTATTTGCGTCGCGTTATCGTCATGAACCGTCGTTGACCTCGTGTTCCTCGTCCGTCGCCCTGTCGCAGTACTGCACAATCAGCTTCTCCAGGTCCATCAGCTTGTACGGCTTCGTCATGAACCCCTTCATCCCCGCTTTTGCTGCGCGCTCCAACGCGCCGTCCGTGACGTCGGCCGTGACTGCGAGGATCGTAGGCGTGTTCACCCGTGTGCCGTCGTGCTCCATCCCGAGAATCCGCTCTGCCGCTTCGTACCCGTCCATCAGCGGCATCCAGAGGTCCATCAGCACCACGTCTATGCGCTGCCCCGACTCGTGCGCCGCCCGCATCTGCCGCACTGCGTCTGCCCCGTCGTAAGCCTCGCTGATGTTCTTGTATCCGAGCTTCTGCAACATGTTGACCAGCAACTTGCGGTTGATCTTGTTGTCCTCGGCCACCAAGAAGTTGAGCGGATGCCGCACCGCCAGTTCACGGTCGAACGAGCTCTTCTTGATCGACGTGCGTCTCTTGTGGATGCCAGGCCGTGCTCGGCTGGCATCTGGCGAGTTTTCGGTTGGGCGCAACGACAAATTTCGGGGCAATGGTGAATTCAGACCAAAAGGTGGCGTTTGAGTGCTTAGGGTTTCTTGCGCATCTCCCGCTATGCGCGGACTATGATTTCGTGTCCTTGGTTTGGTCGATGGCGACCTTGATCCCATCGGAGTGCAAGGCCGGCTAACTATTTCGCCCGGGTTGAGCGGTACCCGCATCTCGAATTCCGAGCCTCTGTTGGGACCCGACGTTTCTGAGCGAGTGCAGAATAGGTCTCCTCCTAGCTTTCGGGCCAGGCCTTTGGCCACAAGGAGGCCCAAGCCGAGGCCTTCGCGTTGCCGGGTCAGAGAGTCGTCTTCTCGTGAAAACGCTTTGAAAAGATTTGGTATGAAGGCCTCCGGGATTCCGGTGCCCGAGTCTTCGACTTTTATGACGATGTACCGATTTCTCGACGTCGTCTTTAGTTGTGCTGTCAAACTTATTCTTCCCTCCTCGGTGAATTTAACTGCGTTGAGAAAGACGCAGGATATCATTTTGGCGAGATCTCTTTCATCGACTGGTCTCGGTCAGTTGTAGCGCATCGGGCCGCAGGGGAGGACGTACTGAGTATCGTGTCCGGGATAAGACGGTCCACAGACCATTCTATCATCTTTATCCGCTGTGCTCCGCTGACATTTCTCATGGCTACTTCGATGATCTCACCAGCGTCCGTCTCTTGCGCTATGGCAGATTCCGGTCTTCCTCCAAGCTTGAGAGAGTCGTTGATCACGTATTGGATCACGTCCCGCAAGCTGGCGTGCCGCAGGCCCGGTACGACAGTGCTTTCGGATGCGAAGTTTAGTGGAGCGGGAGGAGTTCTGCGTGAAGCGGTGGAAGGAGCCGCTGATGAAAAACTGTCTGTACTGGCCGTAGATGCCAAGTCGCTGTGCTGCGTGCCATGTCTCGTACCGTTTACAACGGGCTGATCCATCTTTGATCTTGCAGACCATTCTGTCTCCGTTGCGTGTAGTTTCGAGGCTTTTCCGGAATCCCAAGGATTGCTCTCTCTTCTTCTCTTGCTTCCGTGTCCCTGGAGCCCGAGTGTCATATGATTGCCTGATACCACGATGTCTGGCTGTGCGTCTTTGCATTCCTCCATCTTGTCTTCGTCCACGGTGGATTCTGGCGACTCAGGAACGCCCATGTTCATGTCGTAGGCGTGGACGACATTGTCTGCTGCCTCTACCGCTCGTCTAGAGCTGTCTGTTGAACAATTAACATGCGCACTTGAGGAAGAGAGACGAGAGGGAGAGCCAATATCTCACCTTGGACAATTTCTATGTTCTCCTTTAGACTTTCAAGAACTCTTCTGAAAGCGCCATCACCATGGCCCTCGACTGCCTCTTGCACCGTCGCATACATAACGTCCAGCATGCCCACAACCCCTTGCATCGGTGTCCTCAATTCGTGAGAGAGACTCCGAGCATAGGGTTTCAGAGACTGGGCAACTGTGACGGCCTCGTGAGGGACGACTTTGGAGTGTCTCAAGGCCGAACCCGGTGGTTTAGCGAACTCGGTTCCCTCTAGCAGTCTTTCTAGGATGATATCTTCCAAGGAATGGCATATCATCTCCATGTAAGGCCAACGGAGACGCATCCTTGCCCTACCTTCGGAGGACCACATGAGACCAAAGTGAGCAAAGCACTTTCCTTCGGCGAAAAGAGGGACTCCAAGGTAAGCATCGACAGGAATGGCAAGATCATTAGGATTGTCCGTGATAAATTCGCCGAGCCTCCCCGGGACGATGAAGACTTTGTCGTGCTTCATGTAGGCACAGGGACACGAATAGGCGTGATACTTGAAGTTCTTGATCTTGGCCTGGAGATCGTGGCCGTCGCTCATGTAGAAGGCAGCACCCATCAGACACGACCCGGGTTCTCCGATTGGCGGCATCTCCACGGCCACGTTCTCGTCGTCGACTACAATGCGCTTGGAGACAAAGGCGTACTGAGCGCCGGTGATGAGTGCCAGGCCCTCGGTGACGACCTCGAAGAAGTCCTCTGTCTTGGTGTGGCGGAGGCGTTGCTTCAGCCTGACGAGCTGCTCGGCAGCAGTGGCCTCGGCAGCATCGTACAGATGCAGCAAGCCCTCGCGGAAGCCTGGCTGGCCCGCGTGAAGGACTACATCGGGCGCAGGACACGCGAAGCACAGCGAGTCCCGGTCGACGATGTAGTGCGGCTCCTCAGGCGTCCGCGGGACACCATTCCTCATCCTCGGACACCTCCAGATCGGCAGCGATTGGAGCTATTCCAGCTTTCCAAGTGGCGAGGAAACCCAGCGGGCTCGGAAGGGGAGGGCCAAGCAGCAGAGGCGCGGTGAACGCAGCTTGGGTGGTGAGTGGTGAGAGGGCAGGGCATGCGGCGCGTCCTGAGGAATGTCGAGCGCAGAGCTGGGGGCACGGCGCGGCGATCCGGAACAGGCCCTGGGCGCGGGGTGGCAGGACGGGGATGGAGACGGCGGGAGAGAGGCGTTGATGGGGGCAGGCTTGCGCGGGGGCAAGGGTCGCGCGCGAGAGAAGAGAAGAGAGGCGGGCAGCAGCGGGCGAGCTCGCCGCAGCGGACGACGAGAGAGCAGCAGGCGCGGGCTTGGCTGGACGGCGCGGCGGTCTCCCGTAGTCTCGACCGCCGGATCTACGTCGATGCTACGGAGCCGTCTCCACAAACGTGCGAGGGGCGGGCGGACAAAGGACGACGTCAGGCGGGAGCTGCGCGGAGCGACGAGCAGCTGGCCGTGGCCGGCGGCGAGCGTGCGCGAGGGCCGCAGCAGGCTCGGCGGCTGTGCGACACAACGCTCGCCGGCGAGGGGCTGCTGCGTCGGCGGCTCGTTCCCGGGGCGGACGGCGTCTAGAGCCGTCCACACACGCTGGGCGAGGGGCCGGGGGCCGGGCGCGTGGCTTGCGACGCGCCTTGTGTGCGGCGGGCCCCTTGCAGGCGTCGCGAGAGCAGCAGCAGCGCGAGATGGGCGGGCCTGCGCTGCGGCCTAGATCGCCGGCGGCAGGGGCGCGGGCCTCCCGCCTGCCCAGAGCGCGCAGGCTGCCTATTCCCGGCGACGCGGCCGGCGCTGCCCAGCCCACGAGGCGCGCATCCCTTCCGCCCAGCGCTATGCACCCAATCGCCGGCGCGCTGCGTCCAGATCGCGGGGCGCTGCTCGCGATGCGCTAGGCCGGCCGGCGCTCGTGGCGCGCGGCGATCGCCCGGCGTCTGCGACGCGATGCCGCAGCGCTTATCGGATTTTCCGCACGCCCATGCCGGAACTCTATTCTCGGGGCGCGGACTGGACTCCGCCGCGCGCGATCGCCGCGCCGCGAGGTTTCTGTGCGGCCGTCGCACAGCGGGCGCCGCTGCTCTGCGACCCTTCCGGCAGGTGCGCGCTGAGACACGCGCCGCGCGCTGATGTCATGGCGGCTGACAAACCGCGCTCGCTCTCTCCAGCCTCCAACGGCGCCCACGCCGGCCATGCGCCCCGCCGCATCAGTCGTTCGCACCAGGGCGATCCGCGCCCGCGGTCCTGCTCCTCCCGTCCCGCGCTGCTGGAAGCGACGGATGCATCTCGCAGCCGATGCCGTCATCGGCCAGCCGCCAATATCCATGTCTCAGCTGGGCTGCCGCGCCGCACACCCAGCCCGCGCGAGCCAATCACACGCGCCCGCCGTCCGCTCTTCTATAAAGCAGAGCTCGCCGCGCTGCTACCGCCCGCCGGTCACGATAAGGGTAGGCAGTTGCCTTAGCACATTCCACTTTCTGCGGTCTGGGCCTTCCACCTACGCATGTCAGCCCTTTCTGTGCGCCAGATCAGCGTTCTGCAGCAGCTGAAGCTCGATGCTGACTGAATGACCGGTCTCTGCGTTGCACAAGCCTACGTGGTCGGCGCGGTCAAAGCATTCGTCCGGACGCAAGACGACAGCCAGAGATGCCATCTCCGCATCATGCTCCAACTCGCTACCTATGAACTCTTGTGGTCCTGCTGGTGCAGCTCTGGTGACCCGACGTCGTATCCGCTTCGGACACTTCTGATATTTCGAGACGATTCAGATATCGGACTATAACCAAGGCTCTCGGTGGTCCCTCTTCGCGCTTGAGACATCATCTGGAGCAGATTGATGCGACTATCGGACGACTGCCTCGCTGAATGACCTCGAGCGGCCACATTGCGTGCTTTATCATATCGTTACAAAAGCAAGAGAGCATGGTTTGTTTACACGTCTCTTCTGGTTCTTGTTGGATCTTCTGCTCCGCAGAACCTCTGGGGCGACATAAGTTTCTGCCGAGCCGCACATCGGCCTCCATTGCCGGAATTAAGAAGGAGTCACAGAGGCCTATTCCCACGAATCGTAAATCCGGCAGATATGGTGTCCGCCCCGCCCTGGCGGAGTCCAGATCTTCCCACCCGGGCTTTTATTGGCAAACCCTGCATCAGGCATCCCAGCGAATGGCAGCAATGCATGCATCCTGGCGAATGGGTCCAAATGAAAAGGCATCACTTCCAAGACGCCCCCAAACAGGCACACGAATCATTGAACAGATGAGATCGCGAGGATACGGAGACACTGCCCGCCCATTTCCCCATCGAGAGTCCCCTGCATATGCAAGTGCCCTTTTGGAGCCTCCTGATCCTTCGATCGCCGCCGGATTTCTTCTACCCATCGCCTCGCGAACCGGGCCGAGAGAATTACAGGCATAAGCGCACTCCAAATGGGGCACGGTAGGTTCCAGCCCGATAATGCCAATGCTTTCAAGCATCTGGACTCGTGGGGTCGGCAACCGGGTGCCTCGCTTCGGAAAGCTTCGAGGCGGTGAGTCAGCAAACGCGCCTCTTTTCTGCAGTGATCCGTCTCAGCAGTCTTATCCCTTGCGGCACGGTACAGAGAGCGAGGAAGGCATGCCCTAAAATAGCACAGTCTCCTGATTATCCACTCCACCGTCACTGGTTTTTAGTGCGTCTCTTATACAGTCGGCTAGTTTCCCCTCTTCTCACCTTTTCAGCTCGAGTCATCGCAACAGCCGATCCTTTCCCCGTTCAAGCGCCGCTCCTCACGCATGCTGGCTGCTAGGAAAAAGAAAAGCGCGGCGCAGCGGGCCGATCGCGCCTCGAACACCTGCTGAGCCTGCAAACCATTCTTCCCTCCATTATCAACAAGCTCACCCCATCGAATTGCTGAGATATCGGCTTGCCGACAATCACATCGACATTCCCACCCCGTTCCCCAAAAAACCGATCTTGGCTCCACATTTTCGATATGACGTCTCCGTGCGGGATTATTTTCTTCTCGACGTAAATCCGACGGACCGCGTCTGCTATTTGTCATGCCGATACGAGATGGGGCCATCTTTTCACCTCAGGCCACAATCTTCGCGCTCAAACAAAGCACCTTCCAAAGCTCGCTGTTTATGCACGTCTAGACTCCGGATGCCTTATCTGGCCGTTTGACGAGTCCCTTCACGTGATCTTCCGGGCTGTAATGTGTGAAGAACACACCTCAACGCTTAAACTTCTCTTTAGTAATTGACTTTCTGCCCATCTGGTTTACCGATTGAAGCGGATCCATTTTATGTCCAATGGTGAGCAGCGAATGAGCCACGTGTATTACGCTATGTTTAATAGCTTCTTTAGTTAGAAGTGCTGATTCGTCAGCTACAATTTCTTTTCCCCGCCCTCTTTCTTTCAGGGGTTATGTTTCTTCTAAAGAGTGTAGTTCCAGCCTATACTTTTATTTCGCTATATCGATGCGTGAAATGTTGCGAATGGGAGTAGTACAGTACGGGGATGATGTCACTGTCCGAGCATGAATGCGTGGTAAGTCACCTATTACTCATTCTGCTTCTCCGCTCAAGCATGTGGAACCTCTTGCGATTCACGATTCCAAGTATAAAGCACCGCAGATTCTCTGGTGAATATTCTACCATTCCGAGTGGCACGAATGAAAAGATACATGTGCTCCTGATATCCAGTACTCCAACCCAGTCAATCCGACCTCATTACCACAACGAAATCTCCGAAACAACAGTGAAGACGCCAACGCATCTCAGCCCGTCTCAATCCATTCTCTCGAGACGCTAGGGAAGAGGAAACCTCGCCGCCAAACTTCCATACTTCTCAAACTTAACCAGCCCATACTCCACCATCGCATCCTCATCGCTCCAACCCAGCAACTTCCTCCTCACCGCCTCCGCAAAAGCCCGATGCAACACCACATACGCCTCCCTCAGCCCCCTCTCCGGCGGCAACGGCACCCCCTTCACCACCAACAAACTCTGAACCGCAACATGCACTTCCAACGGCCCCATCACCCCACCCCCTCCCAGCACCTTCCTCCTCCTCCTCCTCTCCTCCCCCTCCCCCCCAGCACCCAGCCCTCCTCCTCCTCCTCCTCCCCCCGCCCTACAACAAGCCTCCCCCCACACCCCCAACGCCTCCACCCACCACGCCCCCAACCCAAACACCATCGGCCGCTCATTCACCACCATCCTCACCCTCAGCACCTCCAGCCCCACCAGCGCGCCCGCCGCCTCCCGCATCGCCGCCCGCCACGTCCTCTCACTCCGCGCCTTCCACTCCGCATCGCCCGGCGCCCCGGGATCGCCGTACGTCGCGTGCGCGACGTGCAGTTTGCGGATGAAACGGAGTTTGGTAGGGGGGAGGTGTGTGAGGAAGGCGAGGAGGGCGGTGGGAGTGCTGAAGATGAAGAAGGGGAGGGTGTAGAGGAAGGGGGTGGTTTCGGTGTGGAGGAGGTGCGAGGTTAGGGGGAGGGCGGCGGGGGTAAGGTGCCAGTTGGTGGTTGTGGTTGTGGTTGTGGTGGTGGGGTTTTTGTTGCGGCGACTCCGCCCGCCGCTGCGGAGCGTGGTTAGGTGGGTGCCGCGGTATTTGAGTTTTGTTGGTTTGGCGGGTTGGCTGATGCGGAGGGTTTTGGGACTGCGGGGGGTGGGGTGGGCTTTTTGCTGCGCGGCGGCGGCGGTGGCCTCGTCGACGGTGGGGGGTGAGGCCCAGGTGCCGGCGCGGATGTCGGTGGCTTTGAGGATGTGGTTCGCGTTGGGTGTCATATCGACCCAGAACTCGTCTTTGAAGTAGTAGGCGTATATCTCGTTGCGGATCTCGCCGGGGAGGTCGAGGAAGCTGAGGCGTTTCTTGCCAAGTGCTTCCATGATGGGATTTTTCTTGGTTGGTGGGCGTTGATGCTGCAGTGGGAGTTGGGTGGTGGAGGTATAGTTCCGGGATTTTATTTGTGACTGGACGGATAAAGGAAGGAGCGAGGTTTGCGCGTGGGAAGGACCCTGGATGACATATCGAGTGTAAGGTGGAAACCACCTTCAGTGCAGGCCACACCTCACCCGCGTCCTATGCTGATGCGAGGAAAAAAAGGCCTTAACGAATGCATACCCCGTATACTTTTCAGCCAAGTAACCAAAGTTTGTTCGAGCATTGCTGCCAGGAACTTGAATTACCATCACATGTTCACGAGCAAGGGAAGGAGCGTCGCTCCACGGGCCTACTTACGGGAATCTTAGAGACAGAAGTCACGAGTTTTACAGTGGCGTCGCGCCTCATCTGGAGTGAATTTATATGGCACGAAATAGCTCAGATGTAAGAGAATATAGAGGTTTTAAAGTAACTTTCAATGAGAAAGCCTTTATTTTGCTAATCTTTTAGACATGCTGCCGTTGGAGCAATGCCTGGGAAGTGTTGACCAGAGGAAAGCCATTGCGCCCCGTTGCGCGCGCGTCATTCGAGCAGTGATTCAAACCTAGAAATCAGCGGGTGAACCGATTCCCGTTATGCGAGCCTGGGCCATCACCACCACCACATCAAAGGCCGGGCTCGTCCTCAGCCTTGAGGCCACTGTGCGGCTCCGCCTTGACGG
The DNA here is from genome assembly GCA_037356075.1 of Neofusicoccum sp. Z40. NCBI lineage: Eukaryota > Fungi > Ascomycota > Dothideomycetes > Botryosphaeriales > Botryosphaeriaceae > Neofusicoccum > Neofusicoccum sp. Z40. Next base: position 985,981 of record JBAWJV010000002.1, read on the forward strand.
CACCACCGACAGTGTCCTCACCCTCCTCCTCAACCTCTGGGCTGACCTCTGCATACATCGTTAGAATCCTATACATGCGAATAGCGTCAGGTAGGCACTCACTCTTGGGCTTGCGTCCGCGCTTCTTCTTGGGCGACATGGTCTCCTCGTCGTCGTCCTCGACAGCAGGCGCTCCGCGCTTGCGGCCCTTGGGAGTGGCCTTCACCGCGAGAGCGGAGCCATCGGCGCCAGCGGAACCGTCTCCACCCTCAGTGGCCTCGGTCAACGCACGCAGCTTCTTCAAGGTGTTGTTGAAGCTGACTTTGAACGATTCCTTGGTCTTGGCTCCGGAGTGGGCGGCCGCGGCCTCCCAGTCGACCTAGATCTTGTTTAGAATCGGGATGGTTTTAGAGTAGCAGATGAATGTAGGCAACTTACGTTCCTCGGGTCATGGTGATGGAGGTAAGCGAGGGCGAAACGCAGCTTCTCGACCTCCGTGAGGCTGTTGATAGCGGTGACACTGTACTGAGGAGCCATTGCGAGATCTTGTTCAGACGGCTGTGGCTGTTAGAAGGAAGAAACTACTTGAAAGGCTAGAGCGAAGCGAGGTTTGACTCACACTTTGAGCTGAATGTTCGAGTGTTGCGTGATGTTGTGTTGTAGAGGTGAAGTGGAAGAGGAGTGGAAAGTTTGAGCTTAGATAGCAACTTTAAAAGGTAAGAAATGAAGCTTTGCGCCCCTGCGTGCAGGGCTTCTCAATCGGAATACAAATTCAATGCACTGTAGTCACGCGATGCTTAGACAAAGATCTCACACACAGCAGTAATCTGAAAGAAGAGCTTTCCGAAACAGACGGCTCTGGATTGACCTGCGGCGATGGCGGCTCTGCGAAACTAAGCTAAGCTTTACCAACCACAACGCGTCGAAAATTGCCCAATGAACCAGGATCGGATGCACACCATTTTCCGCTTTCAATCCGTGTTTGTGCAGCAGTTATTCCTAAACCATGAGTTCTGGCGGATACTGATGAAAGCGCCCTAAACCGAAAGGTCGGCGTCATCCTTGACCTCTGGAGGGACTGTTAGCAAATATCTGAAGGGAAGGTAGTTCGAAGATGCACTCACTCTTGGCCTTCGGCTTGCGCGCTTTCTTGGTCTTCTTGTTAGAAGAGTCGTCATCGCCGTCACCGTCGGTAGGTTCAGCAGTGCGCTTCCTACCCTTCTTGGGGGCCGTAACGGCAGCAGCGGCAGTGGCACCCATAGTTGCAGCCTCGTTATCCTCGCCATCCTCGCCGGTAGTAGCAGTCAACTTCTTCAGCGCGGCATCGAGCATCTTCTTGTATGACTCCTTGGACTTGGAGCCGGCCATGGCAGCCGCAGCGGCCCAATCGACCTGGAAAAAGTCAGCGTGGGTGAGCGGGAGAATTGCACACGGATGGAAAAATCCTACATTCTTGGGTTCCAGGTTGTTGAGGTAGGCCGCGACGATGCGAAGCTTATCGATCTCACTCAACTCCGAGATCTTCGAGGCGTCGTACGAGGGGCTCATCTTGGCGCTGCGTTCAAGACGCAAGAGTTAGCGGGACGGATGATGAAAATGATGAAAGGGGCGTTGAAAGTTGGCTTACGTTGGACTGTGCTGTTGTGGAGAGGATCTTGTTGAGGTAGAAGGCGGATGGTGTGGAGGCGGGAAGGACAGTCGGGCGAAAGGTGAGCTTTTATGAACGTGAAACATGGCTTTGGGCGCTTACGGGAAAGAAGTAGGAGTGAAGTTTGAACAGTCAAGACAACCACGTGAACGTTTTCCAGAATCGACTCAGCATCAGATGAGGAAAGGGAATCAAGAAGCTCATAACTGCCGGATAACATATCAAATGCAAAGTGAGATATGGTTATTATATACAGAGACGCGAGGAAACGAAATTCCAGTACTCCGGAGCATCATCAAGATGGACAAGAATTGTATGCAATCGTTTGAGAAGCTTCTCCAAACAGACCTTCTTCAGTCGCAAAAGCCCCTTAGAACTGTTTTGAAGTCAGTCCGCGTGAATTGGAACGATAGTAGACGCGAAGAAAGTGGATTTCTCACAACCTCACATCTGGATGAATGCTTCAACCCTTAACGTATGCGTGCTTCCGGCCCTGCTGTTGCAATACTATGCAAGCTGAACGAGATCAGGGAGCCTATTTATAATCGCGATCAAGACCAACAGCCGCAGAACGAGGCCAGCACTTGCTACTCTTTCCCAATCAGCTGTCCCAATGCTCTGGACCTCGGGACAAAGGGGCGCTTGATGCAGAAAGTATCTTTCCCAGCGGGCTCCGTTGGGCCGCAGCCGTTTCACATGCGCCGGAGGCGCTGCTGGAAAACAGCGATGGATCGCACAGCTCGAGCTCGCGACCTGATGCGTTCTTTGAGCGGTTTGGCCACGCGATCGGCGGATGGCAGATTGACGGCGCGGGCTGGCAGGAGATGAAGTCGTCGACGGTCCTTTTCCGCGCCGAGCACTAGGACAGATCGAGCACCACGTTTCATGGCGGGACAATCCCGCCCCCCGCCATGAACACCCCCCAATCTGCTCCCACCATGGTCTCCACCAGTCTCTCACCTTTCCCTGCAAGCCACTCGCCCACCCCCTTCTCTCGCCCTCGCTTCCGTCAGTTCGCTTCATCCGCTCGCCTTCTTTCCGGCAAGCCGCCTCGCCCGCGTAATCCGCAGTACGCTCCCATCCGCCTGTGGCCCTTCGCCCTGATCTTCGCCGGCGGCACCTTTCTGTTCACGCAGATCGTCAAGCAACGTCAAGGCACCGCCCAGCCTTCCAACACCAGCAGCCGCCCTTTCTCTTAGCCACCTTGCTCAAACACACTCGCAACCACCATGGCCCCCGTCGACCAACTCCCTATCGGCAAGCGCGAGAAGCCGGTCTTCGACCCGGCTGAGGTCACCGTCCTCTTTGTCTTGGGCGGCCCTGGCGCTGGCAAGGGCACCCAGTGCGAGAACCTGGTGCGCGACTATACCTTCAAGCACTTGTCTGCCGGCGACCTGCTTCGCTGGGAGCAGGACAGGCCCGGCAGCCAGTTCGGCGAGATGATCAAGGAGTACATTCGCGAGGGCAAGATCGTCCCCATGGAGGTGACGATCCAGCTACTTGAGAATGCCATGAGGGAGGCCATGGAGAAGGAGGGAAAGAAGAAGTTCTTGATCGACGGTACGCCATTGTGCTACTCTCCCGCTGCCACATCACCGCTGACATTGGTCCACAGGCTTCCCCCGCAAGCTGGACCAGGCCCATGCCTTCGAGAACAGTGTCTGCCCCGCCAAGTTCACCCTCTTCTTCGACTGCCCGGAGGAGGTTATGGAGCAGCGTCTGCTCAACCGCGGCAAGACCTCTGGTCGCTCCGACGACAACATTGAGAGCATTCGCAAGCGCTTCAAGACCTTCATCGAGACCTCGATGCCTGTCGTCGACGAGTTCGAAACCCAGGGTCGTGTGGTCAAGATTGACGCGACCCAGGCCCCCACAGAGGTCTACGAGGTTGTGAAGGCCAGACTTGCTGAGAGGGGCATTGCTCTTGGCTCGTAAGAAGCTGGAAGGGTGGAGTGAGGAGCGCATTTGCCAGCACGTTGAGCGCACGTCTGCATTTCAGGATACACATTACACTACAGTTAGAGTATATTAGATGAAGATATGATGGGATTGTGAATGGATTTGTGTCCAGCTTCCTGGTGAATCTGCACGGTGGTTAAGGTGCTGATAGGCGCGTAACTGGCAAGCACAGTGCTGTACCGCACAGATGGCGAAATGGCAGTCCAAATGCTTCGCTGGCCTCTCCAGAGGCATCCGATTCGGGAGCATTCGCGGGGCGTGAGATGAGCAGATAAGATTACGGCAGATCTCCGGGGGGCGTGCGCGGGCCAGCAACCTGGCTGACGAGCTACGCGCAGCTCGGAGGAAGCCTTGGAGCTCCAAACGTCAACACCACGACGCCCAGCTCTTCACCCGCCCCATCCCCCCCCGCCCATTTCTCTCGCGGCCCAGCTCCAAGACTCCCCGATACGCGCGTGCTTGTGTCGCAACCATGGTACGGCACTCTGACCCAGCGTTTCGCCGTGTAGCGCTAATGGTCCACGCGGCAACAGACGTCAATAGGTACCGGCTACGATCTCTCCAACTCCGTCTTCTCGCCCGACGGTCGCAACTTCCAGGTACCGCCCTTGCGCCAGCCACTCCTCCACGGGCCGGATAGCTTACAATTCAAAAGGTTGAATACGCCCAGAAGGCGGTAGAGAACGGAGGCACGGCAATCGGCATTCGCTGCAAGGATGGCGTCGTCCTCGCCCTCGAGAAGATCATCAGCAGCAAGCTGCTCAAGAAGGGCGCCAACAAGCGGATAGCAACGGTCGACCGCAACATGGGCATCGTACGTCGCCTCGGGCACCCGCCGTCGCCTACACGCATGCTGACAACCTCCGCTACAGGTCTCCTCCGGTCTTGTCCCTGACGGCCGTCACTTCGTGTCACGAGCTCGCGATGAGGCTTCGCAGTGGAGGAAGCTGTACAAGGGCCCGATCAAGACGGCCGCGCTAGCGAGCCGCATGGGTAGCTACGTCCAGGCATACACCCTCTACTCCAGCGTGCGACCCTTCGGCGTCACGTCCATCATCGGCGGCTGGGATAGCGAAGCGGAGGCTGGTGTCGATGGTCAGGTCGGCTCTGGTCCTTCGGTTGGACCTGGAGGCAAGAAGGAGGGTGCGACGCACGGCGGCCCGTTCCTCTACATGGTCGAGCCGAGCGGTCTGTACTGGGTGCGTGCAGCATTTCACATAGACATCATTGACAGTGTTCGGCTAACGTATGCAGGGCTACTACGGCGCTGCGACGGGCAAGGGCAGGCAATCCGCCAAGGCAGAGCTCGAGAAGCTCAACCTCCACGAAGCCAACCTCACCCTTGAGCAGGGTGTCAAGGAGGCAGCGCGCATCATCTACTTCGCACACGAGGACAGCAAGGACAAGGACTTCGAGCTGGAGATGACGTGGGTCAGCTCGCTGGACGGCCCCACCAAGGGCAGGCACGAGGAGGTCCCCAAGGCGCTGCGGGAAGAGGCGGAGAGGCTCGCCAAGAAGGCGCTGGAGGGCGATGATGACGAGGAGGAGGAGACCAGGCCGGAAGGCGAGAGGATGGAGGAGTAAGATGTGTATAATATCACATGGGAGATGCGGCATCACGATGGGGCTAGCGAGCTTGAGTTATGAATGGCATGCATAGAGACTTTCGGGCGCTTCCCGATACCTCGAAGAGCATTGAGCCTTACCAGAACGCCGTATGCACCTGTTACGGCGTCTCCGTGTGCACTGGTTCTGGTACACGGAGCCTCGGCGAACACTCAAGAGTCATCGGCTGCGGGCCTACCAATTCTGGCCGACCAGCTGTCCTGCATGCATCTGCACGACTAAGACATCAGCCTCTCCCCCCATCCTTAATTTCATCATCTTCCCTGGCACCAAAAACCCCCATTCCCTATAGATTAGACCAACGAGATACGAGCGCTACGATGCCACCAACTCTAATTCTGATCCGCCACGCAGAGGCGCTTCACAATGTCGACAAAGGTACCCCTCCCCAACAGCCCTAAAGTCCCAACCCGACCCCCCTTCCAACCTCATAATCCGGCCCATGCCCAAAGCAGAGATCGTATCGTCCACCCGCCTGCGAGAACAAGCAAAAGCAAATCGAAAAGGGGGACAAAACTCTAACCAAGACTGACCTTTCCCTCCGGGACCCAGACTACTCGATCCCCGATCCCGTCCTCTCGCAGCTTGGCTTGCAGCAATGCGCGCAGCTGCGCGACCACCTGCGACAGCATCTCCCGCTGGCTGACCGCGCGGAGCTGATCGTCGTCAGCCCGATGCGCCGGACGCTGCAGACGGCGCTGCTAGGGCTGGACTGGTTGGTGCAGAGGGGTGTGCCTGTGAGGCTGGATGCGGGGTGGCAAGGTATGTGTAGGATTTCCTATTCCTCTTCTTCTTGCCTCTATTTTTTTTTCTTAACCCTTGACTGCTGCTGTCTGTCCTACTGTTTCCAATCGGCCCCCCCTGCGCGATCTGAGATTTTGCGCACGGCCATGTGATCCGTGGTTTCCGGTTGTCTGGATTGCTCCCTTTTTTTTCGCCTCTGGAGTCTCGGCTCTTGGTGTACGGCTTTGATTCCGTGATCTACGGTTGGGGCGGGAGGCCTTGTGGTCGGTGGCGTCGGGCCCTTCTCCCCAGCCGATTCGTGCACTACCGAGTTTGGGAGTGCAGGTAACATCGGTTCATCAATGGTTTACGGACCAGCTTGTATTTTGTTTCTCGTGGATGATGGTATTTTGTTCATGTCTGCTTCAAACGTTTGGATTTCTATTTGTTGTTTACTCCGCTGCCATCCGCCCGTAGAGATGATGTCTTGACTTTTTTGTTTCTCATTCCTTCTATTCGTCTACTAGAAAACTCTGCCAAACCCTGCGACACCGGCACGCCCGTCTCCGTGCTGGCCGAGGAGTTCCCGACCGTCGATTTCTCCGTCGTCGACCCGCTGTACCCGGAGAAGGAGAAGCCGGCGTCTAATCCGTACGCGTTCACGCGCAGCGCTGTCGTCCGCCGCGGCCAATCCTGCCTCGCCTGGCTGCACGACAGGCCCGAGAAGGTCATCATCGTCGTGAGCCACTCCGGCTTCTTGCGCTGCGCGGTCAGCAAGCGCAGATACGCGAACGCGGATTTCCGCATCTTCGACTTCGACAGCAAGGTCGGCGAGGACTACGTGCTCAAGGAGTGGGAGGCCACCGAGGCTCCGGGCGGCGGGATGGGGAGGAGTGAGAAGGGAGTCGCGGAGATCACGGCCACGGACTTCCCGCGGGAGGTGGCTGCAGAGCTGGGAGAGGTGACGGCCGAGGTGCCGAAGAGCGGCTGAGCGCGCTTGTCTCTTTCTTGTCTGTCGGCCTAGTGATTACTGGTAGATCTTAAGACTCGGGTTGCCTAGACGACAAAGAAGGTGTAGACGCCAAGCAGACAGGGCGTAGAATTGATCAAGCAGCTGTTCAATGCGAGCTTTGATCTTTCACATGGGGATCTTCGCTTGCAACAAGGTGCTTAGAGGCGACCGGTGAGGCGGGGCTGGCGCTGTTGTGGCTGAACGGGACAGCATCAGCTTATCGGAAGCGTTCTCAGCCATGCGGTGTGACGAACGGGCGTCGCGACAGGTTGCGGACAGAGACAGCGGCGTCTGGAGCAAAGCTGCGGCTCGTCGTTGACGGCGGCGCTGGGATGGCCCATTGAGAGGTCTCGGAAGACAGCCGGGCGGCTGGTCCACCGGGCGATAGGGCTTAGCGACGGCGTCGCAGCAGGCGGCGCGGCGAGACGGCGACTCAGGGCGCGCGTGGCCACCAAGCTTTCTGCTCCTGGAGGGCGCTGGCTGCTGACGGTGGCAGGTGGGGCGTCGGCCAGCGCGACGGCGGCGGCGCAGGCCTGGCCGTTGCGAAGGGCTGCTATATTGGGAATCTATTGAAAACCGCGTTGGAGAGGATCGCCGGGGGTCTGTCCGCGAGCTGCCAGCGCGGCGATCCGTGCTATCGACAAGTCGTCGCGGCCGGGCGGGCGTGCGCTGCGACGAAAAGCGGCGGCGAGGATACGAGGCGCGCGCGACCCTGCAGCGTGCAGCGATGCGGCTGCGATGGCCGCGGGCACGGCGCTCTAATTTTGGAGGCGGGCTTGGAGGCGCAGCGCGGCGGCGCTCCACACAATCCTTGCAAAGATCGCGCGCCGGCGCATTGTGCGCTCACCAGGGGCGGCCGCTGGGCAGCGCGCGACGAGTGACGAAATGGGAGGGGAAAAGGAGCGCGAATGGCGCTGCTCCGATGCACAGACGGGCTCGCTCGCTGTAGCCAGCTTGCAAGTGCCCTCAATCCCTGAAACAGCCCGCCTGGCGTTAGGGGGCCGTCGCCGGCGTGCTGCTGCGTCAGCTTGGCGCTCCAGCTGTACTTAACCCACAGCACACCGCATCCACCACCCATATTGACCCCTCCTCCGCCCACTCTCCTCCCCTCCCCGAGCCCGCCGCACCGCGCCGCCACGACTGCACGCCCGCCTCACGATCATTACCCGGCATTGACCTCCCCTCCCTCTCGTTTCCTCTGTTCTTCCTTTCTGCTCCAACACCATGTGGTACGGCCAGCCCCCACCCGCCGCGTGCCCACAGGTGACTGACCGCCCGCTGCAGTGGCATCTTCGGCTACGTGAACTACCTGGTCGAGAAGGACCGCAAGTTCATCCTCGACACCCTCGTCAATGGCAAGTGCTCCCCGCCCGCTGCCCCCCGCCCTGCCCCGCTGCTAACCGCCGCCAGGCCTTTCGCGTCTCGAGTACCGTGGCTACGACTCCGCAGGTCTGGCCGTTGACGGCGACAAGAGGAATGAGGTCTTCGCCTACAAGGAGGTAGGCAAGGTCGCCAAGCTGCGCGAGCTCATCGACGAGTCCAAGCCCGATCTCACCAAGGTCTTCGACTCGCACGCCGGCATTGCACACACCAGATGGGCCACTCACGGCGTTCCCTCGCGGAGGAACTGCCACCCCCACAGGTACGTACTCCGAGCCAGCGTGCAGCTGGTGGAGATGCACCCCGTACTGACAGCACTCCGCCCGCCAGGTCTGACCCCACCTGGGAGTTCTCCGTCGTCCACAACGGTATCATCACCAACTACAAGGAGCTGAAGGCGCTGCTGGAGGGCAAGGGCTTCAAGTTCGAGACCGAGACCGACACCGAGGCCATCGCTAAGCTGGCCAAGTACATCTACGACAGCCACCCGGACATCGACTTCCCCGTCCTGGCCAAGGCTGTCATCAAGGAGCTGCAGGGCGCGTTCGGTCTGCTCCTGAAGTCGGTGCACTACCCCCACGAGGTCATCGCTGCCCGCAAGGGTTCGCCTCTGGTCATTGGTGTCAAGACGCAGAAGAAGATGAAGGTCGACTTCGTCGACGTCGAGTTCTCCGACGCCGATGCTCTGCCCGCCGAGATGGCCTCGCAGAACGTCGCGCTGAAGAAGGCCAACACCGGCGGCCTTTTGGCGCCTCCGGACAAGTCCCTGCTCCACCGCTCGCAGTCGCGCGCCTTCCTCTCGGACGACGGCGTTCCCATGCCCACCGAGTTCTTCCTCTCCTCCGACCCCTCCGCCATTGTCGAGCACACCAAGAAGGTCCTCTACCTCGAGGACGATGACATCGCCCACATCCACGAGGGCTCCCTCAACATCCACCGCCTGAACAAGGATGACGGCGCCTCCAATGTCCGTGCCATTCAGACTCTCGAGATCGAGCTCCAGGAGATCATGAAGGGTCAGTTCGACCACTTCATGCAGAAGGAGATCTTCGAGCAGCCCGAGTCCGTCGTCAACGCCATGCGTGGTCGTCTGGACATCGAGAACAAGAAGGTTACTCTTGGTGGTCTGCGTCAGTACATCGCTACCATCAGGCGTTGCAGGAGGATCATCTTCATTGCCTGCGGTACCTCGTTCCACTCTTGCATGGCTGTCCGTGGTATCTTCGAGGAGCTCACCGAGATCCCCATCTCCGTTGAGTTGGCTTCCGACTTCCTTGACCGTCAGGCTCCCGTCTTCCGTGACGACACCTGCGTCTTCGTCTCCCAGTCCGGTGAGACTGCCGACTCGCTCATGGCTCTGCGCTACTGCTTGGAGCGCGGTGCCCTGACCGTCGGTATCGTCAACGTTGTCGGTTCCTCCATCTCTCTCCTCACCCACTGTGGTGTTCACATCAACGCCGGTCCCGAGATCGGTGTCGCCTCCACCAAGGCCTACACCTCGCAGTTCGTCTGCATGGTCATGTTCGCGCTTTCCCTCAGCGAGGACCGTGCCTCCAAGCAGCAGAGGCGCTACGAGATCATGGAGGCTCTGGGCAATGTCTCGGACCAGTTCAGGGAGATCCTCAAGCTCGACCAGTCGATCAAGGAGCTCTGCCAGAAGTTCAAGAACCAGAAGAGCTTGCTGCTGCTTGGCCGTGGCGCCCAGCACGCCACCGCTCTTGAAGGTACGTGTTTAGTCACGCAATTTTACTAGCACATCTAACGAGCATATAGGTGCCCTGAAGATCAAGGAGATCTCCTACCTCCACTGCGAGGCTGTCATGTCCGGTGAGCTGAAGCACGGTGTGCTTGCTCTTGTCGACGAGAACCTCCCGATCGTCATGATCCTTACCCGCGACGACATCTTCCCCAAGTCGCTCAACGCCTACCAGCAGGTCATTGCCCGCAACGGCCGCCCCATCATCATCTGCAACACGGATGATGAGGAGTTCCCGGCGGACAAGACGGAGAAGATCGAGGTTCCTCGCACCGTCGACGCCCTGCAGGGTCTGCTTAACGTCATTCCTCTGCAGCTGATGGCCTACTGGCTGGCCGTCGGCGAGGGTCTCAACGTCGACTTCCCCAGGAACTTGGCTAAGTCGGTCACTGTCGAGTAAATTGGTGGTGATGTAAAAGCCCGATAGAGGCAAAGGCGTACGGTAGAAGGGTTTGTGTAGTATGGGATGCTCAGCTGGATATGGGCGGGATGGATATCACGGATTGCCGGATGCTGATGAACGGCCTGTCTGATGCGATTTTCTTTTTAAGCCGGGGAAACCAGATGCCAAGAGGCAGAGATGCGGAGGAAAAAAGAAAAAAAGAAACCTGACGTCCCTGACGTCAAAGCTGCCTGCTTGGTAGGAATGCTCTGCGAGAGCATCTTGCTGTAGTAATATGATCGATGATTTTCTGCATTTCTCTGCTGCTGCTGCTGCTGCTGCTGTTCATGGACGGTGGGGGAACATCGTGCATCCATAATCAGCGGCAAAAAAATCAGCCCCCTTGATGCGCAATCCCTGATACCACCCGGCATGAACATTGCAGTGATGGAATGATTCGATCCGTAGACGTCACCAGCAGTTTCATGTTTGATTAGTGGTTGACCGGGTTCTGCATTCTGCCGCGTTTGCCCAGAAACGAAACAGCGTCATGCGTGGTCCGTGCGGGATCTGACGATCACCGCCTCCAGCTTCATGGTGGGGCAACGGCTGCTGGATGCAAGGTACCAAGACCCTTCTTCCCCTCATTGCCAACACAACAAGCTCAATCACCCCACCGCACCCTTCCTTGACAACCTACTTCGCTTTGTCCAAACCTCGCTCTGTCGCACCACACACCCTAGTAATCCGCCATGGCACCGCTCAAGGGACCCGGTGAAGCCCGCAAGTATGACGGTAAGGCGCCATTCAGATGCTGAGCAGGCATCACAGCTGACGTTGGACATCTCTCAGGCTCGGGACTTCGCATTGGCATTGTGCACGCGCGATGGAATACCAAGATCATTGATTCGCTGCTGGCTGGCACAAAGAAGTCGCTCGCCGCGGCGGGCGTGAAGGATGAGAACATTGTCATCCAAACCGTCCCTGGGAGCTACGAGCTTCCCTTCGCTGTGCAGCGGTAGGTGTCTACCCCCATCTATATTCCGGTCCCATCAGCACCTCTTGCGCAAGCTCGCAGCCAGGGCTGACAGCAAGCTCCCATCCAGGATGTACGCATCGTCGCAAATCCAAGCCTCGTCCGGATCCGGCGGCGGCCTCGTCGCGTCCGCGACCGACCTGCTTACCTCGTCCTCGAGCACCGACCTGACAAACCTCACGTCCTCCAATAAGTCCTCGGAATCGAAGGCGTCGACCGCGCCCTTTGACGCCATCATCGCCATCGGCGTCTTGATCAAGGGAGAGACGATGCACTTCGAGTACATTGCCGACGCCGTCAGCCACGGCCTCATGCGCGTGCAGCTCGACGCCAACGTGCCCGTCATCTTCGGCCTGCTGACGGTCCTCACCGAGGAGCAGGGCTTGCACCGCGCAGGCATCGCGGGCGACAAGGACGACCAGGGCCACAATCACGGGCTGGATTGGGGCAGCGCGGCGGCGGAGCTGGGCGTCAAGAGGAGAGGATGGGCGGAGGGAAAGATGGACGACTAATTCACGGCATGGTAGGCGCGGAATCCATATAATTGGTGAGAAAAGCCCTTAGTAGGCTGGACAGAACGCATTGCGGGTGGGATGGGAGCGTGTCACGATAGCCCTGGCTGGTATAGGCCCGCCTTCTTGGCCTGCAAAGAGCCAAGGGCAACAATGCAACATGCTCAAGGACAGTCGCGCGTTCCGCATTGTGCTCAGAGCCGTCAAGAACGAGGGGCTCTTGTCCTCCCTGCCGAGACAGCATGTTTGTTTGCAGCCCAGCTTGTGTCCCCATCCACAGACATGCCTCCCCCGCGGGTTGTGCATTCGTGCTGATCTGAATGCCGGCATCTACTCAAAAACTGCATCGCCTGCTCGAACGAGGATATTTGCGCGGGCCGCGCGGGCTGAGGCGGCCCTTGGCTGGAGGTTCAGGGCCGTCGCGGTAGCTAGCGGCTGGCTGAAGGACAGCTCTGCTCACGTGAGCTGCACCGAAGCACGCGTCTCGCAGCCATATGTATCCTCAATGTGCCTGAGCTATGTTGCAGAGTAGCCCTGCGGCCGGGCACGCCCCGGGGAGCGCGTTGCGTGGAGATATGCGGCGGAGGGAGTTGTGCGGGCAGCCTGCGATGAAGCCATAGCGCGGGCAGGGGTGCGCGCAGGCTCGCGGACGGCGCGAAAAGCCTTCAGCGCGCAGCGCGGCGCGGGCGCAGCGGACGCGCGGGGTCCGCGAGCGTCGTCGGGGCTGCGAGAGGCGCGGTCGAGCGGCGGGCGTGCTGTGGGCGAGGTGCTGGGTGCTGCAGTGATCGGTAGATGAAGCGTCGACTCTCCCTCCTGCGGAGGCCGCGCTAAATCGCAGAACCTCACCCTGTCTGGAATGCCAGCCAACCTGCCACCTTCACCACCTGCCGCCTCCACCCCGAGCCTGCCCTGCGCCGCGTCCGTCGGTGGCTCCGCGACGCGCGACCCATCGCCTTCGCTTTTCGTCCCCTCGCTCGCGCCCGCGGCGCCCTGAGTCAAGGTTCGGCTGCTCGTGTCCATTTCGCGCTCACCCGCCGCGTCTCAAGACTTCGCGCCCGCCCCGTGGCATCGCTGCACGCGGCCTCTCCTCTCTCACCCTCCCCGCCGCGTCTGCTCTGCCCCCCGACCTGACGAACTCCGCGATGGTCGCACAGTGGGCGTGTGCCAGATAGGATGTCTCGCGCGTCAGCGGGCTTTGCGGACTTCTTTCCCAATGCGCCTTCGGTCCTGAAGGAAAAACGCAAGAAGCCCTCCGACGACTCCCATCTCACGCGCGCGCCGCCGCGTGCCGAGTCCCCGTTGCGGCCGGACAAAGGCTCTGGACACGCTCCGGCCGGGCAGCGCAAGAACAAGGACGCCGGTGCCGACACGCTCGACCAGCAACACCCGCCCGAAGAGGATGACGGAGCGCACCGGGCTGACTCTGGCGACCTCTTGACTGGCGTCGGCTCGGCGAGTTCACTTTCCAGCACAGCTTCCTCGATCTTCAGCAGCAGCAGCGCCTCCCGCCAGACCATGTCGTACCCCGGCACCAGCTCTTCCATCCACGCCCTGACCCCCCTCACCAACACCGAATCGTCGCCGCCAGACAAGGCGACCAGTCCCAGACCGTCGAAAACCTCGAATGACCACATGTCTTTGACAAACACCGCCACCTACAGCGCGCCGCCGCCTGGTGCCTCTCAGAATGCTGCGCCCGCCGAAGCGATCACCCCCGCTACGACGCCGCCTCAGACTCGCAGACAAGCCCGCCCGGGCCCCGGCGAAGACAAGGGCTTCACCGTCGTCTACGACCCCGCGCTAGATCCCAAGATCCCGTCCAACGAGAGACACAAGCGCAAGGCAACATACAGACCCATACCTCGTGATGTACGTTTGGTGCCTTTTTCCCGCACACCGCCATACCATAATGTTGGAGTTTTCTCTGGTCGTGTACCTGGCTAATGCAGATTGAGTAGGAACTCGCGGCGCCACCAGATCCTCGTCTGGCCATAGCCGGGTACACGACCGGAGCCCACAATGCCACGCGGGCGGTGAACAAGGCCAAGCTCAGGCTTGCGCCCTACGCCGTCAAGCCCTACAGCCCCGATAGGAACACCATCGGACCCGGACCTGCGACCAGGATTCTCGTAACGGGACTGGACCCTTTCACGCCGGAGCCCCAGATCCGGACCTTCTTTGGAAGCTTTGGCGAGATCGCGGAGTTCGACAACAAGATCGATCCGGCGACGGGAAGTTTCCTTGGAATTTGCTCCATCCGCTACAGGGACAGCAAGCCGCTGCGGGGATCGCCGGTGCCTGCTGCGACCTCGGCCAAACTGGCAGAGAAGCAAGGCAATGGGCAGCGAATCCAGCTTCGCCAGGTCAAGGTTGAGCTTGATCGCGAAGGTCGGAGAAGCGCGCGGTGTGTTGAGGAGGCGGTCAGGAAAAACCGATTGCGGCAGCAGAAGGAGGAGGCTGCGCAGGCAAAGAAGGCCGCAAGTACCACGCCGGTGATACCTGTTACAGGGCCGCCGCCCGATGCGCCGAAGGGACCCTCGGGCAAGGGCGCAAGACCGCCGCCAGAAGGACCCAGACTCGCTGTGCCTCCTCGGCCCGTTCGCCCTGAGCACGCACTCGTCGAAAATGAACCGATTCTCGAGAAGATCAAGCGCAAGCCTTACATCTTCATCGCGCACTGCTACGTCCCCGTTCTCGGCACCACGATTCCACATTTGAAAAAGCGCCTCAAACTTTACTCGTGGCAGGAAGTGCGCTTGGATCGGACGGGATACTACATCATATTTGAGGATTCCAAACGTGGCGAGGACGAGTGCGAAAGGTGCTATCAGGAGTGCAACATGCAGGCGCTCTTCACATACGTCATGAACATGGAGTGCCAGAAGTATGGAAATCCGAACTACGTTAGGAGTCCCAGCCCGGAGCGCGTTCTTGCGGAGAAGCGGAAGAAGGAGATTGAAGAGGAGATTAGACGAGAAGAGGAGTTGGATCTTGAGGAAGAGAAGAAAGAGCGTGCGGAGAACCTGGACCCTGTCAAGGCTGCCATGGAGAGGCTACACACCGAGTTGCTGGAGCAAATCATGAGCGATATCAAGACAAGGATCGCGGCTCCGGCAATCTACGACTTCCTGGATCCTGCTAGACATGCGGCGAAGCGGAAAGAGTTGGGTGTGCGAGATCCCACTCTGGCTGACGCAAAGACTCCAAATGTGCTTTTCAGCGCCGAGCCTTTGGTCACTCCCAAGTCCAAGTTTGGCAAGGGTAACAAGTCTCTGCGGAAGTCTCTGGCTGCCAATCTCTCGCACGCTCAGAGGAGAGGTAAGGGTGGTCATAATCATGAAGTTAATGCATTCGCGGATGAACGCCGGAGGAAACCCCCTCCAAAGAAACCTCATAATGCCTTCAGGAATCTTCATCGGCAGATGCAGAGCTTCGAGGATGAAGACTCAGATGACGAACAGAGCACCTTCACCAGAGATACTGAAGAGCAGGAAAGCAGGTCCATTAGCCGGATGTCCTCCGCCGCGCCTGAGGAAGAGGATGAGATCATATCAATCCGGCCATCGAAGCGCAGGAAACTCGAGCCACAATGGGGCGATGCGGATACACAGGATGCTCAAGCGCGTCGGCTGTTCCCGCACCTTATCAACAAAGATCCCACGGACATGGCCGATGGCGAACTTGACCAGGTCGTTCATGCGTTCCCGACTACCTCAGAACTTTACAAACGGGCGAAGAGCGAGCTCAAGTTCCGGAAGATTCAGCGAGATGCTGCTGCAGTGTTCGGTGCAGAAGATGACGAAGAAGATTCCCGAGCTGGCAGCGTCCAACCACCGACCGAAGCGGCCACGCCTGTCGAGACGATCGAAGAAACGCCGGTGGAAACACCTGAGCCAGAGCTTCCACAGGTCAAGACAGAAAAGAAGAAGCCGCCCAAGCCGAAGAAGAAGGCTCCCACCAAGAAGCAGGCCCTCGCGGACGAGAAGCCTGAGCCTTCGCCTCTCAAGAGCGAAGTCGAGGAAATGCCGCTTGTCGAGCCGGAACCTGCTGAAGAGGTGTCGAAGTCTGCAGATATGATTCAGGAAGAGATGCTCGCCCGTGATCCGATCTGGGGTTTCTCTATTGACCAGCCCCGGTCGACGATCGAGGAGAAGCTGGATTATGTCATGGACATTGACGGCTGTCAGTTCACAGTCAAAGACATGGAGGATCTTCGTTTCCTCGCTGCAGCGCTCGATGGTGTACGTCCGTCGGCTGTGGGTGATGCTAATCTCTTCGCCTACAAGGAGAAGCAGGTCAAGAAGCTCAACACTGGGCTCGAAGGTGTGTCGTACAAGGAGGTCAAGATCGAGGACTACTACAAGCCCAATCCGACCGGCTGCGCTAGGACGGAGGGAGTCAAGAAGATCCTGGAGTCGGAGAAGTCCAAGTACCTGCCTCACCGCATTCGCGTGCAGAAGGCGCGCGAAGAACGCGAAGCCCTTGCGAAGAGCAATCCGGCTGCTGCCGCACAGCTTGCCAAGGCCGCCGCTGCAGCGAAGCCGGCACCCACGACGACCTCCCGCTCGAACCGTGCAAATAACCGTCGTCTTGTCAACGAGATCAGCACACAGAAGCAGGCACTCGCAGCGGACGGTGGCGACAACATCGCCCTCCGTTTCAACCAGCTGAAGAAGCGCAAGAAGCTCGTCAAGTTCGACCGTTCCGCCATCCACAACTGGGGTCTCTACGCGCAAGAAGACATTTCAGCCAACGACATGATCATCGAGTATGTCGGTGAGAAGGTGCGGCAGAAGGTGGCGGATATCCGCGAGATCAAGTACGACAAGCAGGGCGTTGGCAGCAGCTATCTCTTCCGTATCGACGAGGACAGTGTTGTGGACGCTACCAAGAAGGGCGGTATTGCACGGTTCATCAACCACAGTTGCATGCCCAACTGCACGGCGAAGATCATCAGGGTTGACGGCACGAAGCGCATCGTCATCTATGCGCTCAGGGACATCAAGACAAGTGAGTTTTCTCAGGTATTCCCAGTGAAAAACGTGGCATTGACTGACTTGCGGCTACAGATGAGGAACTCACGTACGACTACAAGTTCGAGCGCGAGCTCGGCAGCGATGATCGTATCCCGTGTCTCTGCGGATCGGTCAACTGCAAGGGTTTCCTCAACTAGTCGCGCGCTCCTTCATTGTTCCTAGCAATCACCCCACAGAGCAGTACCGTTCATGGCGGTCGTCTTGGGCAGTTTCTTCAACACATGCACGGCCCCGCGCTGCATCGTACCACAACATCGACTCTGGGCATGTCGTGCCCACTCGACCGGCTTGCACTTGCTTTTATTCAGCCAAACCACAGCATTTTCTGTTTTTGTGTTCTTCAAAACTCGAAAATTGGGTGGACATTGCATTGGGTGGGCGCATAATTGGACAGAAGGGAGGCCCTGGTCATGGATAATGCGAACTTGGCTTGCAGCAGCTATTACCCGGAAGAGGGGTTTCTTTTGTCGTTTTTTTCTCTTTCTTCAGCATGGCAAAGGCACCGGGAAAGAAGATGTAGGGCAAGACACGGCCTGGGGAGGGGCGATTTTCTGCGTGCGTGCGTATTCATTTCCCGCGGCGGAGCAGGCAGCACGCTTGTTTTGATTCCGAGTTGGCGATCTGTACAAAAGAAGATACCGTAGGTGGAGGAGATGCAATACCATTTGAGAGCAGCCAGGCTCGCTGGCTGAGAGTTGACGCGGAGGCTGGCTTGGGCGTGCAGTGTGCGTGGTGGCCTGAGGCAGCAGCGCTATCGATAAGCGATTTTCCGAAAAGCCCACCGTGCCTAACGCAGAACGACGACCCTCGACGCGCCGCCCACTGCCCTATTCAACACCACCCACCCGCGCCCCGACACCGCCCCAATCCCCTCGACGCCGGACCCCGTCGCCCTCGCTGCCCTCACCATGCCGGCGCCGACCAACACCCTGCTCATCGAGGGTTCCTTCGAGGAGCTCGCCGACGAGCTCGCACAATACCTTGTAAGCCCTTCGAAATAGCGCCGCCGGCCACCACCGCGCACACGACCGCTTCTGACACCCGGTTCTTGCTGCTGTAGGATGCCCTGAAGAAGTCGCAAGGCGACGAGGCTTCGGCCCTCCAGTCCGAGACCGCCCAGCTGCTGGAGGAGAACAAGAAGGACGATGTGCTCAAGAAATTGGTCACGGCCAGCGCCGTCCTGAACGCCGCGCCGGAGAAGGGTGAGGCTGTCCCCGGGAGGAGGAGCGCGTTATGGAAGAACGGAAGCTGACAGCGGCGGGGTGCACCAGAGTTCGCCGCCGCGTACAACCTGCTGATCCACCTCGTGAAGCAATCGCCTAGCGTCAACATGTACCTGCCGCCCATGTGCAAGAACGTGTCCAACCCCATCACCTCGTCGCCCGCCAACAGCGCTGGCCTGTCTCTGTCGGTCTTGACCACCATCTTTAACATCCTGAAGCCGGACAACGACAGCCGTTACCACGTGTTCCTGGCCATCCTGCGCGTCGTCAAGACCTCGTCGAGCTTCGAGAACCTGAAGCCGCAGCTCAAGCACATCGACTCGTGGCTAGCGCAGTGGGAGTCGGACGAGGAGGAGCAGCGCAAGCTGTACCTGGCCATCGCCGACGCCGCCCAGGAGAGCGGTGACGACGAGATTGCCTACCAGTACCTGATCCGCGCCCTGCGCACCATCCCGGCCGAGGAGGCCGCCAACCCCGAGGCGCGCGAGCTGAGCCTGCGCGCGCTCAAGACGGCCCTGATCCACCCGGCGCACTACGACTTCCAGGACCTCACCGCGCTCGACAGCATCCAGGCGCTGCGCAAGTCGGACCCCGTGCACTTCGAGCTCCTGGAAATCTTCACCTCGGAGCTCCTCGACGACTTCAACGACTTCAAGGACGAGCACCCGGACTTCGTCGACAACGAGCCCGGCCTGGACGCCAAGGCGCTGGACCGCAAGATGCGCCTGCTGACGCTGGCCTCGATCGCGGCGCAGGCCACGGGCCAGACGCGCTCGCTCCCCTACGCCCACATCTCCAAGGCCCTGCAGATACCCTCCGCCGAGGTCGAGATGTGGGTCATCGACGTCATCCGCGCGGGCCTCGTCGAGGGCAAGCTCTCGCAGCTCAACCAGACGTTCCTCATCCACCGCGCCACCTACCGCGTCTTCGGCGAGAACCAGTGGCGCGAGGTCGCGTCCCGCCTCGACATGTGGCGCAACAGCCTGACGGGCGTGCTGGGCGTCATCCGCGCCGAGAAGGAGAACTTCATCCTGCAGAAGGAGCAGGAGCTGCGGGACGCGGAGACTAAGGCGCTGCAGGCGGGTCAGAGCGGTGGTGCTGGTGGTGCTGGTGCTGGTGGTGCTGCTGGCGCGGGTGGGAGGAGAGGTCAGGGTCAGAGGGGTGGTGGTGCGCAGGCTCAGGTTGAGGTTGAGGCGGAGTAAGGCTGGATTGGATGCGAAGATGGGTGGTTAAAAAGGGATAAAGAGAGTAAAAGGAACCCCTTGTTTTTCTCCTCCACATACGAAAGGAATGCCGTGGGCTTTTGTTCCATTGAGCGGCACCAGGCGAGTGGAAAGGAGACGCAATGTGAGGAGGGAGTGGAAGAAGAGGGCAAAATTCTTTTTTTTTGTTTTTGGAAGAGCGCGTGGCTTCTTCGATAGAAGGTTGATATCAGGATGTTGCGTGGTTGGTTTTAAACACTACGGTGTTTGACCTTCCACTGCTGCTGCTGCTGCTGCTGCTGGATGAATTGTGATGATATTCAATACGCGTATGGACTTTAGTTTTGTGAGAGGAATTTTTTGGGGTGATGGTGCTGCTGTTGTGCTTTTTTCTTGGTGGCTGACTTGAATACATGCGTTTTTCCGGTAAAAACGTGATACATAGCCATACTATCCACTGGGCGCTTGAATACATAGGGTTTGCCGACTACGGTAAGCTTTAGGAGGCGATTTAAGCAAGGAAGAACAAACCGCGTCCTATTTCGTTTTAAGACAGAAATATCAGGCTGGAGTCTACAGGGTGGAACAGGAGCAGCGCTTATCATATTCCGCTCCCGATCACGGTGGTCGCTAACTCTCTCTTACGGGTTCCTCACTGCCTATAATTTGCGCCGTAACACAGACTTTTAACTCACCTAAGTTCTCACAGTAGCCTACCGGTCCATAAACTGCTCTTCTCCTCTCTTTCTCCCACAACGACGCTGCTTGTAGACTTGTTGGAGAGAGAAACTTACCTCTGTTGCTGGTGGGTTGTCCGCATATGCCCCCCTCTCTCACTGCTATTGAACGCCCTGCTGACTGAATGAGCCAGCACAAGTCTGGAAACCGGGATAAACTGGTGCACTGTCCCTTGGGAAGAGACACAAGCGACTTAGGTCCAACGCCAGTGCCAGGTGGCGGGAAGTTTGGTGAAATTGAGCTCATTGGGGAAGTACGATACGTGGATAGTGGGGGCTCGTGAGAGCTGGAACGCCATATCTGCGAGATGCCTCTCGGGGGCGGGGGAAAGCTATAAGAGACTATCGTGGTAGTTGTGGTAATGGTGATTAAAACTTGCTAAAACAGCTATGCGGTTTTTCTTTCTTACTTCACTTCCCATCCGACTTTCGTCATCTTGAGGGCTGTACAAGGAATCGATCCAAAGATAGGGTACTTTCAGACTGCACCAGACGATCTCAGGATTTTGGTAGCTCTTAAGCAAGTTTCTGAATGGTACTCCAGCGAACGTATTTTTGAGATTTTCTCGAGCTGTTTTGCGCGGTGGCCTGACCAGATTTCTCCAGCGGTGGTTCAAATTTGCATACTTCCAGTTCGGGTATCTGTGAGCTTCCGAGAGGGACTGCTGGGTGTATAATAAGCATTCTTCGTCTTATTTTGTGGAATTCCGGCACCGAGAAATCTTTTAGGCACTCCTGTAAGTTCTGTCTCCGGGTTACACTCCAGCGCGCAATGTTGAAGCCAGCTCTCCGGCCTTTGGGAAACACATGGTAAAAGCAGTAATCTGTTATCCAAAACAACGCGCTAATAGCATGAACTTCTCCGATTTCTTAATATTGGGCGCATAGTCCTGATATTTGATTTAACTTTCACCTAAACTACGAGGGTTATTTTTACTTATTTGCGGTCAACTTCTGTGCGTGCAGAGAAGATAAAATCCCCCATGGGCGAATTTCGCTACCTTTCGGGGATGTATGCGATTCTGAGGCGTTATGACCTATACTAGACAATCCTATGAAACGTTTTCCGCCATGGTTCGGGTGTTTTCACGGATGAGTACGGATGGTCAGTGACTGTTTGATTGAGCTGTTCTTTGTTGAAGTTACCGCAAGGTTGAGATTATCATCCTCCCTCTGTCTTCTACCGTAAGACAGCACAAAGGGCCTAAAGGGAATTTCCAATAAATCAAGGTAAGCGGAAACTTGACTGAATGACTACAGGACTTGTCTCGTCATTGACGATTAAGCGCGTCCGTCCACAGTCTCTGTGCTATAGCAGGTCTAGATCCAGGAAGTAACCACAGTGATCGGAGATGTAATTCTTTAAGAAGCGCTGTGAGCAACCGTCAAAAACCACTGTCTAAAGTCACGGGAAGGAAGATTATACTACGCACGTGACTTAAGCGTAGCTCTCGGGACTATGTATAATTAGAGCACCTAGGAAAGAAAGCAAATATTTTGCGTACCTGGAAGCGATTCTTTCTCTATGCGTAAATCTTTCTCCTCCATCTCGAGTTTCTACTTCTTCCTTGTAATCTCTTCTCACTCCAGAAGAACTGGTGTAGATCTGGAGAGAGGTCTAGAGAAAAAGACGAGAGAGAAATTGACTTGCTGATCAAAACCCTAATTCTCCGGGTACCAGAGCAGTCGTCGCTCCCGATTTCCGCCGTCAAAAGACGCCGTGATTGACGTGTCCACATCCGCCAAGCCGTTGTCTCTGAACGGAACACCGTAAGCGAGAAGCCGAAGATCCCATCCCACCTGCACCCACTCCCATCTCCTCCCACCGCCACCACCGCAGGACACCACGAGCCCCACCCATCACCGCCATGCCTCTCATCCTCTCCAGTTCCCCTCTCTCTTCGTTAGCTCAAACCCTGGAATCGGATGCCACTACCGCGGGAGAGAACGGCTTTCTCGTTGTCTACGCTTCGCTGGTCAACGGGACGAGTTGGTGTGGGGATTGTAGGAGCGCGGAGCCGGTTTTGGAGAGGAAGTTTGGGGAGAGGAAGGCGTGGTTTGTTTATGCGGGCAACATCCCTGAGTACGTTGGAGGCTTCCGTTTGCTTCTTTTGTTTTTTTTTCGTTCAAGAGGACGTCGTCTTTCTTGGGCTCGAGCTTTTGTGGGTTTGGGCGGGAGGGTTGTCGGGCGGGATGAGAGGGGGACGAGAACGTCTTGTAACTTTGAAACGCTTAATAGGAAGACTTCATTCTGTCTTGCGGAGGTTCTAGAGAGAATGACGGAAGGTAGAGCCAGACTGCGCTTTGAATAAAAGCTGACAAGGAGGATATCGCAGATGGAAATCGCCTGAAAACCCGTGGAGAAAGGCGCCGTTCAATGTCACCCATTTGCCGACGTTGATAAAGGTCACGCCTGAGGGTGTAAGTTGGCTTTCTTCCTGAGGTATAATTTGGGGAAGCACGATGCATTAACAAGCCGACGAGATACACAGAAATGGGAGAAGCTGGTTGAGGCTGATGTGTATAATCAGAAGAAGTTGGATGCTTTCGTTGGCTTCTAATTTTGGAGCAAGTCAAGCAACTAAAGATCTGTTTAAATATAGATCTTTGAGCTAGATATAGAAGGGAGACGAATTCTAGTCAGGCCGAAAATCAAATAAGTAATATGTACCAGACAGGTATATCATGCTACAGACTCAAGCTTCTGGAGAATCTCTTCTACAAAATTCTAGTTCCAGCCGACCTCCGCACGTCGCAGTTACCCGGCGCTCACCATCCGCCGATACCCCAAGCTCCAATACCTCACCCCGCAGCATCTCCGCTCTTACACCGCAAGCACTCTGCCAAAAAAAAAAACCAAAGATCCATCCACCCTCCCCTCCCCTCCCCTCTACTCTCAAAACCTAAACATCACCACCCCCGCCCTATCCCCATCCACCCTCCTCCCCCTCAACCACTCCTCCCCCATCCCCCCAACCCCCAACCCGCCATTAATCACCAAACTCACGCACCGCCCCAACAGCTCCACGTACCTGCTGCCACCCCTCAGCCTCTCGTGCATATGCTCCACGCTCAGCTGCGCATCCAGCCATTCGCAGATCTGGCGGTGCTGGAGCTCGGGCGTGTAGCCTGAGGCAGCGCGGCCTGCGAGCATTTGGGTTAGGGTCCAGGGGCTCCAGGCTAGGACGGGGATGGTGGGGTCGTCGTCGTTGGTGCGGGGGCGTTTGGGGTTGTGTTTGTGTTTGCTGGTGGGAGCAGACGATGAGGAGGAGGAGGAGGCGAACGAGGTCGCGGAGAAAGCGGAAGAAGAGCGAGAGGGTGGGGGAGGAGAAGGAGGTGGGGGGAACGTGGTCGATGATGGGGCTTTTACTGGGACGACGAGTGCGGGACAGCCGTCGAAGAGGTGGAAGTGTAGGGTGCCGCAGCCGGGGCGGCGGGATGTCGACCACATGTTTGCGCGGAAGGGAATTATGCCGGTGAAGAGAATGAGCATGCGGGGGGTGGGGAAGGCGTGAGTGGGGTCGGGGTCGCAGAGGGAGAGGACGGAGCTACTGGAGGTAAGGAGGGCGCGGGCGAGGGACTCGTCGGCTGTCGGTGGGAGTTGTCAGCGGATGGGAGGCTCAAGGGAGGATTTGTTGATGGGCTCGACAGGAGTCTGGGGTAAACACGGGTCGAATTGTTGTTTACATTGTCAGCATTGAAGGAAAGGGTTTAACTTACACTTGATGAACGGTCCCATAAACTCCGCAATAGCGAAGTCATTCGCCCTCGGTACCTCCGGCGTCCTCCCACTCGCAAAAAGATACGGACAGAACCAGCCCTTGGCGTACGCTCCATGGTCTCTCGTCGGATACGCTCCCTTGAACCTCAAGTCCGCATCCACACCCATGAGCTTATGCTTCACCTGCACCCGCAACGTCTTGACGTTCTCCGTGACGATCAACTTATCCTCCTCGGGCAAAAGGTGCTCCAGCATTCCCACATCAATCGCCTGCTCCACGACCTGAAACACGGCCAACTTGACCGCCATACTCCCCTTGATGGCGTCCGCACCCGTTGACACGATCTCGGCAACAAAGCTATCCGACCCAAAGGCGTCCTGGATCAGCGTGTCAATGCCTTCGACCATGGGACCGCCGGCGGCGGAGAAGGCGGCGAAGAGGATGGCGTCGCGGTAGCGCACGTTGGGGACGATGACCGGGTTGTTGTCGCCCCAGGGGGATAGGGTGCGGAAGTTCTTGATGGCGCCGGTGGTGGTGCTGACGCCGGCGCGGGCCATTCGGCCCATGAGAGTGTCGCCGAAGAAACGGGTTACTTTGCTGGTGGCCATCTCGTCGGGTTGGAGGGGTGGTGCGTCGTCGTCATCGTGATGGTGATGGCGGTGGCCGTGCTTTCTCTTGTGCTTGTGTCGGTGTTTGCCTTTGTGGTCGAGTTTGGGTGATTCGGAGAGGGGAAATAGGTGGTGGGTTTGGGCTAGAGAGCCGGAATGGTCCCATTCGCTTTGGTGAGGTGGAGCGGGGTCTCGATGATGCGCGGCAACTTGTGGGCGAAGTGGGAGGGAGGATGAGATGTGCTCGAGCTCTTCTGGTGGCAGCTCCTCGACTATCTGCAAGATGATCTGCTGCTTGTCGATGGACAGTTGATCAAAAGCCTCGTCGGGTGATCTGTGAACATGGTTCATGTCGATTGTTGACGAAGGGACGCCGACTGAATGATGGTAGGTGTTGATGTTGGAGTACATCTGCTCTTGCAACCAATACGCCGCTGCCAGGTACTGCTGCAGGGTCTCGGACTGTGTGGACGACGGGATTTCGGGGCGCCGAGAGCTTTTTCCTGCGGCGGCGTAGGGGTCTATGCCGTCTCGCGGCTCCAAGACCTCGTAGGGAGGTGGGAGGTCTGCATAACCCGCCATGGTAGGGGCTGGAAAAGGAACAAGATAGATTCAAGGGATCACGTCCAGACTGACAAGACGGGAAACAAAGTAAATCAAACGAGAGAATTGATTGATTCGCATGAGGATATCTATGAGAAGCAGAGAAAGAGAGACCAGATACAATGCAAAGAAGAGGGGGAGCTATATACCTGGTCAGATAGGAAGTGGAAACAGACATGATGAACGATTCGGGACGAGACGACGACTCGGGTTGGGGGTTAGACTTCTCGTGTTCGGGTTGGTATACTTAGGAACAAGGCCCTGCGTGACACGCGCGGACCACATTGAGCCTTACGGCTTGGTTGGCGTGGAAGAGTGGCCGAGGAGAGCTTGCATAGCTTAACTGGCTGGTGGCTACTAGGAGGAGATCCTCCCAGTGCATGCGCCTGGATGGAAAAGGAAGAGGCGCAGCTGGGCACGGCGTTGAGCGTACCAAAGCTAGAACGGGTGAGTAGAAGGACGCCGGCGAATGCGAGACGGTGCTGACGGCGTGAGTGCTCCCGAGAAAGAGCACTCCGGAACGCCAAGGGAACCGCATCAGACGTCTACGCGTCGTGCAGCGAGTGCCAAGCTGAGCATTGGGCGGGAGCTGGTGCAGACAAAGGGTTACAGGAATGTCGGCGGGTCGGCGCAGAGCGGGATCGGCGCGGGGCTGCTTGCGGCGTGCGGGCCCATGTCATCACAAAGAAGCTGCCGCTCACCTCTCCACAATCCCGACCAGCCTCCCCGCGCTCCGCCCTCCTCATCCTTCCCCTCGCCTGCCGTCGACAGCGCCCCGCCCCGCTGCCAGCATGCCGTACTACGCCGAGGCCGACGAATGGAAGGACGTCGAGCCTATCCCGCTCGACGAGGGCGGCCCCAACGCCCTGGCCGCCATCGCCTACTCCGACGAGTATGACGAGGCCATGAGCTACCTGCGCGCTGTCATGGCCAAGAACGAGATGAGCGACCGCGTGCTGGCCCTGACCGAGGACATCATCGACTCCAACCCGGCCCACTACACCGTCTGGTGCGTCCCCGTTCGTTCCCCCCCGCAGAGCGATCAGAGTGGCTAATGTCGCGTGCACCCGCCTCCAGGCTGTACCGCGCAAAGGTGATCCTCACGCTGGGCAAGGACCTGCGCGAAGAGCTGGGCTGGCTCAACGATGCCGCCCTCCGGAACCTCAAGAACTACCAGATCTGGCACCACCGTCAGATCATCGTCGAGGCCCTAGGCGACAGCTCCGGCGAACAGGCCTTCATCAAGCAAATGCTAGTCAAGGACTCGAAGAACTACCACGTCTGGAGCTACCGCCAGTGGCTGGTGCGCCGCTTCGATCTGTGGGAGAGCGGCGAGCTGGACGCCGTCGAGTCCCTCCTGCGCGAGGACGTGCGCAACAACTCGGCCTGGAACCATCGCTGGTTCCTGGTCTTCGGCGGGAACCCGGACAACCTGTCGCAGAAGAAAGTGCTGGATCGCGAGATGGAGTATGCTACAAGGCCCAACCAGCGTTAGTCGTGTGATGCTAACGGAACGTCAGTTACGCCAAAGCTGCCGTCAGGCTCGCGCCCCAGAACCAGAGCCCGTGGAACTACCTCCGCGGCATTGTGCGTCAGGCCCACCTGCCCCTGTCGACTCTCAAGGATTTCGTGCTGGAATACGCCCCGGTGGACAAGCCCGATGAGGTCAGGTCGAGCCACGCCCTCGACCTGCTCGCTGAGATCTATGCCGAGGAGGAGAGCAGCAAGGAGGCCGCGGCCAAGGCGCTGGATCTGCTGGCTGAGCGCTACGACCCCGTCCGCCAGAACTACTGGAACTACCGGAAGGCGCTGTTGGACCAGCCCAAGGTTGTTGCGTGACCCAGATAGTCATTGTTGAGTTCTTGTATGATACCCCTCCTTCAAAGTAATCGCAAAAGTCACTTCTGACTTCTGTTTCTGGTTGCTGCTTAACGAGCCCTGATTTATTGAAGCCGTTTGTTTTACTTTAGCCTCTTCTACTGAGAAACCGAAAACGCCTGCAACCCTAAACTCAAAAATGTATCTCAACCTCTCCTTTCCTCCCTTCGTCGCTACTCGTGTCCTGGCGCAGTAGACTCGCTCGGAACATCCGCGTTGGGCGGCATCTCCTTCTCCACATCCCCATACTCCTTCCTCCACTGGTGCAGCTTCTCAACCGTGACATCGTTCCCTCCACAAAGAACAATGACGACCTTGCTGTCCTTGGTCAACTTCTTCCCCACCACCTTCTCCAAGCGCCCATCATAGCACAAGGCCACATTAACCCCACACGCCATCTCCACCATCAGCCTCTCATCGTCCGCAAGCCGCCAACACCCCATGGCCGCCTCGCGATCATCCAGCACCACGCTCTTGATATTCTTCCTCTCCCTCGCCAACCTAAACGTCATCTCCGACACCCTACTCGCCCCAAGACTCTTCGCCCCAGACGTAATCCTCGGCAAGCTCACCAGCTCCCCAGCCTCCAGTGCCGCATTCAAACTATGCGACCCCCTCGTCTCCAACGCCAAAACCGTACACTCCTCCTCCCCCCACCCCACCTCCTCCATCGCCATCACAACCCCATTCAACAACCCCCCTCCCCCCACACTACAAACCACCACATCCGGCACCCCCGACTCCCCCCTCTCCCGCATCTGCGCCGCAACCTCATGCACCACACTCCCATTCCCAGCCCAGATATCCGGATGGTCGAACGGGGGTACGTACACCCCATCAGCATCCCTAGGCAACACCTCCCGCTGCAGAAACTCCCCCGCCTGCGCGAGATCCTCTCCCCGCACAATCACATCCGCCGCCCCCGCGGCCCGCAGCTTCGCAAGCATCCCCGGCGACGTGGTTACGGGCGTGACGACGGTGGCGGGGCGCCCGAGGGCGACGGCGGCGGTTACGCAGGCGAGGCCGGCGTTGCCGCCGCTGCTGGCGTAGAAGTGCACGGCGTGGGGACGCGGGTGCGTGCTCAGGCGGCAGAGGAGGTAGTGGCCGATGCCGCGGGATTTGAAGGAGCCGGAGGGTTGAAGGAGGTCGAGTTTGAGGAAGATTCTGCTTCTGCGGTTTAGTACCTGTATCTGGGTTGGAGGGTTTTTTTTTGGTGGTGGAGTTGGGGATGGGGGGGTTGGATGAGGGGTGAGGAGGGCGGGAGGGGGTACGAAAAGCAACGATGAAAAGATGGCGAGGGTAATGAGATGATGATTGATGCAAGAGAGAGGAGGAAAGGAACAGTTCGACCGTACCATCCCGCAGCACGTGAGAGGGCTGTCGACTCCATGAGGGGAGTGAGGTTCCAGGGCTTAGCGGAGGGCGTGAGGGAGATGGTTGGGGGTGCGGCGGAGACGTGTGCAGTAGCACACTCGGTGAGCGCGATTGATCCCATCTTGGCGTGCTAGCAGAAGCACTTGTCGATGAGGTAGTAGTGGAGGCTGTGGTGGAAGCAGAAGCTGTAGGAGTTCGGCGGATTGTAAGTGCAAGGACGACAGGGAGAGACAGCGGCATGCAGAGGCAACCAACAATATGTAGAGCAGGAGTGCCTGGCTCACGGATCGATGGGGACCCGAGTATGCCGAAGTAAGGAGGCGGAATTGGGATGAGTGAGGGCGAGGAGGAAACAGTGTGAGGGGAAGGTCGGGATATATACCTCAACGCATGCACCGGCCCCTCCTCAACCACCACAAACACGCACACCCTTGAGACTAAAACGCTATGACTGAGAGTCCAGACAGAAGCCATCCGTGATGGAGAAGGTCTCCTGCCGGGAACCGCGAACCATCCATGCACGACTCGCCCTATGCCGGGGGTAGCCGCGTTATCCAGCCAACCACCGCCCCGGTGACATAACGCAAACTCCCGATCTCGCAACCCGTTCCAACCTGCTTCTCCCGAACCGGTTCACCGAATGGAGCAATAAAATCCATCCCAGCGCCCATCATCGGATCCACACCGTCGAGCGTAGCCAAACCATGCGGGGTAAAGGGCGCGCTGCTAATCGGAATCCAGGAACGCGTGAGGGAGCTTATTCGTCACAGCGCATCAGCCGCGACTCTTTTTCTCCCTCAATCCTCCATGGTGCTCGTTCACGGAGAAGTGGATCCCCCTTGTTTCCCTTACCCTATAGGTGGGTATCGCATCTGGACGCTAGCGCGGCAGTTGTTTTTCTGTGCAACGGAAGGCCGTCGACCGCCAGAGACAGCAAATTACGGCGCACCCGGCCTATCAAGTCGCAATATAACGCTGACTTTGCCCCTGTTCTCACGCCCCATCTCCGTCGCGCTAAGCGGTCGGATGCAATGCCCACCTGTATAGTCCTATCAGTCGAGCCTATTGTCGCCCTCCATCTCCTCCTCGTCTCGTCATGTTCTTCCTAGTCATTTTCGTGGTGCGCATGGTCTGCTCCACATGTGAAGGCCCGGCCCTGTCGAAGCCCGGAACTCCAGCTGAGTGGATGGCGGCAGCATAGCATCGCCATCTCCCACCCCTCCCCCGGCGACAAGAAAGATCATCTCTCCGTGAAGGTGCGGGGATCCGCAGGGAGTTGAGAGATCCGTCCGGAAAGGCCTCTTGCTTCAGGACGGAGAGAAACGCGACGATGCTGCTCGTTCCGGAAATTTACGATGGGAGTCGGAATCGCGGCCTCGATGAGTCGAAACGGACCTTGCAAGGCTTGCTTACCCTCCTCTTTTCCTATGGGAAATCCCGGGCCCTGAACAGTGCTGATACCGATGATCGCGAGAATAGAATCTTCCGTTCGCTCGTCGCTCGTAAGGTCGTCCGTCTGTAGGTCACAAGCTTAGGAGAGAACCGGAGGGATGGTGTCGACCGAGGAGAGATCGGCGTGGGTGTGCAGGGAACCTTGGCCCGACGAGGCATTTGATGTTTGCGTTAGCTTTCTCGTCTCCACGTGGAGATAGGTGACTCTGCATCGACGGGCCGGGTAGCTTGGATGCAAGGATGCCAGGAGAGTAGGTGAAACTGCGATATGACGTCGCCCGTGACCTCGTTTGACAAGGGCCAACGCTGTACAAGAGAAGATAGCGGGGAAAACGGATTGCTCGTGTTCTGGGGTGTTGGGACACTCGTATGCATTGAGAAAGGATCAATTGGGATGAGCGCTCCCTCGTGTTGGAAGTACGACACGTATCCAGTCAGGCTCTGCATCTCTCCATTTTTTCTGTTACAGATCGTCGATATGTGTACACGGTCAATCCGCACATGCAGGAAAGGGGAAGAAAAATTAGTTTATAATCGTTTCCGGCGCCGTGTGACCCATTCGAACGCGGACTTTGCAAACGGTGAGATTTGGAGGCCTCCTCTTCCTCGCGCTACCAATAACCAACCAACTGCTGAACTCCATAAACGCCGGGCAGACAGCCTGGGAATCCGCTGTTCTTCAATTCCCCAAATCTGGTCATGCGCCCCCCCGAACACCAAGGTCGTGCTGTTATAACGAAAAATAATCATCTACGCCAAAAAGGAAACAGTAACCAAGAGCACCCAAGCTCGGAAAGACGGAAGCTGATCGTTCGAGGTCATCGGGTGTATGTGGTGGTCGACTGAACAGCTACTGACGGGCCGGCGGATGCAGTTGCGACGCATCTGTTTCAAAACCTCGTGGCCGCGTCATCTGGGCGCTATTCGCATGCGTCGAGCCAGGCGGACTGCTGTGAATTCTCAAGCTCCCAGAAAAGCTCACTCGTGCCGCCGGTCTGGCCAGATTGGACGGTCTGGCGTGAAAAATACTGCCGAGGGTATCGTGCGAAAATTGAAGTAAATGGCGCAAAGTTACGCTTTTTTAGCTGTTGTACCACGGGCTCTCCTCGTAAGATTCAAGGAGGAGGTATGTCTCGTAGGGCATGCCTCGTGGCACCAGCTTCTTCTCAGTCGACCTCTTGCCCTCGTCAGGGTTCTTCGTTTCCTCTTTGGCCTTCGCCTTCTCGGTAGATGACTTGTCCTCGTCAATTTTGACGTCGACCTTCTCCTTCTCCTTCTCCTTCTTCTTCTCCGCCTCCGTCTGAAGCCTCAGCTCCTCATCCGACATGTAGTAATCTGGCTCGAAGCTGACTTCCCTCCATGCCCAGAAAAGCTTACGCCAGTAGCAAGCTTGAGCAGCCGGGGTGAGGTAGCGATCTCTGAAGGTCTTGACGCTGTTGTCGGCAATGCGCTTGGCCTCATCCTGATGTTGCAGATAGTACTCCATCTTCCAGTGCATGTCGGAGAAGTCGCGCTCGACCTGGATGAAGTTCTGCTCCGGGCCGGATGGGACCAGAACGTTGTGGAAATTCTCGAGCCAGTGGAGCTTGTGGATGACGGTGAGGGAGTGGCAGTTGAGCAGGTACTTGAGACGGCCGGAGTAGGTGTGACCTTCGGTGTGCACGGGGAACATGTATTTGCAGTGCTTCGACATGGGGATGAGGTTCTTGGGCTCACCCTCGCCACCCCACTTGATCTCCTCAATGTCGGCCCATTCCTTGCCCTTGGACACCTTGAGCAAATCGGTGCGGACCTGAACGAGGCCAGCAGGAGCCTTGGCTCCTCTCCAGATGGCACGCGGATCCTTCTGCTCAAACGGAACCTCGTCGTGCTCAATGGATCTGAGCAGCGCATTGTATTCGCCAGCCGGTCCCTCCCAGCTGTAGAAGCCAAAATCGGGCATCAGCCACAGGTTGTCATCGTGCGGCTCGCGGGTCAGGGCCCAGGTGGTTGCGGAGGTTTCGTTGTTGTAGACGGCGAAGTAGGCGCCGTCGTCGACGACGAAGGAGAACTCGATGTTGGGGATGTCGCCGGGATAGGCGGTGATGGCGCGCTGGATGGACTGCAGGACGGCGAGGGTGCGCTGGCGGTAGTCGCGGCGGCGGGCGCCGCGGGCGTTGAGGATGAAGAGCTGGAACGGGCGTCAGTACTCGGGCGGGCATTCGAAGGGGCGGCGGGCGGCGCACCTGGCGGTCGTAAATCATGGCGCGGATGATGCCATCGATCTTCCACCCGATCTTGACCTCGTCGGGGGTGATGTTGCCGACCTTCTTGCGGTGGGCCACGGCGCGGTCGATTTCGGCCCACAGCTTGGGGAAGGCGGCGTCGCACTGCTCGGGCGACAGACCGTAGTTCTTCGCATCGCGCTTTGCGTCGAACTGCCAGCCGTCGGCCGGGCCGGGCTGCGAGAGGGTGGGGGCGCCGGCGGCGTCCTTGCTGCCCTGGTAGCTGAAGGGGACGGGGTCGGCGGAGCGCGAGGTGTAGGTGGTGTAGCCGAGCAGCAGGAAGATGAAGAGGGTGAAGCCAACGAGGCCGGCGGCCCGCTGGTTCGTGAGGAGGGCCATGGCGGTGGTGGGCGTGGGAGCGGAGGGAGCGGGCGGACAGAGGAGGCGTGGCGGCCTACGGGGCAGCCGGTGGGTTAAGTTATCTGAAGACGAGGCAGGGGAAGGGCCTCACATCAGCATTGGCGCGCCGCACACGAGCGGCCCGGGCGCTGAAATCGGGCCTGGGGGCGAGCCCTACCAATCTGGCGCCGCATATTTTACACACTTTACTGCGAACAGATGCCTAAGCCGCGTCAACACCCGCCGCGCGCCGCGACGCTTGCGACCGCGCCGGCGCTGCTGCTGCAAGCGCTGCGCGGCGCCCCCGCCTGCTTCTCCGCTCAGTGCTGCGGGCATCGCAGCGGTCAGGGGGGCGTCCAGCAGGTCCAGCAGGGCTGTGGCGGCGCCCGACCGGCGCTCACTGGCTCGTCCCAACGGCGTCGCACGTTGGCGAAGCCGGGCTGCGCAGCATTCCTTGGCGCCGCCGGTCCGCGAAAAAAGGGGCCGCCGCGGCAGCGCGCGCAGTCGCAGTCGCTTCCGGCGACGTTGCTGGCGCAGCCTCGTCGCCGTCCGACTTCCGCCTCGGCAGCGTGTGCGGCGGGGCGCGTCCGCGCGCGCGGCGATCGGGCGCGCCGGGGCGCGATGCCATGGCTGCAGGGCGTGCTGCGCAGGTAAGACGAGAGAGCTTGGCCACAACCGTAAGTTATACGAGCTGGCGGCAGCGGCACGGCTGGCGGGCTGCGGCTGGACGGGCGCGGCTGGCTGGCTGGCTGCGCATGGCAGCTGCGCTGTCCGTGCCTGCCCATCGCGGCAGCTCGAGACAGCCGGGGTCGTATCGCGCCGTGTACGGCAGCAGCTGCGTGCCTGCCCTGCTCGCCCTTCCCCGCGTTTGCACGAGAAGGTGCGCGGCTGATCGCCTTGCGCAATCCCTGCAACACTCGCCCTGAAACTCGTCGCCTCTTGGCCTGCCGGGCGTTTGTCGCACTCGCAGGCCGCGCCGTGGGAGCAGCCGCGGCGCGCTGGCGTGACATAGGCTTGGACGGAAACAGCCTCCAGAGCCTATCTGCGCTCCGCCAGCAGATCGGACGCGACCCGAGCGGATGCTTCCGGCTGTTCTGGCGCTGTGTCATCTCGAGATGAAGGGACCGTCTGCCGTGCATACGACGCTGTTGGCTCAACACCATTGGCCTCCGCCCTGCGAACGCACGCGTTCTCCAGGGCTGCGTCAACCCAAATCTCCCTGACCTGCGCCATCCCGGCAAGGAACATCTTGTCTTCGCCGCGCCCAAGAAACCTACAGCCCGCCCGTCTGGATGGGCTGTCCCTCGGTACGAAAGATACGCGTTCCTGGACGCGCCCCGGGCCAACCGACGCGAGTCAGCTCCCGCAGCCAAATTGTTCCACGTCAGCCTACCAGATCCCAGATAGGCAAGTTGAATAAGGAAAAATCCAATACGAATAATGGCGTCAGGTTGGAAGGCTGTCCGTGGAATTGACTCAGGCCTGGCCTTGTACAGGGCGATCACTGACACAGAGCTCTCCAGCCCACCCCGAACAAGACAAGCCAAGTCCCTCAGAAATCTGTCCAACGCCGGAAGCATCTGTTGGATTGATTCAACGCAGATCGCTCACTCGTGTCACTGTTCGACGCCCTTCCGCCAGTGCTATTGTAAGCAAGTAAGATGTCGTGCGGGGCCGTCCTCCCGCCCCACCCACTGCTTCGTCCTCCTGGCTGCCGATTAACATCACTTGCCACACTTCACCTGTTTCTTGCTGTCTCGAAGAAATTGCACTCAATTGACCAACAACATGGCGCCTGTCACTCTGTACGACCTCCCCAGCAGGGACCCCTGCGCCTGCTGGTCTCTCAATCCGTGGAAGAGTAACCTGCCTGCCAACAGCCCCAGCGAGGCGTGGCTGACCCTTCGCAGCGCGCATGATCCTCAACTACAAGAACATCGACTACAAGACCGAATGGCTTGAGTACCCCGATGTCGCCCCGACGCTGAAGGCGGCCGGCCTCGCCCCCAATGAGGAAGGCATTGCCTACACCATCCCCGCGGTGCGCCTACCCGACGGCACCTACGTCATGGACAGCCTCAAGATCGCCCATGAGCTCGAGAAACGGTACCCAGAGCCGTCAATGCACCTGGACTCGGATCTTGTGCTCACCGTGCTGGACACGGTACCCGCTGCCATCAAAGCTTTGTCGCCCCTCTACATTCCCCGCGTTCTCCGTAACGTCTTGACCGAGAAGAGCCAACCCTACTTCAACGAGACGCGCGAGAAGCGTTTCGGCATGCCCGTCTACCAGTACGAGAAGGAAAATGGCGGCGACCAGGTCTGGCCGGCCGCCAAGGAGCCCTTGGAAAAGGTCGCAGCTCTGCTGAAGAAGCGTGAAGGCCCTTACATTCTGGGAAACGAAGGTACGGATGCACTGAGTCGACGTGTCTCTTATGTTGCGTTCGTATTGCTGACGGACGCGCAGTGTCCTACGCAGACTTCGTTGTTGTCTCACTGTTGCACTTTATGAAGAGAGTCGGGGAAGGTTCGTACGACCGTATCGTTGCTCATGACAAGGCCTTCGACGACCTGTACAAGGCTTGCACCAAGTGGCTTGAGCGGGACGACCACTAAAGCCGCGAGGGACTCCCAGTTTTCAGAATGCCGTTCGTTTTCTGCTGCAAGAAGACAGAGCATCGCCCCTTAGCGTGACGATTCCCTTGGTAAACCGTGAAGGAGTACAATACGAAATAGAGCGAGAATAAAAATGCCAACGGAGTAGTATCAAAGCAGAATTAAAAAAAAAAAACAATAGAAGGCAATATTCTCGCATGAACAAATACATCTCGCGCACCATGGACGCGCCACCTGTACGGCATCATACCCTTGCACCCCCAAGTTCCTCGAAAAAAACCAACAAGCCATTTCACAATTTACTCAACCTCCTAACAAACCCGTCCCTATCCACCTCAGCCAAGTACTCCCTAGAGATATCCCCCACCCTCACCGTCCCCGCCAGCCCCATACACAGCCTAAACTCATCCCTCAACAACCTCAAGCACAACTCCACCCCCTCCCGCCCCTTATACGCCAACCCCCACAGCACCGGCCTCCCAATCCACACAAAATCCGCCCCCAACGCCAACGCCTTAAACACATCCGTCCCATGCCTAACCCCCCCATCCACATGCACCGGCACCCTCCCCCCCACCGCCGCCACCACCTCCGGCAGCGCATCCAGCGTCGCCACCCCGCCATCCAGCTGCCGCCCCCCATGGTTTGACACAACGATCCCATCAACCCCATGCCGCACCGCCAGCTCCGCATCCTCAGCCGTCGCCACCCCCTTCACCCACACCTGCATCTCCTCCCCACACACCTCGCGCAACCACCCGATGTCGCGCTCCCACTCGAGTGTGGGGTTCGGCGCGTGCGTGTGGAAGCGGATGGGACCCGAGGGGGGGACGCGCTGCCCCGTCCCGGCGTCCACATACGCGGCGCGAGACTCGCCCTTGCCCTTGCCCTCCTCCCCCTCCCCCTCGACACCCTCGACACCCTCAAAATTCGCAATCCTCAAATGCCCAGGCAACTCAAACCCACACCTAATCTCCCCATTCCTCCTCCCCAGCATCGGCGTATCGACCGTCAGAAACACAGCCCCGAACCCGGCCCTCTTTGCTCGCTCCACCAAGGCCCGACTGCGCTCCCTGTCCTCGAAGAGGTAGAGCTGCAGGGCCAGTGGGATGGCCCCCCCGGCGGCGGTAGCGACGTCTTCGACGGATGACGTCGCGAAGCTGGATAGGCCCATTGCTACGCCTAAGGAGGCGCAGGCCCGGGCGGTGGCGAGTTCGCCGGTGGGGTGGGCGAGGCGTTGCATTGCGGTGGGTGCAACGCCGATGGGGATTGTGGGGACGGTGCCGCCGTGGGGGTTTTTCTTTTTGTTTTTGTTGTTTGCGAAGAGTGGGCGTGGGAGGGATGTGGAGATGGTGGAGATGTCGCGGAGGACGCGGGGGCGGATGCGGTATTTGGTGTAGGCGGTTAGGTTTTCGCGGAGGGTGAGGTTGGAGTCGGCGCCCTGGTTGCAGAGTGTGGGTAAGTTGTGATTGAGTGATGTATGGATCTCGGTGGGATTGGTGATTGATGAGTGAATATTGGCGGAGGCCTTGGTTTTACCTCGTTATAGTATTCGCGCGTTTGCTTGTCCATCTTCTCTCGAGCGATGGCCTCGAGTTCGCCGATGGTGAGGCAGTTGAGGTCGTGCTCCTGGGAGGGCGCCATGGTGGTGTTGCTTGTCTGTGGAAACAGGCAGTAGAGCCAAGAACCGTCAAGCGTAGAGAATCTCTATGGAGATATACCCCAAGAAATAGGAGAAGGACGGTATGAAAAATCAAGGGTGCCTCAGTGGGTACATGCAGCCGCACTATGCAGTCCAGTCCCCACGGCTAGCACCTAGTCGACGACTATCTCTCCCGAGAAGACCGACTTCGGTGATTGATAATGCGGAGAGAGAGTCGATATAATCAGTGCTCTGGTAGTAGAAGACCCACCGAGGGCGAAAATGAGGGACCACCCCCATATTTGATAACTGCCGTGATGGTCAGAATTGAGTGATGACGCACCGCCGGACTGATGGAGCTTGGTCCCCTGGTCGATCATTCGCCAGGCAATCGATCCCAGCCCGATGGCGGAGGCGGAATTCGCTGGCTTTTATCCCGAACCATCGCCGATATCGTTGCTTGGCCTTCCAGCCGTCCATCCTGCCATCCATCACGGTGCTGGGCTCGGTGGAAAAGAAAAAAGCAGAAGACTGGGAAGTGTCGTGGTGGAATAAATGGAATGATATCTCTATGCTAGTCCCGCTCATAAACGCCGTTGGAAGATGCTTCCTGGTAAACCTACACGCCCAATGCAGACAGATCTTTCCCTCCCTAGATTAATTACACAGCAGATAAGTCTCATGACGAGCTCTGCTCTCCTCTTGGCTTCCTCTGCCAACCGGTCTTGAACAGCTTGCCCAGCTCGAACTGGGGCATCGGGTGGGCCTCGGTGTTGAAGACGACGTCGGTGAGCGGCAGAACATCGTCCGGGCTGAACAGCAGGTAGAGGTACTTGAGCGTCTCGGCCAGCCAGAAGCTCTCCATGTTGTCGCGCGTGGGGGCGGGGATGTGGGTCACGTCGTTGATGGAGCTGAAGCCGCTGCCGTCCTCGACCAGCGTGTGCTTGACAAACGCCTGGAACATCTCCCAGCCCCACTCGCGGTACTTGGTCTCGCCCGTGATGCGCCACATGTAGAAGAGCGACTCGACCGTCTCGGGTCGCTGCAGGTTGTGCGTGTCCGCAGGCTTGATCACGTAGTCCGACTTCCAGTCAACGTCGCTATAGTCGCTCAGCTCCGCCGGGCTCATCACCTCGTCGTGCCAGCTCTCCCACATGCGCGGCGGCTCGTCCACGTTGAAGTACGTGATCTCCGGCGCCAGTCCGGTGGCCGTGGCCTTGTACATGCCCCAGCACGTCTTCATCAGCTCACGTGCCAGCTCCATATCGTCTTCTTGCTTCTTGCCCCACGACGGGCTCTGGCGCGCCTCGGCAAGCGTCTTACCCTCCGTTGCCGCCAACGCGATCGTGCCGGGCAAGAAGCACACCAAGTGGTCAATCTTGGGCGAAAGCTTGCCATCCAAGCCGTTGGGCCGCTCGCCCAGGACAGTCAAGTTCGCCGTGGAAGAGTAGGTGATCAAATGCTTGCGCATGCCATACAGGGATTCATCCCACATTTCAAGGTAGACGGGCTCCTGCTTCTTCGTCTGGAGGTACTGCTTGATGAGATACTCATAGTAAGAGTCTCCGCGGCTGCCAAGGCGAATGTTCATGCCCTGGAAGATGCCACGATCAGGGTTGATGAAGATTGGGACGAGGCCATCTCGCGGGGTAAGGTCGTCGACGACTTTCATGATCTTCTCGGCCTTCTCCCAGTAGTTAGTCTCGCCGGTCAACTTGGCAACGTACTTCATCTCCAGTTGGAGAGTGGTGGCCTCGGCGGTCGACGAGGCACCGCCGTCGGCGTGCGACTTGATGCCCTCGCCGGTCTTGAGATTGATACTAGCATAGGGAATGCCGGATTTCGAATCGTAGGCTCCCAGCAGGCGGTCGGCAAGATCGATTGCCTTTTCAAGGTACAGATCCTCGCCCGAAGAGCCCTCGGCAACGGCAATGGGGGCCATGTTGGGGAATTCGGTGGAAAGATAGTGTGCAGAAAGCAGACCGCCCAGCATGCGGATGGTGGTCTCGAACGTGTTCACGTCGTGGTCTTTTTCATACGTCAGGGAGGTCGACAGCCACTCGCGGGCATGGGTCAGCTGGGTGGTCAGATTCATGAGAATGAGCGTGTCAAGAGCGTCTACGATGATCCAGCCCATGCCTCCCGGCACCATCTGGCGGCCCTTCTTCGAGACGGGCCTGAACTCGTCGTAGCCTGGCGCGGAACAGGTCAGCATCTCTGGCACGCCGTCGGAAGCTCACGACGTACCCCAGGCGTACTTCTCGTACGCGTCCCAGCTCAGCTTGAACGCGTCGCGCACCCGCTCGCGCCTCTCGTCCCAGTCGGCGACGGCCGAGGGCCTGGACGACATGATGCCGGTGAACAGGCCGGCGCGGCTGGCGGCGCCCCTATCCTCCGCCTCGCCCGAGAACAGGCCAATCCAGTATAGCAAGGCGAGGACGGCGAAGACGGCGAGGACGAGCGAGCGGCGGCGGCGGAGCCACGAGCCGCCGCGGGCGGAGGCGCCGTAGTTGTAGGGCTTGTCCTTGTACATGGGCAGCTCCTTGCTGGCGTCGCCAAACATGCCGCCGAGGCGGTCCGTCATGCTGCTGCTGCTGCTGGTGGCAGCGCCGTTGTCCGGGAAGCGCGGGCGGCCGCCGCCGGCGCTGGCCCAGGCTTGATCTTCGTAGCGGCGCTGGGGCCCGTCGAGCTGGGGGACGTTGCGCGGGACGGCGAAGGCCATGGCGTCGGTCGCGGTCTGCTGGAGCACCTGCCACTGGTCGCTGTTGGCGGCGCCCTCGAGGGCCTGGCGGCCGGAGTCCAGGGCCTGCTGGCCGGTCTCGACGATCCTCTGCGAGTAGCGCTGGGCGGAGCGCGTGGCCGTCTGCTGCAGCAGGGAGAAGGCGTTCTGGGGCGCGATCTGGGGGCGGAGGCCGAAGGGGTCGCGGTTGATGTTCATGCTCTGGCAGGGCGCGAAAGGAGCGGCGGGGCGGGGCGCGGAATAATTTATTGCGCGCGACGCGAGGGCGTGGAGGAGGGAGGGCGGGTCTGGGATGGTGGAGCGGGCGGTGATTGGCGTGGGTGTTGACAGCTGTTCCTTAGCCTGGCCGCGGTGATCGCCTTCCTGTTTGCCGCGCCGCAGCTTGCGCTCAGGGGCTCTTATGTCCAGCAGTCCGGAGAGCTGCTGCCGCGCGCTGGGTCCGGCGTGTGCTGATCAAACGATGCAGCGCCCGCCGCCGCCGTGACGACATCGCAACCACCCGCGGCTGCCCGTGCTCGCATCCAGCTACCAATTCTGTCCGCATGCTCTGTTTCAACCCAGTCCCGCCTCGAGACACGCTCCAAGTCCATCTCCGCCCTCCTGCCGCGAAGCACCGGGAGACCGACGCTCTTGTGGCGCAGAGGCGTAGCGAGATTGCGCTCCCGGCTCGCAACCGCCTCCATCCTTGTCTGCCGCGAGAGACACGAGCCTCGCGGAGAAATCGCTGGCGTCCTGCGTGTCTTTCTCCCTCACTCCTCAAAAGCTGTCCCGGTCCTCCTTGACGAATTCTCCAAGCACTACCATGAATTCTACTTTGTATAATGTGGTCGATTGGGTCAAGAGGCCCGGATTAAGATTGTAGGAGCCAGTCCGCTAGCTCTTTCGGCTAGTTAGCATACCTACATACACACTAATGCCAGGGTTCCCGAAGGTTGGTACCTATGGCTGTCTTGCTTCCCTGGGACGAAGACCGGCTCCGGTCCGGCCCGCGGTGCCTATTACTCAAAAGGAACACCTCGGCATCGGCATTCGTCTCTCTTTAAGGAGCAGTTTACGGCAAAAGCAATTAAGCTGTCTACGTCCTGTGAGACTGTATGCAGTGCTGGGTTGTCCAGCCAAAAAGTCTTGATCGGTATCGCTGTGCCACACTTCGCCCGAACAAGCATGCCATGTATCATTACGCCTGTGGCTACTCTATAAAGCCCCGCCACTGGGCTTTATAAATGTGGGCCATCGAAGCTGGTATGGCAGGGCTTGCTCAATTTCGAAGTCGGTCGCACCAATTAAGCTGAATTGCCGACAAGTACCCTGACGCAGAGGCAAGTCCAGTCCCTATGGATCGAATAAGACCCTTACGGTGAATAGGTCATTGGAAACGACTAATTCTTGTGCAATCGCACTGGGTAGTACGTATTCATACCACTGGATTGAAAGACCATGTCTCATTATGTAGCCTCCCAATGTGAAAATCGAGGTCAATGATGTCGAAGCGTCTTGGACTCCCGTTGGGTCCTTCGATTCTATTTTTGCCCGCTATCTCGACGACATCATCTCCGGTTGGCCCACTTTTATTTCCACCGCGTTCAACAAGGTCAAACTTGGTGGTTGGGTGGAGTAAGTGAATTCGTTTTGTAGCTCCAAAGTGCCACGGGAACCGCTAACGAAGCGCGGGCTCCATGGCTTCGACTTGTACCACAGGTCAAATGACGGCTCCGTGAACCCCGATGCGTACATCAACCAATTTTCAGACACCATAAAAGCCGGTTGCGTGAAGATGGGCCAGAAATTATTCACCGGACCTAAGCTCGGTGGCTGGTTGAAGGACGCGGGCTTCACCAACTTTCACGGGTACCCGTCTAAATGTTCTGGTAGGTCTCTGGCATAAGGACAAGAGGCTAAGGAACATTGGTACGGTCAATCTTATGCAAGCTCTCGAGGGAACGGAAGCATTTTCACTCCGTCTCTTTACAGGCGTCCTGGGCTGGAAGCTCGACGAAGTGAATATGTTCATCGCAAACGTTAGGGGGGAGCCTAAGGGCAAGTCGGTTCATCCATATATCCTCTCGTGAGTAGCTTCCGAATAAACGAGGTTCCATATTGGTTAGCCTGCTGACGGAACCGCAGCTACGTTGCATACGGTCAGAAGCCAGAGGAGAGCGCTCCGCATACGAGTGATGCTATGATTGTCCTGCAAATTGGAGTCAAGGTCCTTTTAGGTATTTGACTGGGGCATGGCGCTTCTTCCTCACTTTTCTTTT
The DNA here is from genome assembly GCA_037356075.1 of Neofusicoccum sp. Z40. Taxonomy (NCBI): domain Eukaryota; kingdom Fungi; phylum Ascomycota; class Dothideomycetes; order Botryosphaeriales; family Botryosphaeriaceae; genus Neofusicoccum; species Neofusicoccum sp. Z40. Next base: position 1,027,688 of record JBAWJV010000002.1, read on the forward strand.
TTCTTACGATTCGAAGAGACAAACAATTACATATTGGGGATGAACGATAAATCGGCCGTGATTCTCATGGCAAAAAATCAAAGTGCTGCCGGGTTAAGATATGGAACGCGAAGAAGTCTCCTAAAATTCAAATGGTGGCAGCGTAACAGACGCAGATCTCAAGAGAAACAGCCCCGAACCAAAGAAAGGAGATTACGCCAACCCATCTCGATACCGCCTCAAAAACCTCGCCAATGCATTAAACCCATTGCGCCTCGCCATCTCCACTGCACTGTCAAACTGCCTCACTCCAAAAGCGGAGGTGATGTCCGCACCGGCGCTCAGAAGAAGTTGAACCATGTCAATCCTCCCATGCTCAGCCGCGCCTTCCAACGCGGTTCTCCCTTCTTTCTCAGCAGCAGGTGCATTGACATCTGCTCCGAGCTCGAGAAGCTTGCTGGCCATGCCGAGGAAGCCTTTAATTGCTGCGGCCTGAAGCGCGGTGACTCCACCATACTCAGCCGGCGGTGCGTTGACATCCACGCCGGCGCGGAGCATACGGTCCATCAACACGACACTGCCCCTCTCCACTGCTGTCTGAAGAGCTGTTCTGCCGAAATCGCCTAAAGCTGGCGCGTTGACATCTGCGCGAGTGTTCAGCAGCATTTCCACTACTCTGCTCTCACCGGACTGGATTGCCTGGCAAAGAATCGTCGTTTTTCTGTTGTCTTTGATCAAGGGATTGTAGCGGCCGTAGTCGAACTTGCCTGTAGTAAAGGAACAGACATCGGCTCCGTGGAGTAATAGAATTTGCACCAGCTGATAGCAACCGTTTCGAACGGCAATGGAAAAAGGTGAATCATCTGGTCCAAATAAGTGTGTCCAACAATGGCAGGGAGTGTCATCTTGGGGTACGTCAACCGGAACCCCAGCGGACAGAAGAAGAAGAACTAGTGATACGTTTCTCTGTCCGCACGCAGCTCGGAGAGCTTCGACTACGCATGGCAAATGCACACAGATGCCCCACTCAAGGAACATTGTGACTAGCGCTTTGTTCCCTTGTCGCACAGCCGCGTACAAAGCGGGATGGCCCAAGCATGATGTTCGGAAAGCCACGTCGAAGCCTGGGTGAGAAGACGCAGCATCGATGATATGACTACATGTGCTGTAGTCACAGCATTCCACGGCTAGCGAAAGTACTTCTGCAGTGGCGCAGTGTGCGCCTCTCTGGATCAAGTATCTGGCGAGACTGGAATACCACTTTTCAAGTGCGGCTTTCAGTGCCGTACTATAGGGTTGAGAATGGTTGATATCTGCGCCATGATCCAGCAGAAAACTGCACGTCTGAATCAGATCAGGCTCTAAAACTGAAACCCGTGATGGTTGTTCGATGGCTGACACCAGCGCTGTCTTGCCATGCCAATTTACCGCATTGATGTCAAGGCCGGAAGCGAGCGAACGCTTTATCATGCCGATGTTCCTCATTTCGGCAGCTGCATGGAGCGCATCTACGAAATAAGGTGCACCCGCATCAAGGACAAGTCTGATAACCTTGGAGTCGTTCGTTCTGATGGCGAGCGCAAGCACGGAACTTCTGCGTTGCGCGCCTGAAGAGGCCCGTGTCCTAGGGAAGTTCCTCGGAACATCAACTCGTGCGCCATGTTTAAGGAACAGTCTGAAAAATCGAGGTGTTTGAAGATCGCCACTTGCAAGTGTAAAAAGGGTGCAACCGTCCATACAAGATGCGGGGTCTGCCCAACGGTCCAGAATAGTTGAGCCTTTGTAATACTTTGGAGGTGCGGCATTGACGTTTGCTCCCTTTTCCAAGAGAAACTCTGCTAAGTTGAAATGACCATGAAATGTGGCACATTGCAGTGGTGTCGGCAGGCGGTCCTCAGATTCGGAAGTTGACTCGCCTCCCCAGAGTCCATGGACATCCGCGCCAGCAGTCAACAGAAGACATGTGGTTTCGATATCCCCATTTCTAGCGGCAAGGTGAAGTGGAGTCCAGAAGCCGGATGGCCCATCGGCATCTGCGCCATGAGCCAACAGCAGGTTCATCATATGACAGTCCTGCGCCCGGACGGCATAGTAAAGCGCAGTGATTCCCCATTCAGGACCCCGTGTGTCTGCGCCGATGCCTGCTCGTAACATATTTCCGAGACGTTTGGCGTTTCCCAGACGGGCGAAAGCTAGGAACGTTGAGGGAATGTCGAATACGCCAGTCTCAAGTAGGGCTTTTACTATTTCGGGAGTGCTGCACTCGAGTGCAGTGTTGAGAAGGCCATTTGGTGTGGCACCAACTTCGAGAAGGACCTTCACCATTTCCAACTCCTGAGAAATTATGGCTACTTCAAGTGGTCTGTGAGCGTCGTACCTGCCAATGCTGTAAATATTCCAAGGTCCAGGGAGCAGTGAATTTGGATCCAATTCGCTGGTTCGGTGAAACAAGGCACGGACAAACTCCACATCTTTTGAAAGAAGTGCTTCCTTGAAAAGCAGCTCTGACAGGACGTCCATTGTTGGACAGTTGTTACGTAGCAGATTCTCCCGCAGTGGAGATGACTGTGGGGATTTGAGATACTGCAAGAGTATCTTGGGAAAACGGGGTCTGCCATCGAGTGTGTCAAGTAGGTAATGGCTTGAGTGGTGGTTCGTGGAGAAGAGGACCGCGAGCATAAATTTCTTGACTCCCGAAGAATGACAATCTCGAAGATGTTCGCTATTTCGTGAGCGCTCGTCGGCGGAGTCAAGGGGTGGCATGATGGCCTCCGAATACTGCTGCAGAGGCAATTTTCTAGGATAGGATAAGATGGACCCAACTCTTTCGAGACATTCATGTTCAGATCCGGGCAAAGAGACGTAGTTTATTGGTATGGGGCCTGATTTGTTAAGCATTTTATCATAGAAACTATTTGATCGTTGACAGCACTTACTTTCAGGTTGGAATATCCGCCGAAATTGGAACCACGGGAGGAACTCCAGGATGTCAGGGATAGAGGGTGGTGGGGTGTATATTGCGATACCATCCGGCGTTGGACTCGGACTTTTGTTCTCTGTTTGAAAATTTAGTTCCTGTGGATTTCCCGACAAGTTTGCTTGTGACTGACCAGGTAGGAGGCTTCTGCGACACTTCTCGAGCGTAGAGACAAACCCACAGGTTTGTTCCATCTTTCGGATCTTTTGTTTGGGGATGAGGATGCCGTCGATCTTCAGATCGCTATGTTTCCCTTCCCTCTTCCTCTTCTCAACACAACGCAAGATGTGTTTCCACTGGTCGCCCTTGAGGTTTTTGTGGAAGTTCCACTTCTTGAACTGACGCTCGTATTGACCAGCACTACAGGTAGCACGCTCAGTCGAAAGCCCAATAAAGAGGGATGGAGTGACGAGGTGCATGGCCTACTTAGCCTTGAATCCATGATCCTTCTCCATGCGTTCCATGACCTGCGCTCTTGTCATGCTTTTGTCGAGATAGAGATCTCGATCGTCTCCTTGTGAGGCTCCCATATTGGCTTCATGCTGACTCTGTCTTGGAGGAAGAGAAGGAGAATGCGTGAGGAAGGGAAGGAGACTGCGTGAGGAAGGAAGGAGACTGCGTGAGGAAGAGAAGGACGGGTGAAAGGCGTCTTTTCAACCAAAGCTCAGGTTTAGGGCTTTGCTATGATTGGCTGCGTCGAGAATATGTCTGCGGGTGAGCTGGCCGATGTTGCTACATGGGTATGCCAACGCTGATTGGCGAGTGCAAACATCCCTGGGCGGACAAGGCTGACGCCGGCTGCGGACAGGCCATGTCTCGGGCACGAGCTGCCCGATTGGTTTTTTCAGAAATCCGTTTTGCATGTGGCTTTGATCAGGACCGTCAACGCCGTGCAACCGCAACTCTGATAGGCAATTGGCCACAGCAAATATCTCTTGTTGCCTCACGACTTTTGGAAGTTTCATCCGTAATATTCCTCGCCAGGTAAATGGAATGTAGTGTCATTGGTCAGGTCAAAAAACCGTAAAGCGGTCAAAGTGCCCCATGATTGTGTGGGCTGTGCTTGACCCGTCGTGTATAAGTATTGTCTCGCCGCACCAGTCGTCCAGATCAGCTTCCAGTCTGGCTCTTCAGAAAGAAACTCACAGGACGCTCACGTACTTTCCCAATCACCGGGAACCGCCGCAAGGAACGAGTTCAAGGTCTTCGACTGAGTACTTCGACCCAAATGACCTTGTCGACAGAGGCTCTCGTCGCAGTCCTTACCTTGATAGTCTCTTGCCCGCCGTCACTCTTGTTGCTCTGGCATTTCTTCAAGCGCACCCGGAGAGCTTCCCGAATCACACCAAACCTGGCCCTCAGTAAGTTGCTGGAGCATGTTCAGCATTACGGGAATAACTCTGACCCGTTTGTGACAGATCATTCCCTGAGCCCGCAACACCTCAACCGAACACTTCTCCACGGCCCTCACACAGAATGGCGATACATGGCCTGGGCCGAAACAAACATTGAAATGGGAATTGTGCGTTTGGAATGATTGTTAAGATCCAGCCTCAACCGGTCTCCGGGGAAATTCTTATCTGATAGTAGATTCGGAAATAAGCTTGGGGAATGGAAAGATGGCGGTACGAAATTTACAAGGATAGATATTCTCTTTTGAATACATAATCTACCGTGTTGGATCAATATTGTCAGCGAAGGTATCACTTCTCACGCGCGCTTTAAAAAAAATTTGAACTTAGAATCTTTCCCTGCTCTTTCCAAAAATTGAAACTCCCTCAAAACGACTTCGCGAGCTTCGATTGCCGCCTCAGCCACGGGCCGAAGAAGTAGAGCAGATAGACGAGGGACACGATGCCCAAGCTGATGAAGGCCAGACAGGCCATAGCCCAGGTAGTGCCGAGGTTCTCGAACATGATGAGTCCAAGATGCGCGAAGGCGGCGGCCAGCGTGAATGACGGGATAAGGAATGCGGCGATAGCTGAAGCGGCAACGTTCGGGTAGGCGTCTGTGGCATTGTCAGCGAATACGGCCTTGTTGCCTCGTAGTATTCGTAAGACTTACCAGTGATATAGTTCAACATGGACAAGTAGAGCAGCGGGTCAGAAAAGCCGAGCACGCCGCCTGCCACAACTGGAGACCAGAAGCTCGTCTTGCCGTTGCTGGTGAACGCGAACCAAAAGAGCGAGATGGGGAAACCCCAGACAGTAACAAGAGAGGTCAAGAAACGGGCCTCCGGACGGCCAGCGCCGCGCCGTTCCCTATCCCTCTTGTAAAGGTACGTCTGGACGGGGAGGAACAAGAACATCACAGTCACACCGACGACGAAGTTTAGGTAGGTGAGGTCCGCTCCAACATAGCTGAGGTCGTTGTTGACCACGAAGACGTCGAAAACACCGTCCAGGTAGAGGAACAGAAGACCGTAGGCGAATCCGTTGTAGACGGCAAGGAAAGTGACGATGGGCTCGGTAACCATGATCTTCAGAGCCATGGTAAAGACGAACCTGATCTCCTGGAAGATGTTGACCTTGCTTTGGGCAACAACAATCTCATCCGGGTCGGCGGACTCGGATTTCTTGACGGCTCTCGCAATGACGACGCGGGGAAGAGTCTCGGGGACGAAGCACATGATCAGAGAAAAGGCTCCTCCAATGATGACGCTATTCTTTGTTAGCACTGAAGAGATCCCCAAGACTTTTCTTGAGAATAATCCGCTTCTCAAAGCAAAGACTTCAACCGAAACCACTTACTTGATCCAGAAAATCCATCTCCATCCCATGTTCGGGTTTGTAAAGGCGATCCACTCGCCAACTGGAGATCCCAGACTGGGGCCAATGTTCGCAGAAGCCACAAAGAGGCCCATCGGCTGCGCGGCATTGTCCGCGTCGGCAAAAAGATCCGCAATAGTCCCGGCGACGTTGGACAGGGCGGTGCTGCCGGCGGCACCGCAAAGGAATTGGAAGATGATGAGCATTGGCAAGTTCCTCGCCAGCGCGGTGCCCTGAAACACGGACGCCTAATCAGCAATTGCTCCTCGTCAATTGGGCAATGGGAAACTCACAATGTTCAGGATGGCGTACAGCAGAATGGAAATCACGTAGACCCATTTCCGGCCGCCGATATCACTGTATCATGCTCAGTATGGCAATTCCCCGTCCACCCTGCTCTGTTCCAAGAGTGGAAGAGCTTACGACAAGGGTCCCAAAAACGCCGGACCGACAGCATTTCCGACAATGAACATAGACTGGCCGAGGGTGACGACCTGGGTGCTTCCTCCGAACTTCTCCTGGATGGCGGTCTCGGCGCTGACGTAGGTGGTGGAGGTGAGGGTGACGAAGATCTGGAGCAGGCAGTAGACGGAGGTGATGGCCCACTTCTTCCAGGACGGCCAGTGCACGGGGTGGTGTTGGTCGTGCAGCTTGACGAGGTCGAGGGCGTGCAGGGCGGCCGAGGCCTGGTGGGCGTGGGCGTCGGGGCTGTCGATGCCAGTGTGCTCGCCGACGTCACCCCCGGCTATGCCCTTTTCTTCGATGTCCTTCGTGGGCGTCGTCGCCATTGTCGCGTGCGCGTCGGAGGGCCCGCCCGGGGAATGGGGGAGGAGTGGCAGCAAGCCGCAGGGGCGTGGCGGCAGGAGTAGCGGAAGAAGACAGAAGAGAACGGAGGGACTGGGGCGGCAGGGAAAGAAAAGAGAGACGTGCGGGACGGAAGCAAGCTGAACGAGACGACTGGGGAAGTGAGCGGCGTGATAGAAAACGCGCCGCCACCCAGCGCGTCCGAGGTGGGCCGAGATAAATAGTGGAGTTAGCACGGCGAGCGGCACTGGGGCAATCACTCGCCCGCCCACACGCGCGCCGGAAGGGCCTGGCGATAAGACGCGCCTAGCGTCATCGCGGGCGGCGTGGCTTGCTGCTCGGGGTTGCGCAGCGCAGCTCACCCCACGCACGCGCGTGGTGTTTTGCCCGCCGCCGCAGCCTCGAGCGCGCCATTTTGCCGGCTGCCGCGTCGTCGCCGAAAGCAGCAGCCACGCCCGGCTGGCGCTCCATCGGCGCGCGATCAGCTCTGTCGCTCCTTCCTGGCCGGTCGCAGTCGGATGCGCCGCGGGCTGAGGTGAAGAAGGCGCGCGGCGGAAGGCCCGATTCAAGCTTTTCGCCTGGCGCTGCCGCGAATGCTTGTGCGCCCTTGCCGTGCCTGCCGCCGCCGACGATAACGCGTCTCTTCGTCGCCCGAGTGCGACCCCGAGCCCGCACTCTGCTGCATTCTCCAGGCTGACCTTCCTCACTGTCCCGGCACCTGACCCCTTCGTTCCCTCGCAATGACGTCTATTCTGACAACCGTCAAGCCACGCGCGTCCGGCATGGCAACTCCCTCGCCAGTGACACCCGCTCTGACAATTCCTCATGCCGTGCAACCACCCGTGCATTCTCCCCTCACCTCGTGCGAAGCTCCACCGAACTGCCCTTCCCCTCCCGCGCCATCATCTCCCTCAGCTCCCGCAGCGGCGGAATGCTCTCCCCCATCCCCGCCGCCAGCCTCTCCCACAAAATCCCCACCCCCGGCTTCACCGCGCCCTCGACCCTCACCGTCCTCGTCGGCGTCACCACCACATCGCAAACCGTATCGAACACATCCGGCCTCAGCTCCACCTCCCCCACCTCCTCCTCCACAACCTGGCAATCATGCACCACCCCGACCGCCGGCGTCCCCAAATCCACCACCCCAACCGAATACAGCATCGCCCACTCGAGGTCGAAAAACCCATGCCCCTTACCAAACCTCACCCCCCGCGAACTCACCGCCCCCGTCCCCGTCACCATCAAATCAACCCTCCACCCACCCTCCCGCAGCTCCGCCAACCCAACCGCCCGCCCAACCCTCTCCATCCCATCCAGCGTACTCGCATACTCCACCCTCCCCACCTCCACCCCCTCCAGCACCAAAAACCCCCGCCGAATCGCATACGTCGTGACCAGCACCGTCTTTCCGTCGCGCAGCGCGCGCGCCCGCAGCTCCTCCAGGCAGTTGTCTGGCGTGATGAAGACGGTCCGCGCGCGCCGGTACTCGGGCAGCGAGACGAGCGCTGCGGTCGCGGCGGAGGAGCCGTCGAAGTCGGCGATGAAGCGGGAGAAGTCGTAGGAGAAGCGCGAGTCTGGGCGGGCGACGGGGCGGAGCGCGCGCCAGATGAGCTGGCGGATGTGGGATTTGTGGGCTTCGATGGCGGTGGTGGTTTCGGCGGGCTTGGTTGATGCCGTCGTCGGTGGTGGTGGTGGTGACGACGCGGCGGGTGCGGGGGAGGATGACATGACTGACGCCTTTTCTGTTACGCTCGGGAATTGGGAAGACGAGCGGAGGAGAATGACCTCTATCCCTCTTCTAAGTACCGTCGTGCGGAGGAGGAAAAAAGGGGAAAAGAAAAAAAAAAGGTCAGACGCACGTCGTTGCGAGTAAGTACGTAAACCCCGTCAAGCATGATTCCCAGGTTCAAGGTTCGGCACCACCTACCGACTTTATATATGTACCCTTAACCTAGGTTCGCGGTACCTACCGGTGGTACCCACGCGCCATCCGCTGCAGCACCCAGAAACCACCACCCCCCGGCCCCGACGTTCGTCTGCCGGGGGTCGTCCGGATACTTACCGGTAAGGCTGGACACCGACCGGCACCGGCAAGTAGGTATTCGGCCCGTCGGTCCCATCCCGAATCTACGGGTACCGGTACCGGTGCCCGCCCGCACGCACGCAGGCAGAGAACACGTCCAAATGAAGTTTGCCTGCGTGTCGCTAGCTGCTGCCCTGTCGTCGGTACCCTGCATGAACACTCGGTGCTTTAGCGGCTGGTGACTTGCTGGTAGCGGCGGCCGCATACTTGCATTGCGTGCAGCCGGAGTAATACATACATAGGACCATTGGAACAGCTAACGCCAGGGACCTTACTGGCCCGTTTCCCCCCCCGCGCGCGTCACCGGGAAGCCACTGCAGCCGACCAATGTAGACCTGAGCATGGAATGCCGAGCAGCTTCACGCACGCGCGCACACACCTGCACCTCCACAAATGGCACAAAAATAAATGTTTTCGGTAACTAAGGAAAAAAACGCCCTTTTTCACACTGCCTTCGATCATCTTATTTTCTTTGTTTTTTTTTTTGGTTCTCGAAGTGCTGTTGGTCTCTGCAATCGACGGCAGCGCGTCCCTAGTACTCATTACAGATTATCTCCCTCCTCCAATCGACAATAATTGCTCTCTCTCTCTCCCCCCTTTTCTCGCTTCCTATCCATCCACCGTGGGAGCAGCGCTATCAGAGAAACACACACACACACAAAAAAAAAGGGTGGTTCGGAGAAGGGAAAAAAAAAGCGCAAAGAAGCAATACCGCAAAGTAGTCGCCTTCGCGGGAAGAGTGGGATAAAAGGGAAAAAAAATAAGCAGCTAATAGCACAAAGACCACTCCTTGCCGGGCGTGTGGGTGAGAAAAAATAAAAGGTGGCGGAAGAAAAGAAGAAGAAGAGAGAAGAAGAGAAGAGGGGGGAAAAAGAAGAAAGAAAAAATTTCCGGTCATGCTTCTCATCAACCTGTCCGTAAATCCAAGGATACTCGCAGCTGAATGTCGCAAGCCGCCGCCCTCAGAGTCATCCAACGGACAGCAAAAGCCACCGGCTACCGCGGACCAACCCGACCATCCAAACGCCACCATCCATCCGGCCATTGTGTGAAAGTGTAAGAGTGGGTGTATGTGTATCTGCCATCCACGACAGAAGAAAAATCAGGAAGGCCCTTTCCTTTCATGCCGGTACACACACGGCTTTCATGGACCAAACCCCACCACCCCCACCGACCCGGACACGCCATAACGCCCATCGGACTAAGGAAATCCCTTCGCTCAGAAAACAACAGAAGGAGGAGGCGCAAAGATGGGAGGAATATACCAGACAGCCGCCGCCGCAAACATTCGGTTTGTTGTTAAAAATCGTTCGTTTTTCATGTCACACTCCCTCCCAGCACAGAAACTTGGACGAAACCCGCGACCACATCGAAAGCCGTCTCGATCTCACCCGTCTCTTCGTGACTCCGGACGCCGGCCTTACACTTCAGAACATCCGCCTCGATCCGTACGCTTCGTCGGACTTCATCAACCTTCCGCCAGCCGAGACGCGCTTCTGCAGCTTAGCGTCCCTCTCCTTCGTCCTCTCGGCTGGCGAACTGCCATTTCCCGCCTGGATGGTTGGCAACGCCGTCAGCGTATCGCCTTGGCCGGTGCTGTTCGGGGGGATGTTTCCGTTCTGAGTACTGGTTGCACCAGGGCGTCTGCCAGAGCGCTGGTCCTCCTTCTGCTCTAAGTACAGCCGTGCCGACATGCTCAGCGGGAAAGGTGCGGGTTGAGTCGGCAGATCGGCTCCATTCTGGATCAACAGTTCTGCAACAGGGAACGGCTTCCGGCCTGCTGGGGGAGGACATTGCGGAGGTTGGCCTGGTGAGCTGGCGGGAGACGCCGTGTCGGACGGAGAAGCTGGATCTGCTGCTGAGAGAGCCAAGTACACGGCAGGTGTGCTGCGAGACTTGTCTGTTGTGTTAGGACTCGCCTGGAGGGCAAGCGCGTAGAGCACGTTCTGGATATCGTTCTTCTTGACCGATGCAAGAAGCGTCTCATCCGGAGTGGCGTAGTGAGATAACGTGGCCGAGATGGGTTGCACGAATGCCCGCTCAGCGTACTTCTGGTTGATGAACTTTAGGCGCTGCTCTCGCGTGGACGTGGGAGCAGGCTTCAGAGACCGATCAAGCCTTGCTTCCCATATCATGTTACTGACACGGTTACCAATCTTGAAGAGCAGTTCGATGATATCAGGGGTGAAGGAATGGACGTCCAGTGTGAGCGAGCGGACCTTGGATATATGCGTGCCGAGGGATCGATGAATACCACTGCATTCGATGCACACCACAATTCCGAGATTGATGGAAACCCAGTCGACCTTGCTCTCGGACCCGCAGTCGGCGCAATACTTGTTCCCAGCATCCGCCTCGCGTATCTGCTCAAGAAGTTTGATGGACTCTCCAGAAGGTTCAGGAGCACGATAGGATGGCCTGTCGCCGACTGTCGCATGACGCGAGACAGGCTTGTCCTTGCTCGTATTTCCAGTGTTGCGGTGACCAGACAGAGACGTGCTCTTTCCGGTGAGCACGGAAGCAATGTCTCTGCGGGTTGATTTGTCCAAGGATTCCGTGGCGATAGGTTCGGAGATGCCCTTACTCTCCACGGCGGTCTGCAACGCGTTGTTGATCGCGTTGATCCAGGTCCTGAGGTCTTCCTCGCTTGTCGTCTGGTATACACGCGTGAATTGCGGCGTAATGACCTCAAAGCAGAATCTTCGCTCTGAGTTGCGTGCCTCTCGAACAGAGGCGACGCGGAGATCAATCGGTGTCATGTGCAAGTTCATTTTGTTCTTCCAGTCAGAGTACTCGGAAAGCTTTCCTTCGCCAACAGTGATCCAGAATCTATGCACAATTAGCACTTTCATCACATAATTGAGTTCAACTTCACTTACTTGTGCCAGGCCTGCTTGTTCAATCCCTTGGGATCCATGTGACTTCCCGGTCTGCTGAGAGCCCATAGCAACCCCTCCTTGTGAGGGGGATGAGCATCCTGGCCATCTGTACCAGACTTATCCTCCAGGTCACGGATGCCTTTAAACTTGTTCTGGCCAGGGCTGCTGCCTAGGATGGATGCTCCAGGTGGTCCACCTGTCAAGCCAGGGGTGGCTGGTATCACTGCTGTGGCTGGTGGGGATCCTACAACCGGAGGTGAGGATATGGTGCTCTTGAAAACCGGCGCAGTGGTATCAGCGCGCGTTGCCTCGGACGAAGCAATCCCTCCATTAGCCTGGGCGAGCGACATGGTCGAAACTTCCGGTTCCTTGTACGCGGTTCCGCTCTTCTCAAGCGCTCTCCTCTTCTCTTCCCTCTCGGCGCGTTGCAGCTGGAATTCCTTATCGGCCTCTTTGACTTCTTGTGTCAAGGCCTCGAGCTGGGGCAGCATCGACCTGACCTTTTCCGCCGCGGCCATGAAGCCCTTGGCCTGCGCGTCCGCGTATTTGGTGAGGTAGGAGAGAACTTCTTGGTTCTTCCTGCCACCGTTCAAATCCTGGATATAAGAAGAGTAGTCAAAACGTTTCAGCTCAAAGTTCCGGCGTTTGGTCTGATACTTTGTGTCCGTCTCCGTCCGCCTCTTCTCTTTCATTGAGTCTTGACGCTGTCCGAGATAACGGCTGACATACGAATAGTACTCCTTGCTCTCTTCCTCAAAGTCCTTCTTCTTGGCCTCGGCCTGCTTGATGTCGACGTTATACAGCTTAGAAATGGGATCAATGACGAGTTTCTGAACGTTGATTGTGTTAAGCTTCTCGTAAGCTAGAATCTCACGGGCAATCTTGTCGAAGTAATGGTCTATAGCTGGCTGCACAGAATTCGTGTTCGGGGTCGCTGTATCCTTGAGCGCGTCGATGAGATCCGCGAAAGTGTTGTTGCACGCAACCTGGGCTTCAAGGGTGGCCTCGGCTTTCTTGAGCACCCTCTTCCATTTCGAGCGCATATCCACGGTATTCTTCTCATAGTTCTTGAGGTTTGCGCGGAAAACAGGACCGTCGTCTAAAGCGCTGATGTCCTCGGCAGGTCTTTGGCAGGAAAGGTCGACTTTAACGGCGTTCAGGGTGTTGGTGGTGGTCAGGCTAAGAGCGCTCTGGTAGGTGTTGTGGGTAGGAACCAAGCCCAGGCTGTACTCGGGGATCGCCTCGACCGCAGGAGAAGAAGGCTCGCGATATTCCTTGTACTCACCACCATCGGAATCGCTGACACGAGACTCAATTGACTGTGCAGAGGGAACTCTGAGCCGCGGAGGCACACTCAACTCCAGATGCGGGGATGGAGTCTTGGGGCTACCAAGCGGAGGCTTCTGCGTGTCTTGGATCAGTTAGTATGAGAAGAGTAGAGTCTGTGCGAATACGACTTACTGTGGACCCAGAAAGCAAAGTTTGCCAGCGTCTCCAGACGATGCGCGCGGGGGTCGTATTCCACAAACTGCGCGATTCGTTAGCAACTTGCCATTCGTGATAGGCTGATCAGACCGACGCTGCAGCTATTTCTCCAGCCGCCTCCTCTGTCTTCCATTGTCCGCGGAGGCCTCCACTTCCAAGACCACTGGAATTGGACCGACTGGTTGCCCATGGTCGAATAATCACCAACCAGTTCGACGTTTGGATTTTTGTGCAGATTCGGGTCTGCGTGAAACTCTCTCGTAACCAGATTGTCCAGCTCCTTGCTGCTGGGCGCAAAGACAAAAGTGAGGCCGTTGATGACGGTGTCGACCGGCGAAAGCGTGCTGACTGGTATGGCGGGATTGGTGGCCATCAGGGACTGCGTTTGCCTCACAACAAAAGTGAAATTGAAGAAGAGGTCGTCATCGTTGGACAGGCGGAGCAGGAAGCTGGGCGGCGAAACGGGCGCGGCCTCCGGGTCCTATCAGTCGCGTCAGTCTGCGCCCCGCATTGACCTCACTCGAGCGACGCGCGGTACCTGGACGTAATCCACGACGGTGTCATCGCCAAAGTCCCTCTTCGCGGTGTACCGAGAGGCGGGGAAGGCGTTTGGGGTGATGTTCAAGAGGACGCGGTTGCGCGAGTTGGTGACGGTGAGCGCGGTGATGGAGACTGGGCGGGGGTCAGCGGTGCTTCAGGAGAGCGGCGCGGGCGCGGGACACGCACAGCGGTTCTGGTCGCGCAGGAACAGAGGGTCGCCCTCGCCCTGGCGGCTACTGACGTTGCCCATGGCCGACGAGGCTGCTGGCGGGGCGCCAGCGGGACGGGCGGCGGCGAGGCGGCGGGCGGGCGGCGGGCGGGCTCAGCGCGGGGGCAGCGCTCCTGGGGGGCTCGCGGGCAACGGGCGCGCGGGCGCTGGGCAGCAGACGGCGGACGGGCGGGCAGCAATGTGGACCCTGAAATATGGCGAGCGGCGGCGGCCTGGGGAATGGAGGCGGCTCGCGTGCGCCGGATGAATTGAGGCGGCGCGGCGGGCGGCGGTCGCGCGCGCGGGCGGGTAGCGGATGCTGCGATAGATGCTGGTGCGGCGGGGTGGCGGGTGTCGTGGGCGGGCGCGGTGTGGTGTTGCTGGGCCGCGGTTGTAGGGGTGACGGCGGGCGCAGAGCGGAGAGGTGGTGGCCGCGCGATACGACGGCCCCAGGACGAAGCTTGACCAACGAAAATAGAGCTGCAGCTGCGCCCGCTCCGCTTCAAATCGCGCAATGACGCCGCAGGGACCTGGCGCGCGCAGATATCCCGTGCGTGGGCGGCATGACAGATCGCGGCGCACACGTGAACCAGCGTCATGGCGTTGTCGCCCAACGCCGCCACCAAGCCGCGCATCTGCCTGCGTCTCAGCTTGATGGCCTCGCGCGCCGCCGCCAGCGCTGCGCCCGCCGCAATCTCCCCGCGCTTGCCCTGCGCCAGCGCCCTGCCCAGCCGCCAGTGCGCGGCGCTCGACAGGCACCGCGCGCCCGAGTCAGCGATCCGCGGCGCCGGCGAAAATGTTTGAGATTCGAGGACGCGCCAGGCCAAACATCTCCCGCCGCCCCATCCCCGTTGCGTCCGCGCAATGGCCTGAGCCCGCGCGGCTGTGTCAGGTAGGCAGCCTCTAAATGACCTCCGCAGCCGGCGGAGATCACGCTGGAAGGCCAAGGGATCATGCCGGCTGCGCGCCTTCAGGTACCGTCATTTCTCATGCAGGGCCAATCACGCCCCATCCTCGATTGGTGCCTGCTGCCGTTTACGAGGCTCGGACAGAAAATAAATTCCTGCTGCCTGTTTACGCGTGGACCACGGGCTGTTCATCTGCCTGGTCTGCCCATGACGGCACCACGCGTGCGTGCTGAGGCTACCTGTTCACATGCTCCTCGCCAGAGGATCCGGCGCCCCAGCCACCCACGGACGATAGGGGAGGGAAAAGAACAACTTGATTGCTGCGAAGAAACTCCAATCTCGCGGCGAGGTACCAATTTTGCAAACTTCAACCAACCTCAGAACACCAGAACCTGCCAGCCTGAAAAAAAAACGCATCATAGGTATCACTGCAACTGCGTAAAGCAAACCCGTTCCCAGTCCGTCATGAGTGGCGCGTCATAGCTCGTCTTCCTCGTGCACGTCTTCCACGAAAGGGTATCTGCCCTTCCAGTCCCACGGATCGCCTCCGGGAACACACAGCCCGAGCCGCCAAAAATAATCGCGATGTGCCCAGAAGAGCTGCCAGAGCTTGAACCGCGCGGGGATCCACGCGGCGGGATCGTCGCCGGCGATGCATTCAGGATCTTCGTCAGCTGAGCAAAAGCGGATGTCGGCTACGCTCGGCGGCAGGTCCGCTTTCTCGATGAAGATCTCCCCGCCGTGCATGCGGTATCCCCATTCCTTCAGAGGCAGCAACGGCACTGGATCCGACACGTGCGTGACCCGCCTGAACCTGATGTCTGTGCTGTTCCCAGCTGTTGAATTGTCCCCCAATCCAAACCGTCCATCGATGTAGCGCACCAGCTCCTCGTTGCCCACGCGTGGCTCGCCGAACGTGGTAACGTGAGGATCCCAGCCACGTGCCTTGAAGTCCAGTGCTGCCAGCGCCGCCACCGCACCTCCCAGCGAGTGTCCGACCAGGGTGAGTTTGTAGTCCGGATGCTTCGACATGGCCTGCGAGACCTCCGGGAGTATCTTGTTGCGAGTGTTTATCCACGACTGATAGAAGCCAGTGTGAACGGTGCAGTTTGTGCACTTCGGCGGCTTCGCGTCCGGCGCGCCATCGCCCCCGTTGCCGCCATTACCCTCCCCAGGATATGGAATGTACTCTTGCGGGATAGTCGAAAGGTCAACGATCGTATTGGCAAGAGAATAGGTGCCGCGGAAAGCTAGGATGATTCGAGGGTCAGAAGGAGGATGCGACAAGGCGACATAGCCGCACGAGTCGGACAGGAGCGGGCCCGTGTTCCAGGCCTGGGGTCGTTAGCAATGCGCGAAAGGGCTCGCGACTGCAGGAGCGGCACTCACGGTCAGGAGCTCGAAGTCCGGGAACTCATTGCAGCGACTGGCGCACTGGAAGGGCTTCGAAATGCCCAGGCCGGTGACGCCGACGCAGTAGGAGATATCGACGACGCGCGCAAGCTCCTCGAGCTCCGCAAAGAGCGCTGTTGAGACGGTGCGGTTGGCGGTCGCGCGGACGGCAGACTGCAGGGGAGTCTGGGAGGTCAAGAAGGCAGAGGCCGCGGCGGCAAGGCACTGCAGGCCGAGGAGTCGCTCGCCGAGACGCATGGTGATCGCAAACGGGGCATGCCCGTCTCGTACGAAGGAGCGCACACGTAATATCGGAGTCGGCGAGCCTGGGAGCAGGGCAGCGGAGGCGTCAACGACCGTCTCCCGCGAAGCTTGATCACTGACGGCGCGCGCGTGATTGGCCGGGCGCCGCGGAGGCTTGGCGCGCGCTACGTCATGCGCCGCGTTCCTTGTCCGCGATAACATCACCCGTCGCCTGCCGGCCGCAAACGCATCAGCGCCCTCTGTCGCCTCTCTTACTCGCGCGCTCAGCTGTCCACGCCTCTCACTGCCTCCGGCGCCTCCGACTCTTCATGCCGTCGTGATCCCCTCACTGCATACGCTCCGGACCACCGTTCTGCCCTCATCGCCCTCAATTGCGAGCGCAAATTTCGCCTGACATCATGATCGAGCCGCCTCCGGTACCCGTTACGCAGGTCGACTTCGCGTCGGACTCGGACAGGACGCCCAGCCAGCCTCCGTTCGACCCTACCGGCACTGTCGCGGGTCTCCTTCAGGTTCCGAATGCGAACACCACTGGAGGGTCCACGCCGGGCTCGACGACGCCTCAGGTCAGTAGGCCCGGATCGACCCGGGCCTCATCCATCAACGCCGCGAATGCCCATACGCAAGTCCGCTACGAGGATCCGGATTTCACCCACCCGCCCGAGCTCAACTACACGCTTCGCACCCGGAAGAAGAGCATTGCCATCTTCTGGACATTGATTATCTTGGATTGCGTGGCTATGCCCATTGCCCTATACTTCGGTCTGTGGTATGGCACCGGATTGTCTCACAACGCCGTCTTCAGCATCAGCACCGGCGCTCTTGGGAGTGTCTCCATTTTCGAGTATTTCCTACGCTTCCACCGTCTGTGGAAGAAGGGGTCAACATGCCGCGTCATTGGCGCCAAACGCTTCTATGTAAGCAAATTCTGCACTGCCCTCTTGTCACGCTGGCTAACTTCCAGCAGCTCGATTGGTTCCACTGGAATCTCTCCGTCGCCTGGATCGCCGTCATGATTGAACTTATCGTCGGAACGGTCCCGGAAGAGCCCCCTATCCGGCTGCTTGCCATGCCTGTTCCTAGCATGGTCTTTGCGTTCGGTTGCGAGATGCTCATCATGGACATTGCCCGTATCGCCGGCCTCAAGGCCCCGATCCGCATTTCTTCTCTACCTCGCGGCTCGCCGCTACGACCCGGCATATATCCGTTCATCGAGGATATCTGTGCAGTGGACGGTGGTGGCGGAACTGAGTTCAGACAGCGGCTCAACCTGCGTTACATGGCCAGCCACATGTTCCGGCAGATGCTGCACCGCCTGACATTATTCTGGGCTGTTGGGGCTTGCGCAATAGCAACCATTACCACCATCCTCATCTTCACAATTGAAAGGGATGCAGCTTACGTGGTAAGTGTGACATCATTGGTTTCCAGAAATATCGTTCTAACGCTATTAGGTCGGCTGGGTTGTTCCGTTCATCTGGGCCGGTATTTGGGCGTGGATAACCCTTATCTGGGTCCAGAAGAGCCTGAAGTATGAGTACGCGACCTGGTCGGATGTCAAGTGGAAGGCTTGATCATTCCCATTCTTCCGGATTTCAAACTTGTTCATTGTATGATAACTTGACGCGTTACGATATGGGCTTCTTTTCTGTTTTTCTTCTCTGTTTTGAGACATTGGGCTGGTACGGATGGGTGGATATACCTGCGGCAACAGTTCCGGCATTGTACTGGTTGTTGCGCTTCTAGGAGTTCGGGCATCGAGGAGATCTCTATGCTTTCTCTTTCCATCAGGATAGAGTCTTGCGTCCTAAAACGCTGTAATGTCCATATAAATCTCTTTGCACTGCTTTCCAGCTTTCAGGGCTCCAACATCGCAAGCAGCAACACAAAAGTCTTCCACCATTTTCCACGCTCCCAGAACCCCTCGCAACTCCTACCCAACCCAGCAACCCTCTCCCTCATCACCCCACCTACGCCGTAGCGCCCAGCATTGGCACCACACCCGCCCGCCTTGGCCCGTCCGCCCTCCCCCTCGCCACTCAATAATCACCCAACCCAGCAACAGCAGTGACAGCACTTAGTCGTACCGACGCCCCCCACTCGACCGACGTCCTAGCCACGCTACGAGAAGCTTCGACGCAGATCCTCGAGCGCTACCGTACCGCGTGCGTGCGCTCGTGCCGCCTTACCGGTAAGTACCTACCCGTTCGGAGCCGGACGTATCCGGGCACCCGCCTGGCGCATGGGGCAAGCGCGGTCGGTTCTCCACATGACGGACGGTGGCACGGTGGGGGCAAACAAAAAGGTAAATCGGACGTCGGGTTTGTCTGGTAGCGCTGGTTTGGTGCATGATGATATCTTCTATTGTTTATAGCAAAGGGGCGGTGGGGGGGATTTTGCCATGGGAATGGGCTGGGTGTATTCTTTTTTTTTCTGTTTTTGCTATACTATGTTTGGGTACGTGTTGTTGGAATAAAGATGTTTGAATGCCTTTGAGGATTGTGGGTATATATGTTGTGAAGAATCTCATCTTCTCGAGATTCTTGTCATGTCGAAAACTGTTGGAAATTTATCTTCAAAAGGAATTTTAGGTCCCATTTCATTGCTCTGGTTCTATAGTCTAGTCTCATCAGATTGATGATCATCCTCTTTCTTCTCTTTCGTCATAATACGACTAGCCGTAGACCTATGTAAACCCAACATGCAAGAGTGAAGAGTTGGTTTTCCCCCAAAGAGAAACGCCGACGCTCATGTAGTAGCCCCCAGGTCCGACGTAGCCTCCTCTTTATTCGTCCATCTATATCATACAAAGTCCTTTTTTAAGGTGTCTCATCCGCCAAAGGGAAATTACGAGCTTTGAAGAAAAAAATCTCGGGGGTATGCCGGATTAAAAAGAAAAACATTAAGAGTGGTGAGGAAGGATTTTTGAGTACGGGTTGCAGAAAAAGTTTCGCGAACCAAATGCGCTAGTAGAGAAGATAGAGAAAGGAGCACGCTTAAGCACCGCCGGCCATCTCAAGCTTCTTGCCCTTCACACTAACCCACTGCACAAACACGGCACCCAAAATACTCAGCGCTGACATGGCCACGCTCACGTAGAAGGTCTCGGTCAACGAATCATTGTACGCGCGCAGGATCTGCGGCAGATACTGCGGAAATACGCGCGTGATGGCGTCCTGCAGCTCGGTGGCGCCGGTGCCGAGGACCAAGCCCTGCAGCTGGGCGCCGCCCTCGGGCAGGGCGTGGGCGATGTTCTTGAGCAGCTGGTTGGTGAAGACGTTCTGGCCGACGGAGATGAACAGGGCGCCGCCGAGGGTCTGGGCGAACATCATGATGGCGGTGCCGATGGGGATGTCGGCGGCGGGCAGCGCGGCCTGCACCGCGATCAGCGTCTGCTGCATACCGAAGCCGACGCCGGCGCCGAAGATGAACTGGTAGCCGATCCACTTGCTGTGGTTGGTGTCGACTTCGAAGGTGGTGAGGAGCCCGGCGCCGATGGACATGAGGACCGAGGAGACGAGCATCATGGGCACGTAGTGTCCGAGGACCGAGACGGCGACGCCGGCGATCATGCTGATGATGACGAGGCCGAGCACCATGGGCAGGTTCATGATGCCGGACTTGACGGCGGAGGCGCCCTTGATGGCCTGGAACCAGATGGGGATGTAGTAAACCATGACGAAGAAGGCGGCGCCGAGGCAGGCGCCAAACCAGGCGCTGGACCAGACGGTGCGGTGGAGGAAGACGCGCGGGGCGACGGTGGCCTTTTCTTGCTTCCAAATTTGGATGGCGACGAAGCAGGCGATCAGCACGCCGAAGAGCACGAAGAGCGCGATGATGCGGCCGTTGTCCCAGTCGTACTTGGAGCCGCCCCACTGGAGAGCCAGCAGCAGGCAGACGATGGCCGGGATGAAGAAGAAGGTGCCGAGCAGATCGAATTCGCCGAGCTTGTTCTTCCAGCCGGCGGCCGTGTTCTTGACGACCTTGGGGGCCTTGAAGAAAAACAAGATGAAGATACCTGTGATAAGACCGAAGGGCAGGTTGATGTAGAAGCTGGGGAGGAGGGGTTAGAATGCTTTGCGAGCGGGGATGGAGGCGTTACTTACCACCAGCGCCAAGTGACCTTGTCAGTGAAGACACCACCGAGGAGAGGACCGGCGACACTGGCAATGCCGTACATGGCACCAATCAGACCTGTTCACTAGTTAGAGTCGGTGGGGCCTCTTTGGAACTTGGTGTTGGAGCCATACCTGTGTACGTCGGCCTCTGGTGAAGGGGGACAGTCTTGCTAACAATCAAGATGGCACCAGAGAAGATTCCGGCGGAACCAAGGCCGGCGACGGCCCTTCCTACGATCAGGGCGTTCGAGGTGGGGGCGATGCCGCAGATGAAAGAGCCGACCTCGAAGACGAACAGGGCGCCCAGGTAGATCCACTTGATGGAGAAGAAGGTGTAGAGTTTGCCGAAGATCAGCTGGAAGGCACAGGTGGTGAGCAGGTAGGCTGAGCCGTACCAGCCCACGTCGTTGATTGCCTTGAACTGGTCAGTAATGCGGGGGATGGCCGTGGAGATGATGGTGTTGTCCTGCACGGGCGGAGGTCAGCTTCGGGCGCAGTGATGCTCAGAGACAGGGTGGGCGCGTACCAGAGCCATGCAGAAGACCGAGAGGCACAGGGCGATGGTGATGAAAGCGAGCTTCCATGACGTGGGGTACTCGTCCTCCTGGGGAGTGGCGTCGGCGGCAGCCTGCTCGAGGTTGGCCATCTCGACAGGGCCGCCGGCGTGGTGCGAGGCCTCTTTGCTGGCGGGGTGGGAGTCGGCGGGCATGGTGGAGTCGGCGGGCTCCTTCTCCTCATTGACGGAGGGAGGAAGGCTGGAGACAAGAGACGGGGCGTCCATTGTTTGCCTGCTGGCGCGCTCGGAGTCGGAGACAGCCATGGTGAAAGGCAGGGCTCTGCTGCTGGCTGCTTTATTATGAGAGCGGCGGACGAAAGACGGTGGAGGTGGGAGCACGAGCGGCCTGGGGCAGGCAGGCAGGCTCTATAAAGCAGCGCGCGGGCACAGGGCATCATGCGCCGCCCGTGTCAGCAACGGCGCGCACGCATCTGGCGGTGCGTTGCGTGCTGGGGCGCGTCGAATTTCTGGCAGTCAACCGCTTTGATGCGCGCGGGCCAATCAGCGCTAGCGAGCGGGCGGCGGGCTCGCCGACTGCAGCACCGCCGCCAAGGCCCGCGCGGCGCAAGGCAGCAGCGCCCGCAACGCTGGCCTCGCGCCCTCGGGCTCGCATTCGGCGCCCCTGCCCGCAGCTGCAAGGCCCGCGCGATCTGCTTTCCCACGCCGTGGCTAGAGCGAGCGCCACCGCCTCCCAATCGCCGGGCTCGACGGGCCGCCGCTTCGCTCGCGCACAGCCGATCCACTCGCCGCCCGCGCGGTACGAAGCTTCGCGAAAGCTCGTCTCGACCGCATTGCTCCTCACCGTCGCTGTCATCTGCCCCGCTGTGAACCATCCGCCTCATGATGACTCACCCGCGCAGCTGCACGCGCTCGCGGCGCATTTCGCGCTGCCAGCTGGCCACCGGCTCCTTCGCGAGAATTCCCCGGGTCCTCCCTCTCAACACGTACGCTCTGCTGCCGCCTGCCCGCCGCGTGGAGACCCGCAGAGCCTGAACTCCTCGACAATGAGCTTCTGCGCAGCCTCAGACACAGACACGATGGCAGCCGCGTCGGACTCTCGGCCTCTCGAAGGCCCGAAGGCCCGTCCTTGTTGTCTCATTTCTTTAGCTTCGCCCCTAGCATCATCCGCCTTCAAGCCCTCGCTACTATTGCCGCAACCGGCATCCCGCTTTATGCTTACTGCCTAAAGCTTCTCCAATCATCATCGCCTCAGACTGACCTCCGCCTTTGATCCTCCACCTGCCGCTTGTTGACAATCACGCACTGTCTTCTTCATGCTTTGTTGCTCCAACTTGCAGCCATCTTGGGACCCTGGACCTCTCGATCAGCACCCGATTTTCCTGTGGGAGGACACCGCAGCCTTCTCATTTCCCGTCTTTGTCTTGCGCGTCCACGTCTCGTCGCACGATCCAAACCCCTACCCTAGTTTGATTACGCTATCAGATCGAATGTTCTCAGGACTGACATCCTCGGTCGCCTCTCTTGCCCTAGCCTTGTTTGGCGTGTGAGAAAATGTGTCGTTATCACTCTCGACTTTTCGCCCCCTATACCACTATATGGCGGCCCCATCGCTAGTCCAGTAAGTATGTATGATGCTTTCCCCACATCAATCATTGAGGGCGAGGATCGAACCACAATTGCTGCTTTCTGTTCTTGATGTGGAATGCAAAACGAGTCGCTTTTAGGTGGCCATGGGCCTTCGGCCTTTGCTATCAATGCGGTGTGCACAGCTGTTCCACAGCATGAGAAAGGTTACCTCAACCGCGCTTCGATCGCCCTTCATCCTCACCTGAGTCTTGCCACAGACTTGTCTCTGAATATTCAAAAAGTTGCTCAAGCGGCGTCTTTGACTTTCGATTTTTGCAGCCTTCTAGACTCAAGTGTCATCAAAATTTTCGAGATTAGCACCTGGAAAACCACGGTTGACAGCGGCTATGAAAACACACTGCCGAACAGAAAATATCGAGGCTCGACCGACCGCTTCAGCAAAAAGACCTTAGCTCTTGACAAAGAGGACCTCGCCGAGATCATTCTGAATTCTTCCCCAGAAATCACCGGTGTCAAATTCTCTTTCCAAACTTGCCTCAATGCCGAGCGCTGGAATTCGACGACTTCGTCAGCCGGATCTCGACCACGGGGTTCCTTAAGGCAGCCCAATTGCCAAAATACTGGAAAGACACGAGACGAGACGCCAACGGAGTCAAAGGACCGTTGCTCAAGCTCGATGCGACAGACTGTCCAGTGTGCACCCTGTTGGCTGGATTGACAAAAGTCCCCGGCTCTCCTAGGAACCCTGAAGTTCCCGGACCTGGGTCGGGGCTCGGGATGATACGTTTCCTGACCCTGAACCCTCCTGTTGCGCAGCCCAACTCGACATCTGGTCATCCGGACCTGTCCTTCCTCCGAGACCATAGAATAGTACGCTCTAGCGAGAGCAAAGAACACATGCTGCAGCTCACGGACTTTGAAGAATTCAGTCTTATCGGAGATGTTCTCAAGCGCAACGAGTCTCATGAAACTATGGGATTGGCGGCAGAGCTCGGTACGTTTTCCATTGATGGCCTCCCCCAATAACTTATTTATACAGAGCAGGTAGTCACGCTGCTTAGTATATCTCTCGCCGCGTGACACAAACCACACGCGATGAGCCTGAAGCCGTCAGGACAACTGAGACATGGTTTGAAATTTGCAACGAAAGCCATGAGCAATGCCATCAGAGCTTCATGGCCGGGGCATCTCAACAGAGCCACCCTTGCCTACAAGATTAGTGGACGTTGGATCTCCCTACGAACTTCCGGAGTCATTCATTCTACGCATCGCAGACACGGCCAAGCAGCATGGAACCTACCTTGCACTCAGTCACTGTTGGGGAGGGCATTCTCCCATTGTCACGACTAGGCACAATCTCCGAACGTTTCAGAAGAAAGGCATCCACTATGTACATCGAGCTTCCTCCGACGTTTCGCAATACCGTGGTCTCACCAAAAAGCTTGGCTTCAGACACATCTGGATCGACTCGGTGTGCATCATTCAGAACGACCCGGACGACTGGGAGTGCGAGTCCCGGACGATGGGATCGCCTTACGAAAATGCATAGTGCGTTATTGCTGCGACAATGGCACTCCACGGTGACTGTAATGTTCTTGTCTAAGACTATGGAGACTACCTGACAGTGAACCCTTATCGTGTATGGATGCCATACGATCCGCCCGAGCTGCGACAGGGATACTCTTACTTCACCCAGGGTACATGATTTGCTTACTGCACTCCCTGACTTCACCGTTCCGTACGAGGGGAGCTTTCAGCAGCAATGTCAAAACAGCGAGGTTGAATACACGCGGACGAGTTGTCCAGGAGCGTCTTCTCTCTCGCCGCACGGTACACTTTGCTGCAGATCAGATTTACTGGGAGTGCCGACACGAAATACTGGCCGAGGACGGCTTCCAGCGGCGACGCGGATCGGTAGGGTTGGCCGGTCTTACTAAAGCCTTATCAGATCTCGGCGATTCTAATACAAAAGCTCGCAGCGGCAGTCCTAAGGGATCGAGCGTTTCCAACCAGACATTCATCTATATCTGGCACTGCATCATCGCCGCTTATTCGGCGTGCGAATTCACTACGACACAAGACAGGCTGCCGGCATTCTTCGGCGTGGCCGAACGCTTCCAGTCTCTGAGCAATCTGGCTTGTCACCACGGCAATTGGCTTGATATTCGCCCAGACCATGCTCCTCGATCTTTGGCTTGGTGGGCATGCCCTCCAGGAAAATCGTCCTGAGGTCCGCGCTCCGACATGGTCATAGTCTGCGCTTGAAGGCGAGGTGTTCTTTGAACAGTGCGCTTGAGAAACGGCGAAACCAGCAGTGGAGAGGATTTCCCCGCGATAGGCTACATCACCTCTGATTGCACCGAGGTGATGCCTATTGGTTTTGATTGCCCGCTTCTGTACGTAGTACGTCGAACCGGCTGAATCTGCGGTGGTGCTCGCGGACAAGACTTCCGCAGAAGGCCTGCCAGAGAATCGCCGGCTGGGCACCGGGAGCGTCGAGCGCAGAATAGGGGAGAAAGCGTGTGGCGAGGAGGTGGAATTCGCACTCATCCGAGCGGGTTCCCGATTGGGCCTGGGGCGGCGCCGTCGGCAGTGGCTTGGGTGATTGCAATAACGCAACGGTCGATAGATGAGATATTTTGTCCGCTTCTGGAGCATGGGCACGACGTGCGTGACGCGTGGCAGCGCAGCAGCAGCGGCGCGCAGCAGCGGGCGTGGAGGAGCAGGACTTTTATGCCGGTCAGGGCATCAGTCTGGCACTCTGGGCAGCGGCGGGCGGCGGATCGGCAGGCGGGCCCCACTCGGCAACGTGTTCTGGTCGCACTGCGAGCTCCGGGCCCCCCGTGCACTGCTTCTTCCCCGCCGCGCGCCCGGTGCCAGTTCTGCTGCTGCTGGCGGCGCGCCGTGTCGCAGGGCTAATTGGAGGGCAGCGGCGGCACAACAGGCTCCAGGCGCTGCCAGCTGCCCACGTACTCAGCCCGCGGCGCCAACCGCGATTGGCCGCCGCGCGCGCGCTGTATCAGGAGGGGGCGCATGACGCAGCCCGCCGTTATAAGGGCCCAATGTCCCTCCGCTGCCCACGCCCGACGCGCTCCTGACTTCTCCCTCGCCCTCGACCGCTCCCGCCGCCCGCTCTCGCGCATAAGCTCTCCCGCCGCGTGGCTCGCCGCCGAGAATCAAGGACGTTCGAGGCCCGAGCAGCCCGCGCTGGAGCTTCTATTTCGGGCTTTGTGAACAAGAAAGACGCATAGCAGCACCTCAAAGACGAACAAGCTACTTCTTCTGGTCCGGCGCATCCTAGCAAACCATCCACCCCGCTGCGCCTTCTCAGTCATCTTCTGTTCCCTGCTTCTAGACTAACTGGTGCCCCGGCTTCTAGCCCCAGAAAGGCCTCTTGTAGTGCAATAGACGTCTGTGTTCTCCAGCATCCACCAAGCAGCAAGCAGCAGCTCTTCATTACATGGCTTCCGTTCTCGCACACTACTGCCGTGCCTGTTCCTACAACACCCCCGTTCCTTTTTCCGCCCACGTCTTCTCCCAAAACCACACCTGCAACCACGTAAGCCTGATGTTGCTGGCTTCTCTGCGGTCACTGACGCCCTCTCTGCACAGTGCGGCCTTGTATCCATAGGACTGTGCGCCCAGCCCGGAACCCAAGCAGCCAAGACCGCCGACATGCAGCAGGACGAGCTGGCCGCGCTCTTCGACCAGAGCCTCACCTTCCACACCGTCCCCGAGCACTCGACCCCGGTCCCGCAACCACAGCAAGACGAGCATCTAGAAATAGAGAAGAATGAAGACAACCACCAGCATCACCAGCCACAGCACCACCAACCAATCGTCTACGCATCCATGCACTACACCCACACCACCCACATCATCCCCCGCCCCCAGTCAGCCCCCTCCCTAACAGCAAGCTCCTCCTCCACCCCCAACAACAACAACCCCATTACCCTCCTGCCCTCCTCCCGCACCAACCCCGAGCTCCGCACCCTCTTCACCCGCAACAACATCGACATCGACGACCTCTCCCCCGGCCAACTCGAGCTCTTCACCGCCGCCGACGACGACCAGAAGCTCCGCCTCGTGGAGCTCTGGCGCATCACCCTTCGCGAAGCAGCCGCCGACGGCGTCTGGACCAGCGCCACGAGCCTAGAGCAAGAGGAACGCCTAGCGAGGGAGCGCTGGGAGAGGATGCAAGCGCAGCAGCAGGCGCAGCAACAACAACACCTGTACCACCGCCACGGCTACCAGCACCAGCAGTACCACCCCCAGCAGCACATCAACACCGACATGGAAATGATGACGGACGACGAGGGCACCACCGCCGCCTCGTCGCCTACCTCGCTGCTCGCGTCGCCCTCGCTGCGCGGCAGCATCGACGCCAACACCACTACTACCACCACCCACCGCCACCACCCTCCTCAGCCGCACCCCAACGCCGCCAACCACGCCGAGCCGTACATGTTGTCTGGCTACGAGCAGTTGGCCAAGCGGGAGTATGAGGCGCAGGCCGCCGCTAACGGTGCTGGTGGTGGTGGTGCGGCGTACACTCACTCGACCGATCCGGTGTACAAGGCCGCCGTGGAGAACCAGTATGGGGCGTTCCAGGCGATGAGAGAGTATGAGGGGGCGGTGGGGTGGTTTGATGATGAGATGGTCATGTGAGGTGGGGGGAGAGCCTTTTTACAGCTTTATTTCTTTTTTGCGGAGAGGAGGAATCGAGATGGGTGGGTTGTTTGGGCTGTTTTTGATTTTGATTTTTTCTTTCTTCTGTTGTTTCTCCTCCCCCCGTTTCCCACACCAGATGGTGATTTTGCTGAGGGCTTTATACGTTCATAGCGGGTCATGAGATATACCCCATTCTTGTCGGTCGTTTTTTTATGGCGGAAGGAAGGAACCAATCATAGATAGCCATTGCTTCTTTTCGGTGGAGGATTGTTAAGGCTACATGTGGTTTGTTCTCGTTGGTTGGGTGGGGGGAACTACCTAGGCGGGGGATTGGGACTATTGGAGGGATATTCTGTTCAAATTGAATTGATGGGCTGGTGCATCTTGACGGCGTAGAGGATCAAGGCTGGTTCCATCTGTCAGATTTGCTCGATTTCGTGGTTCTCCCAGACTTGCGCATGACCTCTTACTATTCATACTTTGGAATGTTCTTCTACTACCTCGCCCATCCCCAATACTAGCAATAAGCTCTAGTTTAACATGATCATTGTCACCTTTGCCCCGCTTCGTGAGCAAAACGTGCAGCCCTCAACGTGACGCGTTGCAGTGCATTTCCCAGGCATGTCTCGTATAGCCCGGGCTTGTAAGATGACGCGTCCATTCGACTGAACCCCTCTCCCCCAGAACCTGCACGCAGAACAACAGCAGTCGCACGCCGACTGCTCAGTCTTGCCTGCCCTTCAACAGCCTCTTGGTCACCTTGTCCTTCTCGATGATGTAGACGTGAGCACCCCAGCCGGATAACGCGTCTCTGTCGACGGCGTTGAGCAGCGCTTGCGAGATGGTCTCGAAGAGGTCCTCCGGTCCCTGTTGAACCCTCGTCAGCTAAAGTATGTCCAGTGCTGTATATACAACTCACCAAATCCGGCTCCCACAGACCCTCGCACGTGCCGAACAGCTGGTCGCTCGCCGTGCCGCTGACAATAAAGTCCTTCGCAAAGTCAATGCACCCAATGCTATCGAAGCCGCAGATGAACGGCTTGCCCGTCGTCTGATTGATGCCCGCAATCACCGGCGACACGAAGTAGGGCCCGAAGCGCCGCTCGTACAGCGAGCTGCTGACCAGGTTGGCCATGGTCTGCGGGCTGATGTTGCGCTCCTCGCGCAGGCGGTACATGTTGACCTTGTAGCGGAACAGGTCCGCCACCGTCGACACGTCCGTCGCCAGCCCCGTCAGCCCCAGGTACACGTCCCCGTAGCTGAAGATCTTGGGGAAGTTGTTCGACACCGTCAGGGCTTGCATGCCCAGCCGCAGGTCGCAGGCGATGGCCACGCAGTCCTTGCCGACCATGGCGACGCAGGCGCCGCCGTCTGTGGTTTGGGGGTGGAAGGTTAGTAGTGGTCGTGGATGATGCGGGCGGAGCTGCTGGATGCGGTGGAGCGAGAGGGGGTGCGGGGCGGCGTACTTATGCTGAAGGGAGACGACTGCGTTGGCGGGTTAGCTGCAGCTTGTCGGTGCGGATGGGCGTGCGAAGCTCACCATGGCTAGCTAGCTGTGCGTGCGTCTCGTCGACGTAGTCCGAAGCGGGAGGAGGGATCAGGCAGGCTGCGGGATGGCGGATGAGCGGCGTTGGAGCTGGGGAGGGGAGGATGCAGCGGATGGCGATGGGTGGGGCGGGAGGAGGAGGAGGTAGGTTGTTGTTGCTAGGCAGCTCGCAGGTAACGCGGCTCGCCGAGATGCTGGTGGAGGTGAGAGCTCGGCCGCCCGGGGTCAATCCGCCGCAGATCAGCCGACCGCGCGCGCTCTTTCCCAGGCGCAGCAGCAGCCAGAATCCATCACGAACAGCGCCGTCTCCACCACCGCCCAATTGCCTCGCCCCCCATGGCCGCCCAACGCCAACACATCCAGCTCGCCAAGAGCCTCCCTCCGCGCCTCATGCGCTTCTTCCAACGATACCCCCCGCCGCCCCTCCTCCAAGCCGCCGCCGCCAACGCCGCATCCACACCATCCACCGAGCCCACTGCCTTGGAACCAGAACCAGAGCAACCCGCCGCCGCCGTCTACCACAACCCCTTCCAGCCCCGCTTCAACACCCTCACCGGCCGCTGGCAAGGCCCCGTCTTCTCCCTCCGCCGCCAAGCAGACCTCTGCAAGCTCGCCGCCAAGCACGGCGTCGAGGACCTGCTGCCCCACAGCTCCAAGAAGTCGGATGAGCGCGCGCGCAGGCGCGAGGAGCATGGCTTGCGTGTGAAGGGTACGGGTGTGGGGCAGAGGGTTAAGGGTAAGGAGTGGGAGCGTGGGTTGAAGGGGAAGTTGGAGGAGAGGAGGCAGGCTATGTTGAAGATGCCCGAGTTGATTCAGGAGTGGAAGCAGGTATGTTCTTTTTTTTCCCTCGTTTTTCATGTCATGTCCCTCTCTCCCGTTTTTTTTTTTTGCTAATGCTGGGGATAGCGCGGTCATGGTCGTGGGTGGAAGAAGTGGCCGAAATAAAGATGTGGGCTTTTTTGATGTGGGTTCCTCGGCGAGGAACAGGATTTCAAGTCGAGGGAAGGGCTATTCCTCCGGCCTTCTTTGGGCCGGTCTGACGTGGATGGTGAAGAGAGCAGTGGGGTTTGTGGAGGATTATGCCGTTGCGGCAGAGGAAAAATGGGTGTACAGATATGGCGTTTGGCTGGGCAATAGTATGATTGGCATGGGCAGTCCTGACCTAGTTGGGGCGGTAACCATTGTAAGATATCAAGCAGAAGATCAATCTTTTGCCATCTCCACGAAATAGAATAAGACCATTCTTGAGACAATTTTCTTGCATGATTTTCTGGATTTCCCGGCTCGTATTCCCTCTCGGAGATGCTATCATCATGTACTTCTTACAAATCAGCAAGGCTTTTCCCTCCAGATTTAAGTCGAAGCATCGTCGGCGCGATTGCAGCGCAGGCGGCGGGCGGAGAGAAATATCGACGAATGCGCACGCGCCAAGGCGGCGGACCGCAAGCTCCACGACCTCCGCCGCGTCTTCCTCACCCGCACCTCCGCAGCCGCAACACCTCCCGCCGTTGCGCAAACCCCGACCGTGGACCTCGACATGAACGGCGCAATCCCTCCACCTCCCCCGCCGCCTGAGGATGGCGTTCCCCCACCTCCTCCAGCAGACTTCGCCCCGCCGCCGCCGCCAGTCGATCTTCCCGCTCCACCTCCGCCGGACGACGTTCCTCCGCCACCTCCTCCGTCGGAGCCTCTGGAGCCAGACCTCGCCCCGGCACTGCCAAAGAAGAAGGGCTGGGGTGTGCCAAAGCCCAAGAAAGACCCGCTCAGCATCGAGGAAATCCTCAAGAAGAAGAAGGAGGCAGACGCCGCCGCCGCAAAAGTAAGTGTCACGCGTCGCACACACCGCACAGCTATGCCCGCGAGCTCTCTTGTTTACAAAGCGTCTCTAGTGCATGGCTGCCCCACTGTTCACCTAGCTGACGTGTCTTCTTCTTTCCAACCAGCCCAAATTCCTGTCCAAGGCCCAGCGCGAAAAGCTCGCCCTCGAGAAACGCCAGAAGGAAGTCGAGGAGCAGAAGCGCAAGATCGAGGCCGAGCGGTCAGGCGCCAACGGCACCCACCGAAATGGCAGCGCGACAAACGGCGTCAACGGCACCGGCCCTGCTGCTATCCCCACCGGCCCCAGAGCGATGCGCAACTCGCAGCCGAACAAGGGTTACGATATGGCGCCGCCTCCGCCACCCAAGCCTATCGCCATCACCCAGGGAGGGAAGCCCACCGGCGACAAGGCGGGAGAGAAGAGAGCCAATCCCGAGGATGCGGAGAAGGAGCTGATTCGCCAGCGTTATATGGGCTCGGAGCAGAACACGTCCACATTCTCGGCCAAGAAGAAGCGCAAGAGGACGACGGAGAAGAAGTTCAACTTTGAGTGGAACGCTGAGGAGGACACTAGCACTGATTACAACCCCCTGTATCAGACGCGCGCGGAAGCTGGGTTCTTTGGCAGAGGTCGGCTGGGCGGCTTCTCGGACGATGTCGTGGACAGCGCCACCAAGCGCTATACGCAGGCCCTGACGGAGCGCGACCGGGAGACGGGTTCCGCGCGTGCAGCCGAGATTCTGGAGATGGAGCGGAGAAGAAGGGAAGAGGGCGGTCGTGCTGCTCTGGAGAAGCACTGGAGCGAAAAGAGACTGGACCAGATGCGGGAGAGAGACTGGCGTATCTTCAAGGAAGACTTCAACATCAGCACCAAGGGTGGTTCGATACCCAATCCTATGCGGTCGTGGGAGGAATCGGGTCTTCCGAAGCGGTTACTGGACATCATCAAAGACGTTGGTTATCTCGAACCGTCGCCTATTCAGCGCGCCGCCATCCCCATCGCCCTCGGTTCTCGCGATCTTATCGGTGTGGCCGTCACCGGTTCCGGTAAGACGGCGGCCTTCCTGCTCCCTCTGCTGGTCTACATCTCCGAACTGCCTCCGCTCAACGAAGCCACCAAGAACGACGGCCCGTACGCCATCATCCTTGCCCCGACTCGTGAATTGGCGCAGCAGATTGAGATCGAAGCCAAGAAGTTTGCCACGCCGCTCGGATTCACCTGCGTCAGTATCGTTGGTGGTCACTCGATCGAGGAGCAAGCCTACAACATGCGCGACGGTGCCGAAATCATCATCGCCACGCCCGGTCGTCTCGTCGACTGTATCGAGAGACGCGTCCTGGTGCTCGGCCAGTGCTGCTACGTAATCATGGACGAAGCCGACCGCATGATCGACCTCGGCTTCGAAGAGCCCGTCAACAAAATCCTCGACGCCCTCCCCGTCGGCAACGAGAAACCCGACGACGAGACGGCCGAAAACGCCGTCGCCATGAGCCAGCACCTCGGCGGCAAAGACCGCTACCGCCAGACCATGATGTACACGGCCACCATGCCCCCCGCCGTCGAACGCATCGCGCGCAAGTACCTCCGCCGCCCCGCCATCGTCACCATCGGCAACGTCGGCGAGGCCGTCGAAACGGTCGAGCAGCGTGTCGAGTTCGTCGCCGGCGAAGACAAGCGCAAGAAGCGCCTGCAGGAGATCCTCAACTCGGGCGAGTTCGCGCCCCCGATCATCGTCTTCGTCAACATCAAGCGCAACTGCGACGCCGTCGCCCGCGACATCAAGCACATGGGCTTCAGCAGCGTCACCCTGCACGGCTCCAAGACCCAGGAGCAGCGCGAGGCGGCCCTGGCGTCGCTGCGGAATGGACAGGTGGACGTCCTGGTCGCGACGGATCTGGCCGGTCGCGGTATCGACGTGCCGGACGTGTCGCTGGTCGTCAACTTCAACATGGCGACCAATATCGAGAGCTACACCCATCGTATCGGACGTACCGGTCGTGCGGGCAAGAGCGGTGTGGCGATTACGTTCTTGGGCAACGAGGATACGGATGTTATGTATGTTTTTCCTTTTTCTTCCCTCCCTCTTTCCCCCCTTTCCTTTTCTCTCTATTGTTGTTGTTGTTGTTTGGAACGAAGCGCTAATGTCCTTGTCTCGTCTACTGCAGGTACGACCTCAAGCAGATGCTCAGCAAGTCGTCCATCTCCCGCGTGCCGGAGGAACTGCGCAAGCACGAGGCTGCGCAGCAGAAGAGGAGCAGGGGTGGTGGTGGTGGTGGGTCGGGGCAGAAGTTGGACGATGGTGGTGGGAAGGGTGGGATGAGGTGATGAGGATGATGGTGGTGGTGGTGTTCTTCTGGGTGGGGGGTTGGCGTTGGGTGGTGGGGGTTATTGGGGGATTGTTAGCTTTGGGCGGGTTGCTTTTGAGATGAAGAAATACAATTAAGAGACGAGAGTCTTATGTCTTGAGACGTAAGAGAAGTGTTCTTGAAAGTGTATTCTGCTCATTTCTGCTTTGTGAATAGACGAACCTGGAATTTATGCTCTTGAGACGTGTCTTTGCAGTATTCTGTTATCTCTAGCCGTCCTGGACGCACGAAAAAAGAATCAACCAGGGCACAACATAGCATATCAGCGTAAAGCAGAGCTGTTGCTCCAAATCCATAGCTAGATTGTGCATCTGGAAGTGGATGCCGTGTCAATGTTTAAGAAAGGGAGTATGCAATCTGTCAAGAGATATCTCATGGCTCGTTGCTGGTGGTGTCGATTATATGCCCGGAGGATCTGGAGAGCAAATGAGAGGAAGTTCCGCTTGATTACTTCTTCCAAAAAGCGCGTCTAGCTTCATTTTGCTCATACTTGCTTATTTTAGACGACGACGGTGCCGTTGAGGCCTCTTGCGACGCCTTGTCCACTCTTGGAGCGCTTCTGATCCCGCAAATGCTCGTCGTCAGCCCCTCTAGTGCTTGGTCAGAGGCTCGTAAGGTTAGATCAACTCAGTTCAAGCCAGGGGTTCATGTTGTCGCGGGCATTTAATAGGTCCATTGTTATTTTGACCCTCCCCCCTAAATTATAATTTCTTATACTACCTATACGGGCGTAAGAGACTTCTACGCTCTCGCACCTCCGTAGCTACTATTCTCGTACCGTAGTAACTACCGCTACCTAGTCGCCGCGCCCCGGTCACCGCGCCTTAGCCATTACCGCGCCCCAATCACCTCCGCGTCCCAATCACCTCCGCGCCCAAATCACCTCTACGCCCCAGCTACTACGCTGTAATTACTATCGTACTGTAGTTATTACCGCGCCGTAGTTAAGGTAGCAATATATATCCTACTAGGTAAGTATAGAGATATAGCAGTTTCTTTCTATAATAGGTAGTATTAGAGAAATAAGAAATAATTTTGGGGGGGGGGGGGGGGGGGGGTCAGAATAACAGTGGCCTTTAATAGAACGCGCTCGCGAGCGCTGCTTAGAATAAGAGCTGTTGCACAAGGCTGAGACTAATATTGCGCAAGCTCTCAGCCCATTCTCAGCCTTGTGCAACAGCTCTTACTCTTTAAATATACCTTCAAATACAAGTCTAAGCCGAGCTAGATCCTGTAAAGCCTTGCCATGTCTTTGTCTTCCATCATCCTCATTTTGTCAACTTTCGTGCTGGCTGCGCCGCATACCCAGTTGAAGAACATCACCGTCATTGCACCGCAAGGCACCTCGCACCATGGAGATCCACGTCTTCTCTGCATTCCGACTAAAGCTTCCGATGTTGCAGCCTTCTTCCTGGGAAACTACTTCGCACATGTTGCTACTATCGTCACACTCCCTGGGGAGCCCATACTTGCCGTATTCATGTCCATGGTCGGCTCTTTATTGTATCCCGTAGCTGGCATCCAGAAAGGTCTGGCAGCTATACGAAACCGTTCAATCCTGTACCGAAACGAAACTCCACTCAAGACTGCTCTAAGAGCTGGTGCGCTCTGCGAAGTAGTACGAGCGCCCAACTGGAAGCCGATGGCTGGAGACAATATACGCAACGTCAAAATCCTCGGGAGTCCCCGGTCAACGACATTGGAGGGAAGTGGGAACATAAACAGGGAGCTCCAACCAAACACCGAGAGAGTTGACGGCGTGGAATCAGCGGATGGCCTGATGCTTCAGGATTTGGGAAGCAGCCGCAATGGAGAAAACGGCACACATGAGCAAACCTCGGACTCACAAGGCGCGTCGGAAACACATACGGATGCAGATTGGTTTGTTGAACGTCACTTGATGGAACTATTCGATCCCGCGCCTGGGCCACGGAGTTTTCGTGGCCGGGCGGTTCATGGGCGCTGTTCCTTACCACCAGGTTATACGCTAGCCATTCTCCCCGCAGATTCGAAGGTCCGTTATGTTTCTCACATAGAGCAAAATGAAGCTGAGTGCGAGACAATACAATCTCGCCTACGCCGCTCCTTACACGATCTTGCTCAAGACACCGCCCCTTTAGGAAGAGAGAGATCGATAGATTCCTCCGGCCTGAGCTCATCATACAATCTCCTACCAAGTCTCATCGCAGTATTCCAACTCGTCTACGGAGGCTTCACAATATACCGGACCAGAGGAGACCAGTTGGAGAGATACGGATTCTTCGCTTTTGGACTGACCGTCACCCCTTATCTTATCATGTCATTTGTCAATTTGCTTGGATCAGTCCTAAATCCAAATTACCCCAAAGTCTATACGGTGCAGACGAGTATCATGGAGGAGGCCAGTCGCCGAACAGGAGCTTGTTTCGAAGGCATGGTCGGAGAAATTGTCCAGGACGATCTGCCCAAGGATAGTGAGCGAGCCTTCCTCGGACTGGACATGCCACGGTCTCGTTGGATGGGATATATGACCCTTAGACTTGCGCAATACTGGAGTCCGTTCGAACCAACCGGCGAGGCATTCGTCTCAACAGACCTTGATTTCGAACGCCACGAAGACGGCACCCTTTATTTTGCTGATCAGCATTATGGAGGTAGCTGGGCTTTCAAAAACCGTAGACGGGGGACCAGCAAGATTCAGCCAGCGCCACTCCCGCTCATGTTCATACCCTCATCAGCCGTCAACCGTGCAAAACCTTTCGAGTGGTTTCTCGGGAACGTTGTTCAATTTTTTTCAGGCTTTCTAGTTGGATCTCTTTTCTTAGCCATAAATGGGACTTTGTCTCATTTCGAGAGCACAGAACATCCTTCCTTTTACACAAAAATATTTATAGCTGGATGGTTTATTTTAGGGATTTTTATGGGTTATAGTTGGTATCTTGTCCTTCAACTGATGTCAAATGCTCGAACCCGGTCAGCTTTGTTTCTCGGTTTTCCTTTTTTACTTATGATTCTTCTCTACGGAACTTTCGCTGTTGCTGGTATGGTCACTGTTGGCCAGATGCTCTGGGAGTATGGTCATTGCTATCGTCTATATTGAAACAACCACAGGGCTTTGTTCAAGTATGTCGTCTATTCACTCAGTAGACGCACTACTACGCATGCATCACCTTCTTTGCTTGAATGATTCTTCTCGTCCTGGATTGGAGGCATCAGCATGCGTCTGCGAATGAAAACATGCGACTTGCTCGCTATTCTTGTAAAGTCGTAGAGATTAGTTCTTATCAAGGTCTTCAATTATCTTCCATTGCCACGCGAAACCGCCGTCCCAGGCATGGCTACGGAACGTTGGAATGTGCCCTAATAGCAGGTATACCTAGTCCTGACGCAAACGAGACAGGATCAAGAAGAGTGAGATTATGAACAATGAAGAGCAATTACAAATTCATTACTCTAACTCTATCCACAAAACTAGAAACCTTCCACCAGTACCACCACAACAACCAGGTCGCAATGCACCCGCAACTCCCTCATCCATCGAAGCAAGGCCACTAGTACGGAATACCGTTCGTCAAAAGCTGGAACCGATCATACTGCCCGGTCGACAAGCTATTATAACTCTTCTTGATCAAGAAGCGCATAAAGTCCGCAGCCTCCCGCTCCGTCTTATCCAGCACGAACCTCTCCCTGAAATGCTGCACCGTCTCGGGCTTGAAGCAGGGCAGGCCGCTGTCCAGCATGACGATGACGATGTGGGCGAGGTGCTCGCAGTGCTGGCGCGCGGCCAGGAAGGCCTTGATGCACAGCTCCTCGAACCAGCGGTACGGCTGCGAGTCGGTCGAGCCGCCCATGACGGCCACCATCTCCTGCGTGAGCTTGAAGGGCGCGCGCTCGAACTTGATGCCGCCGGGCGCGATGTCGAAGCAGAAGCCGAAGTCGATGTGCAGGATGTGGCCGGCGTCGTCGATCATGATGTTGCCGTTGTGCCGGTCCTTGAACTGGAGGAGGTAGGAGATGATGCTGTAGGCGGCCATGGACTTGACGAAGTTGTTGCGGGCCTCCTGGAAGCGGATCGAGTCTTCGCCGCCGTATTTGGAGACGAAGTAGTCGTAGAGGCCGTTGACTGCCTCGCGCCCGAGCATGTCTCGGGAGATGGAGTTGGGCAAGACGTCAATGACACCACAACCAGGCGCCGTTGCCGTGACACGGTAGGGGAAGACATAGACATCAAGGCCGACGTCGTTGAAGATGCCGCGGAAAGCTGCAATCATTTGCAGTGCCAAAACGTCCTGACGACAGTCGTCTCCGACCTTGAAGATGGCTGACTGCCAAACCTCGTACGAGTTGTTGTCCTTTGTCTCTGCGTCCGAAAGCTCAGCGTCCCCTTCTCCTGGAATGTCAGCGTTTCTCTCTCTGCGAATGCGGAATGTGGCCATGTAAGGAGCCTTTGCGTGACTCTGGAGTGGCTTTCCGGATTTACGGTCAATGCCCACGACGACGCCATCCGGGTTACTGGGAAGATACACGCCGACTTCAACCTTGATCGAGCGGAGCTCTTCCTCGATCTTCTGCTTCTTCTCCGCCTTGCTCTTCTTGATAAAGGGCTTGAGCTTGCCGGAGATGCCAGTGACCTCGTTGAAGAAGGAGAATTCACGCTCATAGAACTCGCGTGCATCCGTGTCGAAACTGTTCTCAAGGCTTTCCATGACGGAATCAAGGGTTGGCTTGACGGGATCGGGCTGCCAATTGTGAGCAAAGAAGCCTCTCAAATCGTCAAATGGAACTTACGATCTGTGAATCCTCGTCTTTATAGGCATTCGCTTTCATGTTCCAGATGATCTGATGAGCGAACAAGTGAGAGAACTTGGCCGTCTCAATGATGTAGCGCTCGACATAGCCCAGAACATCGTAACGCAGGGTCTGTACGACTTGCGGAACGTAGAAGAACGTGATATCAACCGAGTGGCTCTCCAAGGCTCTCATGGCGTACTGAATGATGAATGGGTGGTTGCCATATGCGGGGAGGAAAAAGGTGATGGCAGTCATAGGATTGACGGGAGCCCAGTACATCAGATACTGAGGTTTGTCAGCGCTTGCAATCAAGACAAAAACGAGAGAGTTACCTTGAGCTGGAAAGACACATCATCAGGCAAAGAACGGCCAAGCAAAATCTCTAAAGCATCCGGCTCATCCAAGACCTTCTCTGGGAAGTTGAGCACCAACCACCGAATTTCGTTGGCCAGCTTTTGAGAGTTGAATCTGGCTGCAAGCTGCACGGCGATACGAGGGTCTTCGGTCCAGGCCGTTTTCAAAAGGCCTGAAAGGACAGCGTCGGTCGGGGCTTTTCCGGAGTGACCAGGCATCAAATGAAGACGTCTGTCTTGTTCGAGCGGGAAAAGCCAGACTATCAGACGGGTGTGCTCACTTGCGAGCAGAAGTAGGAGCAACTCCTGCTTAGCATGGAGACTCTTCCGCGGTCCATTGGTGTTCAGACCGATTCCAGCAACGTTTTGCAGAGCATTGTGTATATCAACCAGAACTTGTGCTTCTGCCTTGATTTGAAGACGATTACCACCGAAAGACCACCTGGGTCTCTCCTTGAACCACGCCAAAGCAGCGGAAAGAATGCGGTCCTTCAACCTCCATTGGCCAGATGTGTTCGAGCTGGTACTATATTGGAGGATCCTCAATCCCAGAAGGACGACGTGGAAGTGTGCCTCGCGGGTTAAAGGATGGTTCGTCGTGTGGGTCATGGCTGACAGCGTAATTTGCATGAGACGATGGTAGACGCGTTCGACGTGCGGGCTACCGAGTCGCGTTGCACTGAAGTGGCTCTCGAGGAACTGAAGCAAACGGAAGTGCGGGGCGATCAGGTTGTATGCATGCTGCTGGCGCTTCATGATCATAGTCCGGTCAGAGGGAGCGAATTCCTGCTTCACGTAGAATGGGTCGGGATGGTGGAATTTCTCGTTGAAAAGGCCAAGCCTTCTCCGGACCGTCTTCTCGAAGTTCTCCGCGATCTCAACCAGGATCCTAGATTCCATGCGGGGGTTCTCTTTGATGATGCTGAGCCACAAAGAGATGCCGAGCTTGATTGACTGCTTGTTGAAGACCGCAAATGGGATGCCGACTACGTGATGCGCAATCGCACATTCGTCTTCCTTGCTCCTACAGAGAAGAGAAGCAGCCCGCCTAAGGACATCCCTTAGCTCCGCAATGGAAACATGTTTCCGGCTAAGTGTACGCTGCTCAAGATCGGTGAGGACCTTTCGCGCATCTTCGATGGTACGGTCA
The DNA here is from genome assembly GCA_037356075.1 of Neofusicoccum sp. Z40. Taxonomy (NCBI): domain Eukaryota; kingdom Fungi; phylum Ascomycota; class Dothideomycetes; order Botryosphaeriales; family Botryosphaeriaceae; genus Neofusicoccum; species Neofusicoccum sp. Z40. Next base: position 1,066,872 of record JBAWJV010000002.1, read on the forward strand.
TGCAGCTTGTTCCGGCGCATGAGAGGATCAGCGTCATTGCCAAACCGGATCCATTCGTCATTGTGGTCGGTGGGTTCCACATTACGGTATTCTTGGCGGTTGGTGTACTGAGCAACGAAATCCGATGCCGTGTTGATGTTGAGTTCCCTCTCCCGATCAATCGCGCTGAGGCGCTGATCCGTCGATGGGATGACAGAGCCCATCTCCAAGGCAAATGACCTTCCCAGAGAGACGTGTCCGTAGGCTCCATCATCGTCGTACTCGGACAGATACGTCTGTAGGAGGCCCTTGATGTCGAGCGGAGCAATGTCCATCACGCTTAGAACCCATACTCTTGCCCGGTTCTGGAGCTGAATCAAGGTGTTCCGACGGAAGCCATAGTTGTCTGAGAGCTCGATGGATATGTTCTCCCGCGGCGAAGTAAAGGTAGAGGTCCATTCGTATTCGTCAATCTCCCGCTCGAGGCAACTGTTCCACATCATAGACAGGAGCTCGAGAAGAGCGAAAAGCGAGGCGCGCTGGCAGAGAGCAGAGGGAACCTGTTGGATTATGATATCGGCACAGTGAATGGCGACCTTCTGGGCTTGCAAAACCCTGTGGCAGCAGCCGGTGAACAACGTGGCGAGCTGTTGGGCAACATACGGCGCGGAGAAGGAGTGAAACCCGCCCGAAACAGTTTTCTTGAGGTACGAACGGACGCCGGCTTCAGCAATTGCAACCATGCAATTGCCCATTTCTTTGCTGCGAAGTCGTGGATCCAGGAAATATGTCAGCGTCTTCGTGCAGTCACCCGTACTTGCACGGAGACCTTCCACAAGATGGACTGTGTTAAGGAAGACGACTTCGGGGTAACCGAGAGACTTGATGTCGGCCTCACATGCCGGCAGAAGTTCTTGAAGCCGACGTTTTTGTTCCACAATGTGTTCAGCGCTCTTACCACGCCTCAGAACTGTGTTGAGCTCAACATCGCTCTCCAGTTGATCGGCACGTGTTTCAGCAACGAGAGGTCTGCTGTGTTGGGCCAGAATCCGGAGCTCATTGAGATACTTCTTGCCCAAGGGAGACGTCAAGCTGAAGCCGTGCACCGCAACGTTGAACCATGCATCGCGTTGCAAATTGATGGTGGCCTCACCCTCCATGTAATCTTCCGACGAACCTGCATTGGACGAGGTCAGGATTGCGAGAGGTGCCAGAAGCTGAGCGATCTCCTGAGCGGCAACCTCGGTGTCTGCCATTGGCGTGGCATCTGATCCATGAGCATCGCCCTTGCTGACAATGTCATCCAGCATGTATTGCAGGTAGACATCGAACAGCGGCTGGCGGACCTTGAATTCTCTCGAAAGGTGGCATCGCCCTTTCATGACCTGCACGCGTCAATTCATGTGAACGCCGGATATCGCAACGGAACTTACAGCATCGAGCAGAATTTGGTTATCTTGGACAATAGCATCGCGAGCAAGTTTGGAGTACAACTTGAGCAGAGCCCTCAGTTCACCTGGACCGGCGTGGGCGCCAAGGAGAGCACTCTCGGTGATGATTTTGGCGTCCACCGATACGCGAACTCTGCCAATCTTCTGAACCAGCATGGAAAGCGCAAGTTCGGAGATCTTCTGATCCTTGCACCGACATGCCACACCGACAATTGTCTGAATGACAGTGGCGTAAACATGAGAGGGCTCATCAACGTCTGCCGGCGCCAGAGAGATGGTGCTGCCCGGTTGATGTTGGGTTTGCAGAGCTCCGCTGCCGTTCACCTTTGCGCTGCCATTCAGTTGAGACAAACCGGTATTGGTACGCTCCGGTCCTGTCTTGCCGCTAAGGACATTGCCAAGGCTGTACAAAGTGGTGATGACGGCGTCTTGCGGGAGTAGCATCAAGACGCTGGCCAAGCAATCGGCGGCGACAGCAGAAGTACCCTCCTTGAGCCCGCCTTGAACAATGACGCGAGGCAGAGATCGGCTCAGATGAGAAGCGGCATCAGGGGAAGATTTGCCAAGCACAGCCATGGTCTTCAGAACAGTACAGGCCAGGGCTTCATCAGCTGCAAGAATGTCGTCTGACAAAGTGGTCTCGAGCCAATCCAGGAGCTTCTCGGGGTCGGCGGATTCCCCGTTCAAAATGACGCAGCACAAGTAGGCGGTAAGAGCATCTGCCATGACGGCGTGGGCAATGTGTTGCTGCCAGACGGTACCGACGCGCTTCACATACTCGGAGTCGGCGTTGATCCGCTCAAGCTCTTCCTCAACAATTCCAGCAACGTACACGAGCAAAGCGTCAGCTCCCAGGTCAAGCGGGCTGCGGAAAGGAGCGTTAGCCTTTTGGAGACTATCCAGCACGTGTTGTGCTGGATCTGCGTCGGGAGGAATGGCGACATTGGCGGTGCAAGCCACGACGACTTGCATAAAGCCATGATGGAGCAGTAGAGCGCCCAAGGGCCGTCCCATGGCAGCATAATGTTTTGCATGGCGACGCCACTCCCTCAGGGCCCGTTTGGCATTGCTGCCATACAGGACGTTGGAGACGGAGGCCTCGACGGCAATCATCAGCTTCTCGGACAGGGCATTGCGCAGCGTCTCGATTAGTTCGAGCATCTCAGCGGGTGACCAAATGGAAGCACATTCAGCGGCGGCACTCAGGAAGCCCAGCATGGACATAGCAAGGCATAGAACTCGGCCCAAGTCTCCCTCGGCAGTGCCGTCCACGGAGTCCTCCATCTTCAGCTGCTCGTCGGCGAAGGTCGCGGCTGACGCCGACCACTCGAGCACAAACTTCTTTATGGTAGCGACGGCGCTCTCCTTGAGTGTTCCGTGTCTCTTGCCGAGCGACAGGATGGCAGAGGTCAGGTTGCGGGTCAGGATCTCCCATGGTGACGGGTCAAGGTCTCGAAGGAAGGGCGAAGGCGCAATGGCCTGGGCAAAAGACTCGGGCAGATAGGGGGCGAGTTGGCTGAGAAGCTGCTCAGCGGTTGCGACGTCTGCGACGCTGGGAGCAGCCTTGCATAGGGCGAGAAGAGTTTCGAGCTCGGGCAAGCTCTGTCACTGGTTAGAAGGGGTGGGAGAGGGTGAAAAGGAGGCATACCATGGGCACCCTAGCCGCGCTGCCATGGACGCCGTCGAGCTCATCAGGGCTGCCATTGACGTGGGCTCGGGGAGGACACAGCCGGTAGAGGCGCTTGAAGTCTGCACTGCCGGATTCTGGGGCAGGCGCAGCGGCAGACAGGGCGGCGAGCTTCTCGAGGGCGCCGCGGCGGATGCTGGATGCGGCAGTGCGGTCAGTACGGAGGAGCCTGAGGCGCAGCAGCCGGTGTGACTCACGCGCGCATGATGAGCAAGCGCCTGGGGCGGCGCAGTAAGAATGCAAAGAATGACTGGAAGGGGTTCGACGACCGGAGCAGACAGAGTGGAGGCTTGCCTGGTGTTTGCAGGCGACGCGGCGGGATGAGCAGGCGGCGGGAGGGTCGCGCCAAGCTGGCCGATCAGCGGCTGCTTCATCTGCGCTGAGCCCCGCGTCATCGTCTTTTGCCCGCCCGTTTACTTATTTGCACCGCGCCCTCGCAACCGCTGCGCAGCCCACCACGCCTCCAAGCCGCTGTCCACCGGCCACCCCGCATCCACAGCGGTCGCTGCATCCCGCCCTGGGAACACCTTCGCCATTGTCGCATACCCCCCCGCCCGCACACCAAGCGCACCGAAAACACCGCCGGCCATGGCTGAGACAGCTGAAGCCCCAGCAGGAGACGTCGCCGCGCCTGCGAACCCCGCGCGGAGAGGACGAGGCCGTGGCGGCGCCCAGGCTGGGACGCGGACGGCAAACGATACCGCTGCATCGACTACCAGCGAACGAGGCAGGGGTAGAGGAGGACGCCGTGGAGGCCGCGGACGGGGGCATCGCGGAGGACGCGCCGACCAGGATGGAGCTCACGACGGCAATACCGGAGACGCCGCACCTGCAAGGACGTCGCTCGCCACTCGAGGCAACTTTGGCTCTCGCTTGACCGAAGATGTTAGCAGCGCCGAAGCCAAAGGGAAGGAGCGTGCTCCCGGCGCCGAAGACGAGGAGGAGGAGGAGGAGGAAGAGGGAGAAGTGTGCTTCATCTGCGCGTCTCCAATTGCCCACCATGCCGTGTCACCCTGCAACCACCGGACCTGCCACATCTGCTCTCTCAGGCTGAGGGCACTGTACAAGAGCAAGGCTTGCGCCCACTGCCGTGTAAGTTTTGCTCGGGCAGCCCGCCCTTGTTTTATACTAATCATTTCTTTGTAGACGCTCTCGGATTATGTGATCTTCACCGACGATGCGGAAAAGCGCTATGAGGACTTTTCCAGCTCGGAAATCGCCAGCACGGACAGCAACCTAGGCATAAAGTACGAGAAGGCGGAAATCTGCGACGACACGATCCTTCTGCTGCGTTACAATTGCCCTGACGGCTCGTGCGATGCCGCCTGTCTGGGATGGCCTGACTTGCACAGGCACGTCAAGAGCGTCCATCACAAGGTCATGTGGTAAGTCTCCTTGCGCCCAAACCGCTGGACGGTGCTGATTGGTTGGCAGCGACCTCTGCACAAGGAACAAGAAGGTCTTCACGCACGAGCATCAGCTGTTCACGGTCTCGGAGCTGCGCAAGCACGAGAGGTCCGGGGACGACGACCCTGGCTCCGCGGAGCAGAGTGGCTTCAAGGGTCATCCCGAGTGTGGTTTCTGTATGAGGCGTTTCTACGGAGATGACGAGCTCTATGTGCACTGCAGGGAAAAGCATGAAAGGTGTCACATCTGCGACCGCCGCAGTGGTGGGCGCCAGCCACAGTACTACGTCAACTACGATGCGCTGGAGGTCCATTTCAAGAAGGATCATTTCATGTGCCCGGATCAGGAGTGTCTGGAGAAGAAGTTTGTCGTCTTCGAGTCGGAGATGGACCTCAAGGCGCATCAACTAGAGGCTCACCCGAACGGGCTGTCCAAGGATGCCCGCCGCGATGCACGGAGGGTGGACATGTCCGGGTTCAACCTGCGGGCCCACCACGAACCGGAGCGTGGCGGAAGACAGGGCCGTGGGCGCGGCCGCGGACGAGATCCCAACTCTGAGCCTCTCCCCACGTCGTCGGCGCAGCCGCTGCGCAGGGATGAGCTTGCGTATCAAAGACAGCTGGCCATCCAGAGCGCCCAGTCGGTGACGTCGAGAACGTTTGGCGGCCAGCTCACGGCCAGCTCGACCGAGACGTACGCAGCACGGCCGCCGCCCAGCGCTCAGGAACCTCGCACCGTTACGGCCGCCAGACCCGCAGATGATTTCCCGTCCCTGTCCTCGCTCAGCGTCAGCGACACCGCCAATGCAGCACGGGCCGCATCGCCAGCAAGGGACGCACCAGCCACGCCGCAGGAGCAGGCGCGCAGGCTGCGGCACAATGCCGTTACCGAGCGGGCGTCGAACATGCTCCGCAACGATCAGACCAAGGTTGCCGAGTTCCGCCAGAAAGTGTCGTTCTACAAGAACGGCTCGGTGACGGCGGCACAGCTGATCGAAGCATTCTTTTCCCTTTTCGACACGACGTCGGCCGAGCTAGGAAAGCTGATCAAGGAGCTTGCCGAAATCTTCGAGAATGTTTCCAAGAAGGACGCGCTGCTCAGGGCGTGGAACGACTGGAAGGCCATCAACGAGGACTACCCGTCGCTGCCGGGGCCCAGCGGCGTGCCGGCGAGCAGCGCGGCTGCCGTGCTGGGGGCCGGCGGGTCCAGGGTGCTCAAGCTGAAGAGCTCAACGGCCCAATCGTCGCGTTCGTCGATGGGCAAGCAGGGTAGCTGGAATTCGACTAGCAGCAGCTTATTCCCGCCCCTGCCGTCGACCACATCGGCGAGCCGGGCGGCCGCGAGCTCCAATTGGGCTTCGTCAGCGGGGGCGGCGTCGTCGTCGTCTAACAGGCCGTCGCCGGTACCGTCGCGCGCAGCCTCACAGACGAACCTGGCGGGCAAGCAGGCGCCGCCCAGCGCAGACGCGTTCCCTGCGCTGCCGGCGGCCAAGAAGCCGGCGTCGACGGTCTTCTCGCCCGGCTACACCGGACGGGCGGTGCGCAGCGTGAAGGGCAGCGGGCCGGCAGTCAGCGCGTGGGGCGGGGGAGGCGGCGGCAGCGGAGCGGCAGCGGGCGGCGAAGCAGCGGCGGACGAGGAGGCGGCGGGCGGGGGCAAGAAGAAGGGCAATCGAAACAAGAAGCAGACGCTGTTTCACTTTGGCTGAGGGCGGGCAGAGCTGAGCTGGGCTGGGCGGGCGGCGCGGAAAAGCGTTTCGAGTAGACAGCGGCGTGAATGGAGAGCAGGCAGCGGCACGTGTTGTTCATGCATGCGGCAGCGAGGCAGCTGGCGGCGGTGAGCCGCAGAGCCGCGCGGGCGGCTAGCTCCTCCACACTGCAAGCCATATCCACGCGCGCGGGAGCACGCTGACGTGGATCTGGAACTCGCGTGCGGGAGGTGTGGCGTTTCAGGCTGCGGCGCACGCGTGCGGTGGTGTTGGCGGCGCCGCGGGCAGCGCGCGGCCTGCGCCCACGGGCCGCGCTGCAAGCGGGCGCGCTAGGGCCAGCGCGTTGAGGATGCCAGTGGTGCGTCGAGGCCCCGGGCGCGGCCAGCATAAAGCACTCAGCACGCAGCTCTCGCGCCGGCCAGCTCAGCGCCACCGCGCCGCCCTCGCAGCTAGCCGCAGCCCTGGGCGATCCGCTCGATCAGCGCGTCTTCAGCGGCGCCCCTCTCGCGCGCCGACCGCGCCCCTTCCCCGCCTTCGCGCCCTCTTGACTCGCCCGCACCTGCTGTGCCCGCACGCGTCGCCCGCCCCAGCTGCCCGCAACCGCCGCCCTCAGGCCGTTGGCGCCCGCGACACCAGCCCCGTGCAACCTGGAGTCGCGCCGCGCGAGCATGGTCCAGCCGCCCCCAGCGCATCCATAGCTCCCTCGACCGCCGCGACACGCTCCCCCATTGCTGCGCCCAAGCCCCGTAACCGATCCCTGTGTGCGCGCGCCCTCGCCGTGGGCCGCCGACGACACCGCGCCACAGCCCGCGCCTTCTCTCTGCCCTCCGCTGCCCACCACCGCCCTCTTATTCCGCCCGACCGCCCCGTCAGGACCATGCAGCCGCGACGGGAGCACCCTTATCCCATCGGACCCGGTCCTGGAGCGCCTGCCTACCCGCCGCCCACCATCAACGCCCTGAACGAGCACCAGAGCCCCGTCAGCGCCGCCTCGTCCACCACCATGAGCAGCCAGGGCGTCTACGGCCTGCCGCACCAGCAGTCCACCCCCGGCCAGTATGCGCCCGCCGATCCCAACGCGCTCCAGCCGCAGTGCGGGAACCGCGACGGCCGCGTCTTCGAGCTCTGCGTCGAGCAGCAGCCCGTCAGAGCCCGTATGTGCGGCTTTGGCGACAAGGTGCGCCTCCGCCGAGCGCGCCTGCTCACCACCCTCCCCGCTGACTCGCGCCCCAGGACCGACGCCCCATCACCCCTCCGCCGTGCATCCGCCTCATCGTCAAGGACCAGGCCACCGGCAAGGAGGTGCCGTACGAGTGTGTAGCCTCGCCCCGCGCTTCTCGCCCCCCCGCGTGCTGACTCTGACCCCAGGGAAGTCGACTCCACCTTCTTCGTCCTGACGGTCGACTTGTGGTCATCTGATGCTCGTCAAGAGGTCAACCTCGTGCGCGCGTCGTCCGGCGCTCCCACCGTCTCCATTTCTACGAGCACGCTTACTTCTTACCCGCCGCACATCGAACGCGGATGGCAAGATCCCGGCCCGTTCGCCATGGCTAGCATGGCCCCGAGGCCGGGTGCCTACACCACCGGCGCTCCCGCCTATGCCATGAATCCCGCGCCGCACATGCCTCCTCATATGGCCGGAGGCTACCACCATGGCTACCCCTCCGCATCGCCAGTCGCCCCGCAGATGCCGCAGTACCCCCCGTACGGCGGCCCGCCCCCGACCCACCAAGGCTACCCAGTCACTGCTCAGGCCATGCCCGTCATGCCACCCGCCACTGCTTCGGCCTCGTCCGCAACCGGCATGTTCACCCGCAACCTGATCGGCAGCTTGAGCGTGAACGCATTCCGCTTGAATGACACCAACGGCAAGACGGGCTTCTGGTTTGTGCTGCAGGACCTTTCCGTCCGCACTGAGGGATGCTTCCGGTAAGTCGGCGCATGGAGGCGGTTGCAAGACGCGTAGGAGCTGATAGTCCCTTTCTGCTAGGCTCAAGATGAACTTTGTCGACGTCGGCAAGAACATGGGCAACGGCAACAACCTCAACACCGGCAAAGCACCCGTTCTTGCTTCCTGCTTCAGCGATGCCTTCCAGGTGTACAGCGCCAAGAAGTTCCCCGGCGTCATTGAGAGCACTCCGCTCAGCAAGTGTTTCGCGGCACAGGGCATCAAGATTCCTATTCGTAAGGATGGCCCCAAGCCTGCAAACGCTGCTGAATACGAGAACGATGACCAATGATCCTCTCGGCCCGGTTGCACATGGCTACGTGCGGAGCCTCTTCTCTGCAAGTGTTTTATCACTGCACCAGCAAGCACAAGGCTTGTCTGTCCGCAATTTTTCTGTTTATTTCTCGTGTAGAAAATCGACGGCGACGACTAATGTATTTTCTGTTTCCCAGCGCGTAATCTAGGCCCGGCCAGCAAAGCCAAGTCATTCTAGGAACGAACCCAGACGAACAAGAGCAGCACGAGAACGACGGCGATGTCACGATCACGAATGGGTGAGCATAGCAGGCAGGAAGGGGATGAGCCGTGTCGATGAAGTACTTTGTGGAGTACGAGCAAAGCGGAGATGCGCGGAGTCGAGAAGGAGATAGCAGTTCTCAACATACTCAGCATGTTCGAGAAGAGAAAAAGAAGGAAATGAAAAGCCAGGCTCGGTCATCCACCCCTAACCCATCCAAGTACGGATGAGGTGCGCGATTAGACCAGCACTTGTTTCATCTCTCTCGATTACGCATCTCTACCCATGAAAACGCCCTTTCTTTCCTTGTTTGTACTGTCCCGGCCTTCAGCAGGCGCTACAAGAAATTCGGATGAACGTATGGCACTTTGCTATGTTGCATGTCTCTTCTGTTTGGTCATTATTCTTTTTTTGGTTTCGGCCACTGGCGCAAATCGAATGGGACAAGGAGGGCGAAACCCCCGAGCTACGAAAATCATGTTTCTCATTCGTTGGAGGCAAAGGCGATGGCGGCCGTTTTCCTTTTATTTTCACCAAAGAAAAAAAAAGAGTAGGGGGAAGGTATGATAAGATGGAAGGTTGCTCCTCGAGTCATTCATCACCCACCAATCCCGTCCACCCAAGCCGTACCACCATCACCCATCATCCCTTCTTGTTTGTCAGGACGGATAGAGAAACAAAAAGGGTTGCCACTATTTCTCTTGTTCATTCGCCCCCCGCCCTCTTCCCCCCTCGACCCAACCCTCACTGTCTCTCCGCCCGATCCCCAAGGTACCTGCAGGTCTGCGTACTGGATTTTTCTTGTTTAGTCATTCGTAGTCTTGGAGCTGTAGAGAGCAGGTTAGCTAGCTATCAGGTGAAGCACGCTGCTGAAAAGGAAAGAAAAAGCAATAGGAGATGTTGTTGCCCATTGTCCTTTTTTTTCGTTGTCTGTATAAACAAAATTTGGGAAAGTCATGTCTTGTTTATGTGTTTTTTTTCCCCATAGTTTGCGTGCTGCATGCTCTTATTGAAATGTATGTTGTCTTCGTGTGAGAATCGAGGATAGGTAATTAATCGAACAAGATTACTAGTGTGTTTCACCGATTCATGTATCGGGTTGGTCGAATTACTTATATTTGTGCGTACTGACACCCAGCCTATTCGTCACTGCCCTATCCAACCGACGCCGAGACGCAGTGAACCTTTTTGCGGAAATGAAGCAGATACAGAAGACAACGGGATAATGCACGCCACACCGTACCGCCATCCATCTATCAACACAGATAAGGAGAGGACAAGATGCGTTACTGATTATGCTTCAGTTCCGTTTAGCTCGAGGAAGATCACATCGGCTTTCTCTTTTTTTTTGTTATTACTCCACAATCTCCAACTCGCCCGTCCGATCCTTGGCGAACGTGTCCTTCCACTCATCCCAGATACGCTGCAGCTCCCTGACATACAGCGTGTGCACCTCGTCGACATAAGCCTGGTCGGGCTTGGCGTTCTGAACGACGTTGATGGGGCGACCGACGACGACGTTGAGCGGGCGGCGGTACGGCATCATGCCGACGTCGTAGTTGAAGACGCCGCGGGCGTGGAACAGCGGGACGGTGAAGCCCATCAGCTTCTTGACCAGCAGCTGGGCGCGGTGCACGCGCGGATGCTCCGCCGGGTTCAGCTGCTCGTACAGCTCGTTCTCGCCGAAGCACAGCACGGGCACCAGGTCGGCGCCCGTCCGGATGGCCATCTTGACGAACCCTTTGCGCCGCGCGAGCACCAGGCGCAGCTGCCCCGGCGCGGCGTCCAGCGACTCGCGCGCGCCGCCGATGACGATGGTGATGGCGCGGCCCATGCCCTCGCCGTTGGGCCCGCCCTTGCTGAGCAGGTTCTCGCAGCTCTCGCGGCTCACGCTGCCCAGCCCCAGCCGCACCGCGTAGTCGCGGTACAGCGGGATGCGGAAGTTGGAGTCGAGCGTCAGCAGCGTGTTGGTGATGCCCGGGAACAGCTGGGCGAAGCCGAGCGCCTCGGTCGCGAACGCGGCGAAGGCGCCGTGCGAGATGATGCCGTGCGGGTGGTAGCCGAAGATGTATTTGCGCGTCGCGGGCAGCTCCTGCGTGCGGTGCAGGCGCGCGGGGAAGTAGGACGCGTAGAGCGACCAGATGGGGAGCCGGCGCAGCCATTCTTGGCGGTGGGCGAGCGTGCCGTTCGCGGCCGGGTTGGAGAGGAGGACGTAGATGGTGTAGGGGAAGAGGACGGGCCAGAGGAAGGGGATGGAGCAGAGGAAGAAGAAGATGGTCAGCGTGCCGACGATGGACAGCGTGTGCAGCAGGACCATGAGCGTCTGGAGGCGGCGGTGGAGCGGCACGTTCAGAGGCGCCCATCTTATGCTGCGCGTTGTTATACATCAATTAGCCTCCCAGCTGGCAATGATGATGATGGGTTGCCATCTCTGCTCTCACCTGCTTTGCTCCCACCCGGCACCAGCCCGCTTCCCGCTGGTGAGCTCCGGCTTCTCCTTCGTATCTTGGCGGTGTTCCTTCTCGAACTCATCGTCGGGCTTCACGCTCGTCAGCCGTTCCCCACGAGGTCCCTCGAGCTTCTCGTAGACGATCTTGTTGTCGTCCAGCTGCTCTTTCTTATCCTTGGAGCCGTTCTGCTGGCCCAGCGGCTTCGGGCCGTCAGCAGCTGCGCTCACGCCATTGGCCTGCGGTGTCTCTGGAGGCTCGACGGCGGCGTCTGCGTACGACTTCTCGCTCACTGGCGGCTCGGGAACGGGCGGATCGTCGACAGGCGCGGGCACGGAGGCGTCCTTTTCGGATTCGTTGAGCGGCTGCTGCTGCTGCTTCTTCTTCTTCGCCTTGCTCTGCCTCGACCCGTCCAGCTGGGCGTCTGCGGGTTTTTCGGCAGCCTCGGCATACGATTTGGGCGGCAGGTCGACGGCCTCGCGGTCGGCGGGCACGGAGGGCTCGGCGTTGAGCGACATGGTGACGATGGGAGTCGCAATGGCAGCGCGCGGGGGATGGAGGAGTGTTGGGACGCGAGGCATGGGGTCGCAGGGCTCAGCAGCGCGCATGCAGCATGTCACTTGAAACGGCGCGATGACGTCGCGGCGCCCGAGCTGCGCGGAAGCTTGTGAAAATGCGCCGCGACTCAGTGTGCGCCCGCGCCCGTGTCCCCATCCCTCTCTCCACCCGCACATCACGCCGTCCCTGCATCGCGCCACTGCTGTGCGCAGTAACCTCGCCGCTGCCGTGGCGATTGGAGCTGACGGCTGCCTGGGCTCGAGCTATGTCATAGGTAAGTAAGCACCTGCCGCCCGCTGCGACACCACCTCGACACCACCTCGACACCCTCTTCCGCCCATGTCCTCGTTCCAGACGACGCCCGCGAAGTCGTCCCGCGTCACCAAGCCGACCCGGCGCAAGTCCAACAACCCGCTGCTGCGCCGCTCCTCGTCGTCGCCCTTCTCCGCCAGCCCGCGCCGCAAGCCCGGCACCGACTCGGCCCGCCGCAAGCCTGCCGCTGGCGAAGATGAGAGCATCTACGACGAGCCGCTGGACGACACGGGCGTCGTGGCCTCGCTGGCCACCGATCTGGAGCTGCGCGACGTGCCCCAGTTCATGCAGAACATCCAGGCCCGCATGTTCACGCCTGTGCCGGAGCGCGCGTCTGGCATGAACGGCCAGAGGACCGCCGACGTGCTGAACTACCGCGTCAACCTTCCGCCCGTCGTCTCTGTCGCCCACGTGCACGCGCTCAGCCGGTCGCCCACCGTCACGGAGAGGGAGATCGCCGAGCTCACGCGCGCTGGAGTCGTGCGGAAGGTCGTCATACCGGGGCGAGGCGTCGGCGGAGCTGCGGTGGGAGAAGGGCTGGTGCTCGTCTCGGAATGGGAGAAGCTTGTGCGCTCCCATAGAGAACTGGACGATGCGGTGAAGGGTAAGCAAGCTGCGGCACTCGCGTGTTGCTCGGCGACCGGCTGCTCACAGGCAACCCAGAGAAATATATCGCACTGCTGCGCTCACAGCCCACGTCCCCCACGGTGTCGGCGGCACAGCTCAGCAAAGAAGAGATATCGGCCCTCTGCAGTGCGGGATTCCTGACCTCAGCGACCCTCGCTGCCGGGAATGCCGAGCTCTTCTCCCGACCCGGCGCCGCGTCTCTGGGTTCCGCAGCGTCACTGGCCAGCGCCAGCACGAAGGCTGCGTCCGGCTCTCTGGGCGCCGTGGGAGGCGCCAATGCCTTCACGTCGAACGGTGCCAGCGGAGGTGGTGTCATGTCCACCGACCAGCAGAGGAAAGCGGCGGGTGGTGTATACAGCTTCGCGCTGCCCAACATGGGGCCGTACCTCCGGCTCCTGACCACCGCGCGCACACATCTGCTGAGCCTGTTAAGCAAGACATCGAAATACAAGGAGGCGCCCGTGACTCTGCTCAAGGAGCGCTGGGACGGAGGCATCGCGGGCGACGATCTGGCCACGCAGGCCCGCAAGGCGCGTGGCGACTTCGTGGGCGTGCTGCCCGGGCGAACGAAGAAGTGGAAGACTTTCTACGGCCTGAGCTTTGAGTGGGTGCTCGAGGAATGCGCCGGCAGCGGGTTGGTGGAGCTGTTCCAAACGCACAGCGTGGGCGTCGGGGTGAGGGCGACGTGATTTGAAATACGGTACCTGGCAGCGCCCAACCGGCAGGAATGCCTAACAAGCTTCCGGCGCAGTCATGAAGCTGTCAATGCTGCAATAGTGAGTGGCAAGGTAACACGGCTTGTACCGCCGTGGGAGTCTGTCTCCAGCCTTGCCAGGGCGTGTTTGACTCGAACGGTGCTGTTTCGGGTAAGAGACAGCAGCCTGTCCAGCGGTCGCACCGAGATCGGCAGGATGCGCGGTAGGACCAGATAGGATGCAGGTCAGCAAGCGCTGAAAGGGCAGAATGATACGCTTAACTCCGGACATACGAGGGCTATTTCGAGGCACAGGCGGCGTGAAATCCTGCGAAGCATGCAGCGCCGCTTTGGAGCAATGTATCCCCGACATGCATCGTCTTCGCGATGCTCCCTGCCGCAGGGCGACGTCGGGGTGGGTGTTTCTTAAGACCCGCTGTTTTAAGCTTAAGCGCCCGCATTGGATCGATCCGTGGGAAGCCTAAACTTGCGCTCTCTGATTCAGCGCCGCCATGGTCTCTCGTCTGCGCGAGTGACAGCCCCGTGGTGGCGTCCAGGCACCCGCCAGTCGATCTGGACGACGCCCCTGCTGCAGGCTAGCCAGCTCGCGTCGCCCAATGGTGGGACGACGCCAGATGCCTGTCGCGCCACTGCCTGCTCATTGGGTTTAGACGTCGACCCTTCGAGGAGCCATGCCGTGCGTATATTTGCCGGCCGGCGGTTTAGCTCTGGGTAGTCCCTCCCTCCCCCCTCTGTGACGTCTCAAACCACCATTCAGCCGCTGCTCCCCATATATTTAAGAGCTCGAGCGGTGCTTGTCCCTGTCGCTGCAATCCTTCCGTCTCCTCCGCAGTTTCAGCGGCTTCTCTCCCTCCCTTCCGCCTGCTCTCTCCGCCTTGCAATATGCGCGTCTCCGCATTGGCTGTGTTCCTCGGCTGCAGCAGCCTCGCTCTCGCCCAGACCCAGCTGCTGCCTACCTGCGCGGTGCGTGGCTCCCCTTCTCACGGTCCCTGGCTTCACTCGGCCATTGATCGCACCTCCGAGCTCCCATTGGCCGTCCCCATCCACTGAACGCAGCGCGCGTCTTTGCACCACTCCGCTCCGAAGCCCTCTTCCTGTGACCACGAGCTGACCTCGTTCGATCCTCACTCCAGCAATCATGCGTAGGCACCGACTTCGGCGGCTGCGGCACCCTTGACGTCAAGTGCATCTGCAACAACAAAGACCTCATCTCCGGCCTCGCCTGCTGCGTCTCCACCAGCTGCGACTCCGCCGACCAAGAGAGTACGTCCTTCCTTCCTCCACCTACCCACTCGACCGCACCCCGCAACTAACCAACCCCCTCCCACAGGCGTCATCACCTTCGCCAACAACCTCTGCCGCCCCCAAGGCATCACCGACCTCCCCCAATCCGCCACCTGCGCCTCGGGCGCCTCCTCCTACTCCTCCACCGCCACCGCTACCGCTTCTTCTCGCTCCGGCTCCGCGACCGCGTCGGCGTCGGCTACCAGCTCAGCTGCTAGCTCGGCGTCGGCGTCGGCCGCTACTACGACGTCGGCGGCTAGTGGTGCGGGCGGCTTGATGTGTCAGGGCAATGCGAAGGGGATGGGCTTTGGGGTTGTTTTGGCGGGGCTTTTGGGGGCGGCGCTGTAGAGGGTTTGCGTGCGGCTTGTATGTATGTACATACGACGTGTAGGAAGACGGGGGTTGGGGAGAGAGACTGTGGGGGGTGAAGATGGAGGAAACGCCTGACGCGGTTCAGGAGGTTTGCGCCGCTTATACCACTGAGTTTGTCAGAGGGATGTACGTGATGTCCTTGCTTTGTTTTCAGCCGAGGGAAGGAGGGTGTTTGGGCGCGTTCTGCGCTGCGCGGGCGCGTCCGGAGCTACGGCTGTTCGCGTTGCTGGCTTAATCGTAGTTTGGTCAGGCGAGTCGTTCGCGATCACCGTGCCTTTCGCGCGAAGAGAAGCGTTGGTGCGCCGACATCTGGCGGAAGTCGCGCGAGCAACTCATCCAGCATCGCTCGCGCCTCAACAAATAATCAAGCACGACCGCGACTAGCGGTAGCCGGCGGGATCTTGGCGTGGCCCGCCCCGATTCTGCCGCCCGCCCGCCCCTTCACCGCCCTTCCGCTTAGCGAACCCCGGCCGGGCCACACTGCCACGCGAACCGAGCAAATTGAACCTTCTGGCCTTCGACGACGACAACAACCCTTCCACCCCCCCCTCTTCGACACAGCCCCCGTCAGCAAACACCATTCGCCCACCATGCCTTCCGAGGTCTCCGACATCAAGCAGTTCATTGAGATCTGCCGCCGCAAGGACGCTTCCTGTGCGTTTTCCAGTCCTGCCTTTTCCTTTTCCCTTCACACTGTGCACCACCACGGTGTGCTGCCGCTGCCGGCTGCTGCTGCTGTTGTTGGGTGACCCTGCAATCGGACTCGGACGGACGGATTGGGCACGGGACGTAGCGATTGTGTGAGGAGGGATCGAGGTGGGGGATCGGGAGGGCTGGCGCTGGACGAGCGAGCGAGCGGGGAGGGCGTCTTGGTCCTTTTGCACATAGCGAGAGACCTCTGCGCTGTCCTCCCGCTCTCACTCGCTCGTGCAAAAGGAGGAAGAAGATGATGAGGGAGCATGGGACCACCACCGCTGCACCGCTACGTCGCCGTCCGTCCCGCCGGAAGATCCGCTACCCTTGCTTCGCCTGCCCTTGTACAATCAGCAGCTTCGCCGGACGGTTGGCAATGCTGTTCGGAGAGTCGTAGATGCTGACGTTGGTTTTTCCTCCCTGCAGCTGCGCGCATCAAGAAGATCAAGAAGAACAACCAGACCAAGTTCAAGGTCCGCTGCCACCGCTTCCTCTACACCCTCGTCCTCAAGGACTCCGACAAGGCCGAGAAGCTCAAGCAGAGCCTTCCCCCGGGTACGTTGCATATATTATTCCAATCCAACCCAGCACACCAAAAAAGAACCGCCGCATGGGAGCGCTGGGCCGGGAAATGGGACACGGAATTGCCGAGAGCGCCTTGCTGACGAATGTGTGAATCCACAGGCCTTACCATCACTGAGGTCCCCAAGAAGAACCAGAAGGGCAAGCGCACCGCATGAATGACTTGAGGATGGGCTTGTTGGGGGAGGAATAAAGCGGTGGTGGGATGATGATGCCGGCTACGGAAATGAGACTTTTGAACCGGAGTTTCTTGTGGTTATGGCATCACAAAATTTATAGAAGCTGGAAAAATTAGCTTCAATACCCGGCGTTTATCAATGGGATCAACTGTGTCACGGTTCGAAAAATTGCTGCTCTTTTGGTCGTTGTGTGACTGTGCAGTATGTGTATCTGCTCCTGTTTGCGGCGTGACGATTGGCAAGGTGGTAGTGATGCTGCTTTGGGCTGAGATTGAGGATGTTGCTTTCTCATGACACTTTTCCTAGAATAACGGCTGTGAGACGACTTAAGCAACACAAGGTATGGGTATGGCATGTCTGTAAAATCTGGGCATGCACGCCTCGAAGGTCGCAAACTCCTACTTCACACTCCTGCTGTCGGTCTATTTAACCTCGAAATTAAACGCATTTTCATCCGCATGTTACCCCGTTGTCCCCTTCCCAGTCTCTCTTGCCTGGCCACTTCTCTGGAATCTTTCACGGCTCTCTCATCCATGGATATATTGTAGAGGCGCAGCTGGTTCGTATATATGGTAGAGGTGCACCATTGGCATGCATGTGCTATCATAAACTACTCAATATCTATGATCCACGGTACGTTGGTAAAACAAGATTCTCTGAAATCTGCTTGTATTTTATTGTAAATTCTACAAATATAAGGAGAGCGTTCGGCATCACATTTTGTTCAATATAGTCACGAACAGTAAAGAATATCGCAGTCACTGCAACCCCAAGTTGGCTGAACAACGCCAGTAGTAGATGTTTTTGTTGGAATATATGGTTCTGCTCGGTCACTTCAGCTAGTATTGAACATACGGCTATGTAGCGCGTATTTTTGGCGCTGAGTTCCAATAGTTCTCTAGCGCAGACCCTCAATTAATCTTCATTTCTGTACGTCATTAGGTTGTGAGCTCATTGCTTCCCTAGGATTTTTCTATAAAACTGCTCATGCGCCGCGACACGAAGACCCTTAAGCTTTAGCACAGACAACTTCGTTCCACGTCGCCTTCTGACGGGACGAGCACCTTCAACTTCTCACTCTCCTCCAGACGGACGTATACCGTTACAGCTAAAACACC
This sequence comes from Neofusicoccum sp. Z40, assembly GCA_037356075.1. Lineage (NCBI taxonomy): Eukaryota > Fungi > Ascomycota > Dothideomycetes > Botryosphaeriales > Botryosphaeriaceae > Neofusicoccum > Neofusicoccum sp. Z40. The sequence continues at coordinate 1,084,453 of JBAWJV010000002.1, forward strand.
ACGCTCATTCCTGTTCCAGGCTGCAGCGGCTTTTGGTACGTTCTGCGTCACTTCTGCGTCATTCCAAGCAACATGCAACCGCTAACCGCTTCTTCCTATTGAAACTCAGCGCTAAAAAGACGCGCCACACAGCCGTATTTTAATACTGACTGAAGTGACTGAGCAGAACTATATATTCTAATACTTCCCTTGTGCGCTACCTGATTAACCGGATGCTCCCTCGAACACTCACCATCCCATGTTGTCCGATCCGTTGGGCACGAATTTTCCTTGAAACGGCTGTCGCAGCCTTGAAATTCGTGATCCTTTACATTCAATCGCAATCCTCAGCCCCATCAACGATCAAACTTCAAGCACAGCTTTCCTTCCGCCGAAGACTGGCGCGGGCCACATCTGATACTCTCAGTTGAACTACCAATCATAGAAGACACCGTACAGGCTCTTTCGGACCCTTTTCAGCACACCATCGTCATTGTCCGAAATGGCCAACATACCAGAGACAGTTTACTTTGATCGTTACGGCGACTTACGTCTCATCGTTGAGGAGGATACTGGTGCCAAAAAGGCGTTTATCGTGTCTTCCAAGTCCATGATGTTTGTCTGCCATGCTTGGAACAGAATGCTTGCACCTGATGGCTATTTTAAAGAAGCACAAAACACCGGTGGAATGAGAGAGGCACACTTTCTGGAAGATGACGTCAAGGCGTTGACGCTTCTGCTTGACATTGCCCATCTACGTTTCGACAGAGTTCCGAAAGCGCTTTCGTTTCAGGAACTTCTGGCTCTTTCGGTTTTGACGGACAAGTATGGCGCTACGAAGGCTTTGAGGCCTTGGCTTCATGGATGGATTGATCCATTGAAGAGCACTGTCAACGACCCCGGGCGCGAGGAATGGCTCTGGATTGCTTGGGAGTTTGGGGAGGAAGAGATTTTCGAGAACTTGGCTGCACGATTGGCTAAACGGGTCCAAGTCACCAAGAACGGCGAATGTGTAACTCCATACGGAAGGGTATTGGATCCTACGGACGAGGCTTCCTTCTTTCCTCCGGACATTATCGGTACGTCAATCCGAGAACACTCATTTCCCGATTCCAAAAAAGGCTTGGATATGCCAGTAGTACTAACATAGCCGCAGAAAGTATTATGGCCGTTCGAAAGAAGGCCGTTGATCACTTGCTCCACTTATGCTATTATTTCATCGAGACATTCCTGTCCACATCCTCGGGGAAACACCGAATCTGTAGGAGGGGTGACAGGCATTGCGATGCCATGTTCCTGGGTCAATTAATGCTCTCTCTCCAAACGGTCGGACTTAGACCAGTGGAGAATGGCTCACGAGAGGTGACCTGGAGCGTCGAAACCCTTGCTGAAAAGCTACAATCTATCACGACGTCAGAATATTGTCCCTCTTCACACGGGTCTCACAAGGATTGCAACCTAGAAAACGAACTGCAATCATTTTTCATAGAATGCGCGAATGATGTTCATTCTCCTGTCCTCGATTCACATCGCATCCATCTCCAACGGCAGAGGGCTATAAGGTATGGACTGTAGGTCCTGGGCAATGAGATCCCGAGCATTGAGGAAGGGGAAGAAAAAGGACCTGGATTAAAAGGCCAAGTATAAGACTAAGATGACCTCAAATAACCAATACTCTTGAATGGGCTGGCAGTCAATAGTCCATTTGGAATTTCATGTCCCAATTGTTTAAGGCTCATGTACATTTAAGAAATTCTAAAGACAACAGTCCGATGAGGACCTTTTCCGTCCTTTCATGCGTCGGCTTCTTCCAAAACTTTTCACGCTTGATTCCAGATCCTGCACATGAGTCAACACATTGGAACTTTTCTTTGGGCTCTTGCGGGCCAGATATTCCAACTACTATTTCTCATCTTGATTGAATTCATCATATACCATTCAGCCGATGATTATTTCATCACACTGAGAGAGATACCAGGAGTTTTCCAGGTAGATCAACAACATCCGTTGTGGTCTAGGGGCTAGGATTTGCCGCTCTCAGGAATAGCAGCGCCCCAGGGAGCTGTCCAGAAAAGAGAGTCCTCTTCACTGGTATATATAACCAAGTGCCGGCAAGGCCCGGGTTCGATTCCCGGCGACGGAATTATCTTTTTGCGCTTGCACAGAGTGTTTGGGGATGGTGTTGGGCGTCGGCGTTGGTGTCGGAAATTGTTTTTGGGCGTTGGTGTTGGTTGCGGCGGGTCCCGAGGCTGGACCGTGGGTCGCGTGGGCGGGGCGGAGCGGAGCAGCGTCTTGTCCAGCGGACGGCTGCAATAATGGGTCCCAAGGAATACAAGTCGGCAAAAGAGTCTCTTTGTTGAAATCTGCAATTTTTGAATTGACTGACTATTCTATGGTGCTACGGAAGTCTGTCATCTACATGACGTCGGTGGATTACCTCTCTGGCTTCTGCCAGGGCGATGTCGCCCCAAAAGGGCGCCGCCTGATATCTTCGGTTAACGAGCCTTAGGCGGCTTGATGCTCACACAATCCAACACTTTTCGTTCCTGCTGACTGCTTGCGAAGAGATTTGTTGAAAATGACAGCGTGCAATGTCGATCTGGGTATCCTTGGGGTCCTGCCCGTGGGAATTCAATAGAAGTACTGTGCAATTTTTAGCTATTGCTGTGCTAGATGTGATCTTTTTTCTACTGTAATGCTTATATATACTTTGTGTACAGTATAGGTCTAGAAATCGAACTAAGTAGCTACGGAGTAACCCTTGTCAAATCGCGAGTCAAGTCGCGAGTTTATTTGACCCCTTTCTGCTGCGACGCGTCTGCCCTTCGCATCCCATCACTGTGTAGCCTCTAGAGCTCAGACAATCATCTCACCCGTCACCAAGTGCCATCTTTCGGAACTTTCAGATCTGATCCGCGATGGCGCAGAACGACCAGGCGACAGGACGGTCCATCACGTACTTTGACCGGAATGGCGACACGCGACTCCTGCTCGGATCGAGCGACAATGAGGAGATCTTCGTTGTATCTTCCAACATCATGACTCTGGTCTGCGACGCGTGGGAGAAAATGTTTTCCTGGGACGGGAACTTCAAAGAGGCAACCATGGGCGAGGACCGCGAGATCCCGCTTCCAGATGACGATCCGGACGGCCTCGCCATCTTGCTCGACATTGCACATCTCCGCTTTGACCGCGTTCCGGAAAAACTACCGTTTCGAGAACTCCTTGCCGTAGCTGTATTGACGGAGAAATACGGGGCCACCAAGATCGTCCGACCCTGGATCCGAGATTGGTTGAAAGCAGCTGAGGAACTGGTCCTCAAACCCGGCTTTGAGGAATGGCTTTGGATCGCGTGGGCGTTCGGAGAGCATCAGACATTGGAAAAACTTGCGCAGTGGTTGATTCGTACGGCTACTGTTAATCAACACGGCCAGTGCGTCAACTCCCAAGGAAGAGTTCTGGATCCAATGAGCAGCTCCGCTCATTTCCCTCCAAACATAATAGGTGAATCGACCTGTGACTTGATAGAAACCATCTCGAGACTGACCTCGGAGCAACAGAGAGCATACTCGAAATTCGAAAGAGCACGATCGAGAGCTTGCTTACCGGTTGCTATACCGTCGTAGACGAGTATTTTAAGTGCAGTTTGGAAGGCCGATATGTTTGCGGTTATTCCCTAATGCGTCCGCAAGACGGACCGCACTGTGATGCGCTGTCCTTTGGAACTTTGGCTTTGGCATTGCAAAAGAAAGGCTTGGGCCCACAGCAAAAAAAAGCCGAAGAGATGGACTGTAGCGTCAACAGCCTTGCTTTCTCGCTCGAGCACATAGAGCTGCTGCCCGCTCCCCCCACTAAGGACGCCAACCCCAACATTTCATATGATCACGGCAAGTGTAGCAGTCAATCACGGATTCGCAAATCGGCGCAGTCGACGCTTGCAAATATACCATCTCCGGTCCTAGAATCTCACCGAGTTCACATGGAGCGCAAGAAAGCTGAGATGTCCGCAAAGCTGCCGATTTAGGACGGGAAAAAGAGTTTGTCCGTGCACAAGAGAACAAAAGAGAAGCTGTGACATGAGGAAGTGCCTCGAGGCTGGTTTTTCTTATCTTTTACTTTTCAGACTTATAATCTATGACCGGTTCTCTCTTTTCATATTGTTGGCCAGTCCTGTCCGATTGGCTCAAGATCACCCTTCCCCCGGTACACCTCGAGGATATCTGCTTGCTCCGGCAGCATTTTGCGATCCGTCTGGATGCCGATCTTGGCAAGGCCTCTCCATCTTTCGAAGTCTTTCGGGTTGCGCTTGTCTCCGTGTGCTTCTTCGGCATGCTCCCAATGGCCTGATTTACACACATTAGCTGCGCCATTTCTTCTAAAAACATCTCCGTCTTACCTTTCGAGAAGGCAATAAGTGTAGTGATCTTCTTTTTGGGAATGTCGTAGACCAGAGAGACGATGGTGCCAGTTTCTATGTTGTGAATATTCAGCAGCAATTCTTTTAATCTACCTTTAGACTTCCTTCCCGCCACCTACCTTCCAGCCAGTTGCACTGCCAAAGTTCACCAGCTCGAATGCATTGGAAACTGCAGGTCTGGTAGTTTGCACGGCCGGCCATGGGTCCGCCGTGAATTTTGTAGACGACACGATCCTGTATTTCGATCATTACTCGAAACCTCACCCAAACTCCCATCTCAATCATACCTGGGTGAAGAACCATATTTCGTACCGCCATTTCTCAGGGTTTCCTTGCTCGTCTTGTGCGTTGTAGTCATAAACCAAGTGCAGGTCCTTGAGGTCCTTCTCCCAAATGGCACTTGTTTCGGCGTTCATGGTGGATGCGGAAAATCTTTCCTTTTCTTGAATGGTGCGTCTCAATGAAGAGGATCAAGGTCTACCACCTTGAAGCTGCAACGGCCCATGGTGTTGGTTTTATAGGGCTGCGCCCCAGCCCGGTGTCTCGGAAACGCGGCAGGCACTTGATGACGGCGAGCGATCTAGGCGTTCAATCGGCGCAGCCCATCTCGCCTCCTTAGACTTCCGCGCGCATCTCTCCTGACGTCACACCATTGTGTTAGTGCCGAGATCTGGCCGCCCATCCTTTTGCCCACGCACACGAGTACGAGTAATCGATCTTATCTTTGAGACGCCACAGCTACCAAGCGACACCGGCAACGGGCCGAACGAAACACGGATAGAAACGAAAGACCCACCCGCAAGTGCCGACTCTGGAGCCGAACTTTATTATCACTCCACTTACTGAGCTTCTTTACTCTGCGGTGCCCACATGGTGCTCGCGCCCCGGAGATATCAGCGGTCAGAAGTCTTCGGCCGAGGGATTGTGTGTCATGGCATCTTCAAAGGGCGTCAATCGGGAAAATACGGAGCGTTGCGCCGCGAAATAATTGGAACAAGCGGACCGGAGGAGAGGTATTGAAGAATTCGGCACCTATGTCACTGAATGAGTTGGAGTGCGGGCTGATAATAACTTTTATTCTTATCTATGATGTACCCCTCTATGAGAGAACAGGTGGAAGAAATATGTATTCGGTTTGCTGTTCGTATCCACGGCGCTGTATTTCAGAGTAGAAGTGTCAACATTTTGGGCAGCATATTTCAATTCTTGGCTGGCAAGCATTCTAAGAAACCGGTTGCAACTCTCATTTGGAGGAAGTTGAGAGGTATGTTTGAAGAGCTGGCTAGTTGCGAGCTTTGAGAGTGATGTGGAAGTCAATCTCGAGAACAAAGATTGCGGGAGTCTTGTAGCAGACCAGATACTTCTGCAGTTAGCTCAACGGGCAACTCATGATGATGAGATTGAAGACTGATTTAAGAAAGTGAAAGAGCTTGTTCAGTTGGTAAACAAGTGAACAGACACGGGAACTTTTTTTCCGCCCCCACCGCCGGCTGGACAAATTAGGCAGCAGAGCTTGGAAAAACCTCAGCTGCGTAAATATGAAAGCGAATCTCTGCAAGCTGAACAATGAAAAAGGTTCATTCTATCTTTCCCATCGCACTGTGGAAATTTCAAGGTCAAGCGACTGCAAATGGCAGATCGGCCGTGAAATAGCAAGCAATGGGTCTGAGCGCATTGGATTCCCATCCCATCCACTTTCATCTGAGCAAAGCCAGCTGCTTGACTTCAGAATATTTCGCTAAAGATTCATTGACCTCATTCAAATTACTATTATTATCTCCCATCCTTTTTGTTGAACTGTCAGGCAGCCATAGCATCGCCACCGCAGATCATCTCTCTCTTAAAAGGAAAAGGAGACCGCGATTGGTCGGCGGGCGTTGTTAAGAGGGTGTGCAATAAGAGCCGCTACAGATCGCTGGAAATTTTCTCGGGTTAATTTCCACTACTTGCGCCAGGGATCCAGACTCAGTTGTGGCGTTTGCCGTTGTATCGTTTCTGTGCCAGGATGGAAAGACAGCTGTCTCACATACTGTAGATCGACAGGCTCTCTGGAATAAACTGGTGGTATTTGAAATTTTCCTTGCACAGACCATCTAATTGGATTACTTCTGTCTGGTCATTAGTGCCGGAAAGTCTACTCTATTTTATAGCGTAACTCCAAAGGGTGGCCAGAGATTTCTTTCAATTCTCACCTTGAATGTTCGTCTCGGCTGTCACCTGCTTGTGTATCGCATGCAGATCTCGTGGCGTTCAGGACCAGATCTGTGGAACGACCATGTACGCAGAGCTCCCGCTTTGGAATTTGCACAATGCCGCTGCAAGTCTCACACCCGGACGTGACCCGGCGACCACGCACGTGGCCAGCCATTTAGTAACGCACTGCATGGACAAATAGGTCACCGCATTTTCGACACGAACATGTCGGAGATCTTATTCGCCAGGTTCGAACCAAAGCTCGACATCAGTGGTGTGATTGCCAAAACAAAAATAAAAGCCCTCGCCGAGGCTTCGCGTTGGACGCAGCATCCGACGTCAGCATCTGCGGTAGGCAGGTTGGGTGCCACGTCGTTCATCGAAGGATACTTCTCGGATACATGCATGGGTGCTGCATTGAAGCTTACCCGTACCCTACGTCAAACATGCACATTCTGTACTCAGATCCGATACAGCCACGTTTTCTACGGGCGGGGACAGCGGCGGGTGCAGGCGGCTCGTAGCACACAGATTGATTGACCCGAGACATCGACTTCCCAGGCCTTGCATCTGCATGCTGCTTCTTGGATCTTGCGTCAACCCCGCCCGACCCACCGACCGACTTCGACTGAGCCTTGCCAAGTAATCCCCAAGCTCTACTTCCGCCTTTCCGAAACATGCATTGAGTATTCCACCACACCCTCACGAGCTTCGCCAGTCGAGAAAATGACCCCCGCACTCTCGCCTTCGAACTGCTCGATTCCTGGGCCATCTGCGTCTTCGGAAGAGTGCAGCCAGCACACTGAGTTCGTGCATGGCGCGTACTATCCGAGTTGGAAGATCTACCGGAAGCAAGCTCCTTCCTGTATGAATCTCAGTATTATTTCGCATGTTTACTATGCCTTTGTACGGTAAGATGCACATCAAGTTGTGACCTTGACCAGAGTAAAGTAACAAACTCAGGCTGCGAGATGATGGGACTGTATATGTATTACACTCGACGTAAACTCCATACTCGTTAGAGGACTCACAATACCCCAGCTGCTCGACGAGAAAGCCGACACCCAGCTCCCCGTCGACGGAGCCAATGGGTGCCTGAACGCTCTCACTGAACTCCGTCGCGAGCAACACCCCCACTTGAAACTGCTCCTCTCCGTCGGCGGCAGCAGCGGGAGTAAACCCTTCCCCGCCATCGCAGCTTCCGCCGAAAAGCGCGAGCACTTAGCTCTCAGCATCCGCCAGCTAGTCGACCGCTTCAATTTCAATGGCGTCGACGGTACGTCAGCATCGCAGCCACCCTTCCCCCCCACCTCTGCATCCCAATCCTAACAGAACACTCTCTCCCACCAGTGGACTGGGAACACCCTTCCACCCCCACCCAAGGCCACCACTACGCCCTCCTTCTCTCCTCCCTCCGCTCCCACCTCCCCTCGCCCACCTACCTCCTCACTTCCGCCCTCCCAGCCGGCGAATGGTGCCTCCGCAACATCCCCCTCCCCGCCGCCTCCCTCCACCTCGACCACGTCAACCTCATGGCCTACGACTTCGCCGGCCCCTGGACGACGCACTCGGGCCACCACGCCCAGCTGTACGCGCCGGAGCACCCGCACAACGCTTTTGCGAGGAGGTCGTGCCACGGGGCGGTGGAGTACCTGCGAGCGAGGGGGGTGGAGGCTAAGAAGATCGTGCTGGGGGTGCCGGTATATGGGAGGTCGTTTTTGGGGGTTGGCGGGATGGGGGAGGCGTTTGAGGGGCATGCGGGGGCGGATGGGGGGGTCTTCGAGTACAAGGACCTGCCCAGGCCGGGGGCGGTGGAGGGCGTGGATGAGGTTTTGGCGGGTGCGTTTTGTGTTGGGGGGGATGGAGGGGTGGTGTCGTATGATAATCCGTGGACGGTGGAGGCGAAGGGGAGGTATGTGAGGGAGATGGGGTTGGGGGGCATGTTTTATTGGACCGGGGTGGGGGATGCCGAGGGGGAGAGGAGCTTGGTGATGAGCGGGTTTAAGGCGTTGGGTGGGAAGGAGTGAAGTAGGAATGGCTAGCTTTATTCATACTTTTATTCGCCCACACTATATATTTACGTATTTGTACTGAGGAAAGATAAATAACAATGGAAACAAGTATAGTATCGTCGGCGATTATGCGCAACACCACTTCACCTCCACATCACCACCCAGCCCCTCCAACACCCTAAAATCCAGCCCATGCTGCCTCACCGCCACAAAGATCAGATCAAACCTCTCCAACACCTCCGCCCTCCAATCCCTCCCATGATCAAACTTCGGCACAAACGGCAACGCCTCCTCCCCGACCAACGGATCCGCAAACGCAACATCCACATCCCACTCCTGCAACAAATGCTTAATCAACGCCACCCCCGGCGAGCAGCTCAACACCGCCTGACCCGCCTTAAACCCCACCCCCACAACCAACACCCGCAGCCAACCCCCCCCCCCCCCCCCCCCCCCCGCCCCAACCTCCCCACCTCTCCGCGCACACAGCGCCCTCATCGCCCCATCGGCCACCCTCGCCGGCCGCTCCCACATCCTCTCCGTCGCCGCCCGCAACAACGGAAACTCGTTATTCGCAAGCAGATAGTACGGGTTCACGGGGATGCAATGCCCGCCCACGCCCAAGCTGGGCGCAAACGGCAGGTACCCGAACGGCTTCGTCGCCGCCGCGTCCGCCACCTCGTGCGCAGAGATGCCGTGCGCCGCGCACGCGTCCGCCATCTCGTTCACGTACGCGATGCACACCATCCGCTGGCAGTTCTCGTACAGCTTCGTCATCTCGGCCACCTCGGGCGAACTGACCCGCACGACGTGCGTGAAGACGCGGCTGTAGAGCGCGTCGATGCTGGAGAGGGAGGAGGGCGTGATGTCGTCGAGGCCGGAGATTATCTTGGGGATGGAGTGGACGGGGGGGTCGACGCGGCCCGGGTCGACGCGCTGTGGGTGGGGGTTGGGTGGTTAGTTGGGCGTTGGGTGGGTGCGGAGCGGGTGCGGGTTCGACGACGACGACGTACCTCGGGGCTCATGCCGGCTTTGAGGTTGCGAGACCTCATCAGGTTCCCGAGAAGCTTTCTGGTCATGCCTACACCGACGGAGCTTTCGATGACGACTGTTGCCCCTGGCCGAGCGTAGGTGCCCACGGTGCTGAGCGCGGCTCGGACGAAGGAAGTGTCGATCTGCTTGTCAGGGAGGAGGGTCGTGGGGACAGAGACGAGGAAGTGCGTGGCAGAAGCAAGATCCCCGGGATTGGAGGTCAGCGTGATGGATGGAAAGGGAGAGAGATCCTCCACGAGGGCTTCGAGACGCTTCTTGGAAACATCGTAGGCAAGGACGTTGAACTTGGAGGCGAAGACGGTGACAAGATGGAGGCCAACATAGCCCACACCAATAACAGCGACAAGAGGGGGCTCGGACGGAGAGACGGGACTCAGGGGCTCGAGGTGGGAAGCGTGGAAAAACTCCTCGTTCACTTCTTCTGGCGGCGGAGTGTCGACATTCGAGGGGCCCAGGGAGCTCCACACGTTGACCGAGTCCTGCAGACGCGGGCAGGAAGGCAGCTCAGCGGGCATGGCGCAAACTTGGGGAAGCATATTTACAGGAGCAAGGGATAACGAGCGTGGAAATCGACTGTGAGGGTCGAAGCAACGCAGTGAAGGACTCGCAACGATTCATCCACGTCCTCCCCTCTTCGCGCAGAGCTCGATCTTATAAGGCAGTGGTGAGCATCTGATTCACATTGCCTGCTGCGCCGAGACGCAGGCCTTCCAATACAGCATCCACGCTGTGCTTCAGGCCGCGTTTGGCGGAAAGGGAATGAGTGACTGAGATCCAGGCGCTGCTGGAGCTGAGCCGCAGCTGAGCCTACAAGCCTGACGTGGAGGCAATGAAGAGCAGTCCAGGCACAATGGTGCAAAAGCCAGGCTCGGGTCCCCCCTTGATCGTGTCAGTCACGGTTGGGCGAGCCCGTCACTTTTCTGTGCAAGCGCCGTATGCCCGTCCCGCGTTCGAAACGCAGCCAGTGGATTCCGCAAATGCCACGTCCGTCCCAGCCAGCCAAGAAGCAGCCCCACCGCGGCGGGTGATGAGGCGGAGAAAAGCAACGACCAGGAAGCTGGCAAAAAATATTCCGCAGGCGCAGCCAAAACGGGACGCCAGGGCAGGCGTACAGCGCCAGCCGTGTCAGCAGCCAAGCGCTTGGCACGAGGCTTGTGTCTCGGCTAAGCTCCGCATGGCTCGCCGGAGGTTGAGGTGGAGGCAGAGAGAGAAATCCGCGCGGGGTGCATGCTGCTGCTCACGAAAACATGCTGCGCGAAGCCGGCCGGCAGCCAAGACGCCAAGCGGTCCATAAACCTGCCTGCCTTCCGCACGGGGCCTGCTTCATTGGCCCGGGAGGCGGAGAATGGCGCTAGCTGTGCAGGAGACAAACAACTGCGAGGCGCGGCTGGGGCGTGGGTGGTGATGCTGCAACGCCGGCCGCGGACGAGAGCACGGCATTCCGCTCGCATCCGCCCCCCTGGGTTTCTGCAACGGATCTGGCGTCGCACAGCTCCGGTACGAGCGGCGGGGCTGGCTCAACTCTGCGCAAGGCTGAGGCCGGAGGCTGAGATCTCGCTATATCGCGCTTTCTTAAGGCGCCAGCGCGCAGGCTCGCCACGTTGCCGCCGCCGCGCGCGCTTGGCAGGGAAAAAGCACGTAGGCTGCTTAAGGTTTCTGGAAGCTAAACAGAGCCCTACCCGTCAGCAGACTACTCAGGGGGCGGCGGCTGGATAGCCGCTGGCTGAGGATCGGCGGCTGACGCCATTGGAGGAGGCGAGCCTCTTGCTCGCGCCGCACGGAAAATTGGTGGGCGCTGTTGTGCCGCCGGCCAGCGACCAATTATCCGTCGGGAGCATGCGACGAGAATGTCGGCGAATATGTAGGTGCGGCTGCAAACGACGCACGAGAACACGAGCCTCCCCACGAGCAACCTTATCCATTATGTAAAAAGCAAATTGACGAGCCTATTTCCTCCCGGCCCTCCTCCTGTGCTCGGAGAAGAGCTGCCGAGCGATCCCGGCCCCCAGATCTCCGCAGTTGCCGCTTTGGGCCGTCCTGCAGCACTACCCCGGCTCGAAGCAATCTGCTCGTCTACCGCCCTTTAATATCCCCGGCATTGCTGGTGCGGCTACCCGCCCGGAATTTTTCCCTTAGCGCTGACGACAGAATCAAGAGCCGGCGGACGCTGCCCATTCGCAATACTAGCAGCCCGATCAAGATGCTGGCTTCGCGGGATTCCCGAGAAGCGTGGGATTTCAGAGCTTTGAATTAGATGATTATCTGATTATCCGTGCCCGTGCGCCTCCTCGGGATAGCCAGCCTTGTGTGTACAGATCACGCCAGTATGTCGTGTAGTTGTATATACTACCACTTGCCTAAAGCAGAAGGAATGCGGCGCTTGCGAGGCACGCGGCAAAGGCCAGGATTTCCCCGCCAGGAATGAGGGGCGCACTGCCGCTTCCGGCGCTGCCAGAAGAAAAAGACGCTTCGGCCCTGGAGACCAAGGTTCTTGTCGCTGACTCTGCCGTCCTCTTCAGGGCCGCAGGTGCAGAAGTGCCGATCGCTCCACCGGTAGTAGCGTCGCGATACCAGTTGCCCGCAGGGTCTCCCAGGCACTCGCCCACCGTGACAAACCTATAGCCAAGTTTCGTGCCGTAGTCGATGATGAATTGGGTAAGGTTGCTGACCGTTTGGGGGTGAATGTCGTGGTTGCCGATAATAAAGTTGGACGTTGAAGGGTCGCCGGAGTCCAGGGCGTTTGAAACAATGTCTTTAGAGTTCTGGATGGTGTCCGGGGTCAGGTTGTCGTAGTCCAGACTGTCAACGTTGAACTTGATCTAGAATGAGGACCGTTAGATACCGGCTTGTTGGAAGCGGACAGAGATTCTTTCTTGAGACATACAATGTGGTAGCCAAGAGCCTCCATGTCGTCGACACAGCCTGCAGCTCTAAGACAGGTGTTGTACGGCGGCCGCATGTAGGTGGGGAAGAAGCCAAGCACGTTCCTGAAGGCCATCTCGTTCTTGACCATCTGATCGTACCGCTCGGCGCTGCTAATGTCGTTCAGGTTCTGGTGGCTCCACGTGTGACTGGCCAGCTGATGGCCGTCGTTGAACATTCGCTGCAGAATGCCAGGCCACTCCGTGCTTGCATTGTCGATCCCGCCCTTGTGCAGATTGACCGAGGTAATGAAGAAGGTAGCCGGGACGGCGTTCTGCTGCAGGATGTCCAGCAGGTCGGACGTGTAGATGTAAGGCCCGTCGTCGTAGGTGATGGCGATTGTTCCTGCTTCGCTGCACTGCGTGATGCCGCCTCCGCCGTAGAGCACGCTGCCAAGTGCGGGCCGCGGGACGCTTGAGGTATTCGCCCCTGACGGGACAGCATTGGCGTCGCACGCGGGGCCAAATTCAAACTGGCAATCTGGAGCATCACAGAAGGCTCGGCCAACGCCACATACGCCCTGCTCGCACAATTAGCCGCGGCGCTGGGTAGTGGGTAATGTGCAACGGACGTCTGCAGAGCAGCAAAGACCTGGGCCGCACGAAGCATTCCCGGCATTCAGGCCGCAGCTGCTGCCGGCCTCTTGACAACGATCGATTGGTGGAGCTTGGGAGGCAATATGTTTTGGAAGCAGAGGGAACCTTGAACTCAGCCCGGCGCTGCCTGCGCCAAGGACCTGGCCCTGTGCCTGGACACAAGGCGTCAGGGCCAGGAAAAATGAGATTGCAGAGGCGAGACGGATGGACAGCATATTGGCGGCGGTATTGGAGGCGTAGGAAAAAAGGAAGTGAGCGGCGGCGACGACCCAGCGCCATCATGGCCGTAGCGAGTGTATATGTCTGCGCGCAGCGAGGCCGATACGAACGGCTGACCGGAAAATAGTGTGCGGCGCTGGGTGTGGCTTTGCGAGGAGAGGCGCAGGATGCAATGTGCAATTGCCAATAGCGCGACGCATCCCTGCCCGGCCGGTGCTCTGCACGTCATAGCACGCAAACGCCGTGAGCCAGGGGTGGTGGGCTGGGAGTGGAGTCTCCGGCCACGGGGCGCGGGGCTGCGCCGACAGGAATAGACAATTCCGAGGCGCAGAGAAGCTCGCCAAGGCATCGGTTGGGCAGCTGCCAGAACGTGGTGCAACCAGCGTGGGTGTCTGGATGGCTTCCGACCCGCACCAACGGCGACGTCCCGACACGGGCTTGGCTCGCGTTGGCACCTGCATGTCTACTGCTGCTGTCTCGGCGCATGATTGTGCGTGCTCCAGGCTGTCAGCTCAGCTCCAGCTGCAGCAGTGGCTCGGTATGATGGTCTCAGTTGCCATGAGCCCTGCCACGCATTCGTCCTCGCGCAGCGGGCTGGCTGTCCGCTGGCCACCACGTCTGGACGCTTACCCCAAATGACCACCTCGTATAAGATTCTCCTACACTCGGCAGCATCCTCTTGCTGAGCGTCTTGCACCTCTAAACTCTCGCTGCCTGCCTGGCACGCGCCCGTCAGCCATTGAGCATGCCTGCCACTCGCTTGGCCCCAAACGCCTTCCAATGGCGTCCTGCTGTTAACGAAAATCCAAAACAGCCCCATCCCTCTCCTCTATATACAGGATCCTCCGTCGCGTCCTCGACTACTACGACTCTGTCCGCTCATGAAGACCCTCGGTCCTCCCAAGAAGAATCCTCTTCAGGATGGCAGACAACCCGCACATCAACCCGTCCTTCCTCCATCACAGATTCAGACGAGGGCTCTGACAGAGACCAGCGCAAGCGTCACTTGTCTCCTCCAGGGATTCTGACCTACAGAAGCCAGCTCGCCAGAGAAGTCCAGCGAGATGACGATCAAGCTCCTCAGATTCCACCTCTACCTCTCGGGGAGCAGAGCAAGCCTGTACCCATTCCACTGCGGCATCCCAGCCACGTCCTGAGGCATCCCCTATCATCTCACCCGCAGAGACCGTCTATAGAGTCTTCTTCCTCCTCTCGACACGATGTAGCCACCGTTACTGCGACTGCTACTTCGTCAAAGCAGCGCTTTGAGGAATTCGCTGGCATGTGCACTCAAGCGCCGGCGAAGACTCGCCCCGCCATATCTCCAGAGTTCAGCAAACTGGCCAGGCGCATGATCTCTCAGCAAAAAATGGCCATGATTGCAGGCCTGATTTGCGCGAAGTAAGTGCTTTCCTCATGGGAAGTAAAGCGTGAGGCTAATGCTAAGCAGTTTCATCCTCATATTTGCTTCCTGGTTCTGGCCGGCCTACTACTATCTTTATCTCCCTTTCATAACGCTCACTGTTGCACTCAACTGCATAATGGTCTTCTCCGTCATTCTGTTCAGCATCAAGCACCGCATTTTCCCAGAAAAAGTCATCATCCCCGAGTCTCCCGAGTCTCTCGTGCTTCTGTTGCCCTGCTACAATGAGAACTTTGAGGAATTGACAAAGTCTCTGGACTCTCTGGTAGCACAGAAGCATCTCGAGAACAACAAAAAGGCCATCATGATCATCTGCGACGGTCGTGTCCGTGGTGCCGGCATGGAGAAGACCACTGCGCAGTACCTCCTTGAAGACATTCTCGTGGAGCGAACAGAACGCAAAGTTGTCAAGCAGGCGTACACGGCCTGGGACCAGCAACCCATGGACATCACCATTCAGAAAGGCACGTACAAGGGCATCCCGTACTTCTGCATCATCAAGCAGCAGAACCAGGGGAAGCGCGATGGTCTGATTGTACTCCGATCCTTCTTGTACAAGTACAACATCCGCGCCGAGAAGCCGCAGATGCTGTTCCGTCCAGCCTTCTTCGCCGAGATGGCCGTTTTCCTGTCCGAAGACGCGCAGATCGACCGTGTCACGCACCTGGTCGGTATGGACGCCGACACCGTCTTCGAGGAGACGTGCATCTCGGAGCTGCTGAAGCAGAGCCGCTACCCCGACACGGTGGGCGTGTGTGGGTATGTCGCCGTAGACTTCAAGGGCAAGAACTGGAACTTGTGGAGCCTGTACCAGTCTTCCGAGTACACCATCTCCCAGGGTCTGCGCCGCCTCCATCAATCCATAGTGACCAACAAGGTCTCCTGTTTACCCGGCTGCTGCCAGCTGCTCAAGATCTGCGAAGAGACGTGCGGCGACCACGTATTGGTGGAACTTTTCGGCTATTGTCCCACCCCTGCCGACAACATCATCAAGCAGATCCGGGCTACCGCAAGCGAGGACCGCAACCATGTCTGTTTGATGCTGTCCGCGCGGCCTCAGTCGAGAACTCGGCAGGCACTGAGGGCACGGGCATTGACCGATGTTCCTCATTCCTGGTCTGTCTTCCTCTCTCAGCGGCGGCGGTGGACCCTGGGCGCCACGGCCAATGATCTGATGTTGTTCAAGGCTCCGGGCGTGCAGTGGTTCGAGAGAATCTTGGCCTTCGCCAACTGCATGACCTGGTATCTGAACCTCTTCATCTTTGCCAGTCTGGCGAGCTTAATCCATGCCTGTCTTTGTAAGTTGCTCATCCGCATCTCACCAGAGCGAAACTGACCTCCCAAATCAGTCGTCCCCTGGTGGATCATCATGGCCTTCGCAGCAGTCATGCTCACGCCTCTCACCTACTACGTCTGCATCGCCATCTGGCTCCCGCGCACCTTCCGCGAGCGCGTCCAATACCTCTGCGGCTGCGCCATCTACACCCTCTGCGGCCCCTTCATCAACATCTCCGTCCTCCTCTACGCCATCTACAACATGGACTCCTTCGGCTGGGGCAAGACCCGAAAAGTCATCTCGGAGGACACCGACCCAGAAGCAACCACCACCCCCGTCACCACCACCGTGGACGAAGAGAATCCCTCCACCCTCCAAAACCGCATCCCCCAACCCGCCACTCACTTCCCTGAAATCGTCGTCCTCCTCGGCTGCTCGTCCCCTGACGACCCCTCCTCCTCCTCCTCCCTCGCCCAAACCTTCAGCACCACCTACCGCACCATCGTCTACGAACTGCGCACCTCAGACCTCGCCCGCGTCAAGGACCTGCACGCCACCACCACCACCACCACCACCGACCACGCCATCGAAGTCACGTCCGACGAGACGCGGCTCGCCATGGCGACCCTGTTCCTCCTGCGCACCGCCACCGCCCCCGCCGACCCGCATGCCAACGTCGACGCCGTCCTGCGGCACGCCCAAGCAGGCAGCATCCTCATCGTCATGGACGACGGCGCCCTGACCTCAGTCGACGCGCTGCTGCAGCAGTGCAGCGAAAGGGGTGTGGTGCTGGGGTTGACGACGGCGCAGCGGCCGTGGGAGGTGGTTGTCGCGGAGGAGGGAGCGAGGAGGAGGGTGCGAGAGTTGTATGAGCGGGTGAGGCCGGATGTTTCTGTTGAGGTTGTCGCGCCGGGTGGGACGGCGGCGGGGGTGGAGAACCTGGTGGGGGAGAAACGCGGCTTGGAGGCTGAGGTTAAGCGGCCGAGGAGTGAAGTGAGGGGGGTTGGGGCGGGGGTGGCGGTTTGAGGAGTTTGTGGTGGGGTGGTGGGGGAAGTAGATATGTGTTGCTGTTGCGTATATAGATGGATATTTCTGGGTTCATATTCAAACTACAATGGAGTTCCTCACTTGCTTCAAGTCAGGAAGGACTGATACAAGCTTAAGAGAGTTAGGCAACGGCATCTAGGAGACGGAATGGAGAACGTCAAATGGTGTAATGATGTCACGTTTGAGGGTGTGGGTGCTATAGGGTTGGGTCTGGAGATACGATATTGCGTTATAAATACTAACGGAAGTGCTAATGTTGCGGGCCCTGCCGCTCAAAAGAGAGTCCATGCGTCATATCGCGCGAGGCAGCCGTTAAAGTCAGAGCCACAAGCGTTGCGTAAAGAACTCATCAACTTCTAGACCTTGCAATGATGGAGAAGCTGCGTGGCAGGGCAAAGGAAGCGGTTTGGGAGAAATTCTTGAAAGACGAGGATCCAACGGTCCACACCTTGCCGCGCCCACATACAATCTACTCTGGGTCCTTTAAAGGACGGCAGGTAATCCCATGAGGACAGCAGCCACTCCAATAGCAGCGGTTGCTAGAGGCGCAGCAGCACCCGTGAATGCGCTCCCAGTGCCAGGTGTCCCGCTTGCCCCAGAGGCCACCGCAGTTCCCGTGCCTGTCGTTCTGGCTGTGTTCGTGGTTCTCTGCGAGATGCTTGTGAGCGTGATGTTTCTTTGACTGCTGGAAGTTCCCGTCGTGATGGTAGATGTGATCGAGCTTACAGTTGTGGTGCTGGTGGTGGAAGTGGAGCTTGGAGTGCTTGTGGCCTTCGTGTTCTCTGTCGACGTTGTGAAATCTGTGATACCAGTGATGGTGACAGTGCCGGTGGCAGTCATGGTACCAGCCCAGGTGGTTGTTGTGAAGGAGCAGGAGCTTAGCAGGCTCCTTACATCTGTGAACGCATTGACATCAGCTAGGTAACAATAGATTTTGACGGTGTAATAAATGAAGGAATCGCCCACCGCTGTCGGCCGACCAGACGGCGGCAATGCAGGCCTCGCAGGCAGGGATCCAAGTCGCGGCCCAGTTATTATTACAGACGCAATTAAGGTAGTCGTTGCTGCCGCCGTGGGCACATCCTTGTGAAAGGCTGACGACGGACCAACAAACGGCGGAGCAGACACCCGGAATGTCTCGCCAGTCAATATCTTGTCCGACAACGAGAGTGTAGAGGAAGAAGTACAGGACAGTGTGGAATTTCATTTGGCTCAATGATGGATTGGATAATAGGGCTGCTCAAAGTTGTCTTGCAAAGGCCCGGGTCTCGTTTATCTCAGGAATTTTATATGCAATCTTATAACCTTGTACGGACTTACGACAGATCTTGAGGCGCAGGCTCTGGTGTAGCTGTATCTCCGACTCATGATGGGTATAGAGAAGCTTAGCCAAAACCTTCGAAAACTTGCTCTTCCAGCAACAAAGTGGAGAAGTGGGATGAATGGGGATATGATGATCTTTGAGTGGCCCAAGAATCGCAGCTAAGCCTTGAAGTGGCTGTGTCCACACCGTTGGAGAACCAGGAACGGCTCGGGAACTAAACGAGTCGACCTCGGATCGGGGCGGAAAGGTAAAACAGGGCGAACCAATCGCTGAAGGAGGGGTTGCATCGGGACATGGCTCTGGATAATTATTGCATACAGGTGGAAGGCCTTCTCTGTGGTGTTGTAGCATCTCCAAAGCACAATCTGGTCAACGGCCTCGCCGGCATACGGCAGTGCATTATGTCCGAGTTTGTGTCCGAGGGAAATCCACGTAATTGTGAGCTGTCGGCAGATGACTGGATGTCTGCTATGCAATTTGATGTCTTCAAACTTTCTCGTGCAGTCGGGGATGCACCAGTCGTCGTCCGAGTTCCGGGTTTACTCCATCCAGCCCTGCGCACATGATCGGTGCACCGCCTGCCAAAGCTAGTCCAGGCTGGCCCAGGCTCGATTCTGCCATTTTGAGATCGCCCGATGTGGTTTGAGTGGCGATTTTCATGAAACAGCCTGGACGACGCGTCCTTCCTGAATTGTGCAGTTAATCGTACACTCTTTGTGCACAAGCTTTCCGCGTCTCTTCTGGAGGCTTGAGCTGCGCCTTCGGGTGACGTGGACCTACACACTCCGGGTAACAAATGCCCGAAACTCCGAACGCTTCTGTATGCGGGGGAAGCTTCTTCGGGGGCTCCTCGCTCAACCACGTAGACGAGACCGTACTCTCCATATCAGCAAAGTCCGCGGTAAATTGAACGTAATATGAGGCTCCCCACGTGCAATAGCCATCATAACCAGGAGCGGTCTTTTTAGTCCCCTCACTCGGTTGGTATAATAATAATAGGACGGGACTGGTCTTTCGTGTGATCGAAGGGGCGCAGTGTGAGATGCACTTTGTATTGTGCTGTTTGCAATGAGTCACTTTCAAGCACCGATTTGCCATAGAGAAGTGGATACTTATGGATGTGCATGGAGGATGAGATACTAGATGGATTCAGGTCTCAATTTTTTAGGATGAGCGTCATACGATCAGCACTAGCAGCCAGAATACGATGAGCCGCAGGATTGATTTGCAGACGCTAGCAGTTGAGATATGGGGTTTTCGGAGAGACCGCGGTAATAAGCGCTAGCGTAAGTGCTTATCTCATACGTCAATGGGCTCTGCATGCCCTTCTCACTCTTCAAATTTCGCAATCATCTTTACTCTAGCAGGTTTACGGCTTTTAGACTTCTCATGCATGCTCACAGATGAATTCGTGAGATGCGCCATGAAAATTTACTGATCCAGATGGACATGAAGTCTTCCGTAATAAATGATTTCTCTATAACAAATTTGCAAAAAGGTAGTATCACGTTCCCACTGCTTTTTCAGTCTCTGAGACATCCTTTTCATGCTCCGCACCATAAAAATGAATTTTATTTCCGTCGCATCGAGCAATACTGCAAACGTTGTGTCTAGAAAAGCGAATTGTTACGGCTGAAGTGGTTGAAGGAATATCGCGAGAGAGCAGACGTGGGCTCCACAAATATGACCGAAAAGGGAATGCAGTGCGGATGGTAACGCAAGAGAGTAGAAGCGGTAGATCGCAGAGGTGACCCCAAAGAGGATACAGTGCGGATGGTAACGCAAAAGAGTAGATGCGGCAGGTCGCAGAGGTGACCACAAAGAGGATGCAGTGCGGATTATGACAGAATCCAAAGGGCTAAATGCATATATAAGGCGCTGGACTCAGGTCTGCAAAGGTCATCCAAATTCAAGCTCACCAATTCTTCTCTTTCATCTTTCTCTACAAAAGGACATCTACCATGGTTCCTTCTATCAAATCGATCACGTTCTTACTTGGAGCACTGCTGGCTCCTTCAGCACTCGCTGTAGTCTGCCAAAACACCGGCGGTGTTGCGAATGGAGAGTGTGTCGAATACTTCGGCGGCAATGACTGCGAGGGATCTCCCATCGGCAGCTACAAGCCGACTTGCGGAGGGAACTGCTTCCAATTCGACAGCTTCAACAGCTTACATGTTGCTGGCGACGGTACCTATGGCACCGACTGCATTGTCTACTCGGACGAAAATTGCCAAATGGAGCAGCAGGTAAGAATATCCAATTCTTAATACATAGCGAACCATTATCTAATTAAGGCAAGGATTCCGGAAACATCGTTACTGGCTCTGGCAGCTGCTTGAATGTTCCGAACGCGAAGAGCATGAGGTGCTTCTATCGCTGCTAGACACTCTCGTACCGTTTGCGCCGCCCAATCGAGCGACTAGTTCGTGGAGGGTACTCTTCCGCGACTTTGAGCCCCTGATGAGTGGAGCTTTTCCATTTGCCTTTTCGGCTACGCGCGCTAGAATTGGAGAAATTGCTGGAATTTCCTGTCTTTTTTTCCTGTCCTAATGCGCTTGCGCTTTTTGGTATTTTTGTGCGGACAAATGGCAAGCTCATCCACCAGTACTTTCCAATCTTTATCGTAGAGCAAACGCAGTCTCTCTTTTATATTAGTCGAGAAAATGAACCAGGTCAGCTCTCTTCACATATATTGAACGTTACTCTTATCAGGACTCCGGTGACGGTAATCAAGCGATACAGCGGGAAGGCCATTCTTCACCGAATCGCGCGTCCCAGAACGGCCACGTACCTTATCACACGAGGTGCTAAAGATAAACGTCATGTCTGAAGCATATCAGCTTTATCTTCACGGTAGTCCTCATTGTATCGGGTGCATTCCAATATGTTATGGATTGGCAACGACTGCTATAGTCCATATGTGTAAGTATATCTTGAATATTTGCGTACATTAATACATGATTTTTATCTACATAACTCGAAACAATATACATCGTTGCCAGGCAGATTGCTTGGATATGTCTTTTCTGATGGACCTTGTCAATGCTACTGAAGAGAAGTATTTGCCAATCCCTTAGCAACACATGCCTCCGTAGCAGGGACCCTCCCCCTACTAAACAAGCACTGCGGGTCATACTTCGCCTTGATCTCAAGCAGCTTCTTGAAGTTGTCCGCTCCCCAAACCTCGTCCGTCTTGCTGTAAGGGGCGCTAAAGGAGTATCAGCCGAAAAATTCATTCAAAATTCACGGCAACACGGAGTGGTGACTTACATGTAGTTGGGATAATCATAAATGGTCGGTTCACCCAGTCCATTCTGGAAATCCCGCAGATACGACATCATCTCCTTATCCCGCGCGTAAATGTACTCGGTCGTCGTGTCGTTGCTCCACTCGCCGGATGTGAGGGTGATGTGGGCGCTGGTCGAGTGCGGCCACGAGGTATCGGCATCAGTCGCCGGGCCCCTGCCGTTCCATCCGGGGAATACGTCTGTCATTTAGTCAGCACCGGCTTCGAAGGAGTGGTGAAGTAGGTAGACTTGCATTCGTCGACCCAAAGGGTGTGGCCGGGGTCCTCGCCGCGCGCCAACATGCCGTTCACGGTCTCTTTGAAGATGGAGAAGGTGTTTTGGTAGAATTCCTTGGTGGAGTTGGTGTGGCTCTTGCCGTAGAAGATACGGTTGTAGCCGTAGGGGTAGTTGGTGAGAAGGTACTGCTGGAGCGTCTTGAGCGAATAGGTTTGGAACTGGATGGTGTCTGCGTTCTCAAAGAACTGGCCGAAAGTTTCATTGAACTTGGCCTGTGAGCCACCGAAGTGGAGCGCGTTAAGCTGGAACGTGTACTGGCGATCCTTGATGGGTACTAGCGCGTTGATGTTCGTAGGATCCTTCAGGTAGTAGAGGAGGGCGGGGAATGCGTCGGGGTCGGCGTTGCTCTCCCACCAAGCGGCAGTCTTCTCGAACACCTCATCTGCCTTGTCTTCACCCCATGCGATGGTGCCGACGTAAACGTCGCCGGGATCAGGGTAGGCCTGGATGTAGAAATGGGTGATCACACCGAAGCCCAGCCAGCCGCCACCCGTGGCAGTCCAGAACAGGTCGCTGTACTTGTTGTAGGGGTTGGCGTAAATGATGGTGCCATTGATCAGGACTACCTCGATACCAACAAGATTGTCATTGGCCACGCCGTAGCGGTTGGTCTGGAAGGCAATGCCTCCACCGAGAAGGAACCCGCCCACGCCTATAGATGCTGCGCGCGGGCCAAGGAATGCCCAGCCAGTTCCGTCCAGTGCGTCGTAGACATCGCCAGCTTCAGCGCCTCCACCAATCTTAAGCACTGCATAGTCGGAGGAGTTGCTTGGAGGGTGCGTTGCGATTTCCGTGGAGCCGAGCTTTTGGAGGTCGATGATGACGCTGGTGGACTGGGCGCCACCAAAGTCGGCGTGGCCGCCGCCCATGATGGCGAAGCCTTCCCCCCAGAGCGCATTGGCGCTGGAGTAGAACTGCATGAGAATGCTGACTTGCTCGGGCGTCTGCGGGTAGACGATGGCGTCCGGATACGTCTTGCGCTGCTTGGTCCACACCCGCGCAATAGTCGACCCATAGCTCAGCTCGCCGGGGTAGGCAATGGTCGCATTTCCGAGAGCTCTGCTAAGAGCAGACAGAGCATCACTCTTCGACGTGTAGTTGGTGGTAGCGAAGGCTGTTGTCGGGGTGTCGGGGACGGAGAACGTGTGGTTCTTCTCCTGCCAGGCAGTGATGGCATCAGCTGCGGGCAGCAGGCCCAGCAGTAGGCTGCTGCTGAACAGAGCAAGCGAGCGCATTGGAGGGGAGAGAATGAGCGATTGAGATTCTGATCCTGCTGGCAAAGGAGCGGCCGTAGCGACAGCTTTTAAGAACGGAGCATTTCCGCGTCGACAACAGTCCTCACAAGCCGTGGTCCGATTGCTGCCCGAATGCAGGGCCCGGCAGGGAGAAAGCCGCGTACCTGGCAGTTCCGATGAATGTCACAATACGAGGACTGCGTCATGGGCGGCCTGGACCATGGGCGGCCGGTGGCTAGCGGTGAGGGGAATATAGTGCATCGAGTTTCTTTTTGTCGGATTTCCGTGATCTGAGCAATTTTTCCCCTGGGGGGCTGGTGAAGCACTATACTCGGAAAGGTAGCTGATGTCGCGATCCCGGGTCTCGATGGTAACTTGTAGGCGTGGCGATTGGGTGAAGATCAGCGGGCAGAGATAAGATCTCCGCGTAAAAGCTTCTGTACTTCCCGATCAGTTGCTGCCGATTCCGGTGCTACGGAATTGCCACCGATACCGGACTTGTAGCGGCAGATGCCAGATGCGGTATCCGTCGAACTGCAACCTAATTTCTGTGAAACTCTCCTTACTGCTTTCGCGTTGTGCGCTGGCCGATGCTTGTCATGGCGACTGTTGAACGCTGGCACCCCGAGAGCATGGATGTAACGACTCAGACCATCCCCACTATTAGTACCCGGCGACAATGTTGGCCGGTAGGTGAGCTCCTTACACCAGCTTGAATTCTAACGAGAGAATGCGCGCACACACGTCCCAGCCTGCGAGGCCCAGGATATTGTTCCTGGGAACGCCAAAACACTCCGGCGGAGGGATCCAGGAGAACCGGAAGTCCTTTGACATAGACGTGAGTTTTAACTTGAGCCTCGGCAATTAGAGTTGCTTGTCACTGAGCTTGGTCTGCAGATTCTCGATGCTTCAACCCGCGCCGAGCTTCTGGGCAAACTGCCCGCCGCCATCGCTTCTGGAGGGCCGTACCAAGCAGTGGTCTGCCGCCTGGGAACACAGCCGTTCGAACCTTTCGACGCCGAACTCCTGTCTCCGCTCCTTCCGCATCTGCGCATCGTCGTGTCGGCGCAGATAGGCTACAACGACTTCGACGTGGACTGGATGACGGCTCACGGCATCTGGTTCTGCAACACAAGATATGCCACAGGCGAGGCGACCGCCGACATGGCTCTCTTCCTCATCTTGGCAGTTCTCCGCGACACCTCCCGTGCTGAAAGAAGCTTCCGACAAGGCCGTTGGCGGGCGAACCTTGAGCTCTCGCGGGATCCAGCAGGGCTCACCCTCGGGATCGTCGGCATGGGCAACATTGGGAGACGTCTCGCCCGCAAAGCGTCGGCCTTCAACATGCGCATTCGTTATTACAACCGCAACCGGATGCCGGCCGAAGAAGCGCAGTATGGAGCCGCATATTGTGCCACTCTGGAAGAACTCTTACGAACCTCCGATGTTGTGTCTCTCCACTGTCCACTCACCCCCGGGACTACTCGCCTGATGGGCCATGCCGAGTTTCAGATGATGAAAGACCAATCGTACATCATCAATACCTCCCGTGGGCCAATAATTGATGATGAGGCCCTTATCAACGCACTGGAGAGCGGGAAGGTCGTTCGCGCAGGGCTGGACGTATTCCAAGGCGAGCCGCATGGGATTCATCCATATTTCATGGAAAGCGACAAGGTGGTTGTGCAACCACACATGGGCGGCTTAACTGAAGGTTCATTCGCCAAAGCCGAGGAAGAGTGCTTTGCCAACATCCAGAAGTATTGTGATACCGGGAGACCACTTGCACCTGTAAATGAAGTAAGGCTCAGGAAGGATTCCTTCGAGCCCGAGTCAGAGTGACTTCTACTTTAGCTATCAATAAGGTGTGGGCAACTTCTTATTCAGACGGTCACATTGCATATAGACAGAATAGATAAGCAAGGTACGAAGCCATGACTCGCAGCCGGTCCCGGGTGTTTCCAGCTGCCGCAGACCAACCCGGCGGCAGACTCGGAATTTCTTCCGGAGAGATCAATTAAGGGTGCAGTCCTATATCGGCGGGTTGACATACATGATTACTATCTAGGTAGGTACAACGCAAGTCTGTGGGTTGACTGGCTGGGGTCTGTGGGTCTCTGCAAATATGCGCCCAGGGTGTGGGCGGAAAACTACTAGATTTAGTCTAGCTTCGCGAGGCATTAAACAGTGTTGAGATAAGTATTGTGTCGAGATACAGGGGTGCCGACGGATCTAATCTCTGCGATCGCGGAGCCCATCAGGCGTCCGAGTTGATCGTCACAAACGACGGTTATAAGTCCGAGCGCTCCATAAGAATCTGTCCGACGCAAGGTACCTGAGAGCTGTCTGTCAGCTTTGTATCATTGTATCATTCTTGCCATCATCGAGCTAAGGACGGCAGAAGATGGGCAGTCTTCCAAACCACGAGGAGCCATGCGTGACGCTCGACCAAGTCATCCGGCGGCGAGCCGATACGCATGCACACAGCGCGCTCATCTCCTACCCTACGAACGAAACCCATTTCGTGGACTACACGGGAGCTGATCTGGAGCGCCTGACACGACTGGCAGCCACCAAGTATGCGGAAGCATTCAGCCAGCTTGATGAAGTGAAGCGCCTGAGCGGTCCTTCGAACACGGTCGCAATGGTCGGAATCTCGAGTTTGGACTACTACATCACGTTTCTCGCCCTCCAGCGTCTCGGCCTCACATCCATGTTCATCTCGCCGCGGCTTGCAGACCAGGGCTTCGCACACCTGCTCAAAACAGCACAATGCAAAGTTGTTGTTGCATCCGGACCGACACAGGATACCATGAAGCGCATTCGGAAATCCTCAGGTCTCCCGCTCGCAATCATTCCCATGCTTGATTTGCAATTTCTTTCTGATCCTGCGTCCTTGGAGCAAGCGAGCTTGACACTTCCCCCGGTGGATGATGGAGATCAACAAGGGTTCATCATCCATAGCGGCGGGACTACCGGTCTTCCAAAGCCAGTCCCTCTCCGTTCGGAGTCGTGGTTACTGCAAGCAGCCAAAATTGCGGGCCGGATGCCTCAAGTTGACACTTTAACCACGCTGCCTCTCTTCCACAGCTTCGGACTCGCTACCCTCCTCCGTTGCCTCGTGAATGGCAAAAGGCTTTCCGTCCTCAACGCCAACCGACCAATCACTGCCTCCATCATTCTCTCCGCATTGAAGACAACGTCTTCCCAGGCACTTGTCACCGTCCCTTACATCCTGAAATTTTTCACCGAAGTCGATGGCGGAGTTGAGCGCCTTGGCCAGCTGAGACAGGTCATTGCTGCGGGCTCGGCCATTCCTGATGACCTTGGCGACCGCTTAGTCGCTGCTGGAGCCAACATCTTCCACCTGTACGGCCAGACCGAGTCCGGAGCACTCATGGAACCATCGAAGGACCAATGGAACTGGGTGACACCGTTGCCAGATGCCGAGCCGTTCTTGAAGTTTGAACCAGTGGGCGAAAATCTGTACCACCTCGTCATTCTCCCAGGGCTGAAGGCAAAGGTGTTTTCAGACCGTCCAGACGGCTCGTACGCCACCAAAGACCTCTTCCAGCGGCATGCAACCGACCCGCGCAAATGGAAGTTCATGGCGAGGCAGGACGACATCATTGTGCTTGTCAATGGCGAGAAAGCGGATCCGATACCGCTCGAGGACGCCGTTGCCAGACATCCCAACGTGCGGGCCGCCGTCGTGTTCGGGGCACAGAGGGACTCGCTTGGCATGATTGTTATTGGCTCTGACAGCGCCGCTGGATTGACTAAGAAGGATGTCATTGAGAGTATCCTGCCAGAGGTGGAGCTGGGCAATTCTCGGGTTCCAGCCTACGCAAGGATCTCTCCTGACGCAATTATTGTCAAGGAGGCTGGCACGCAGTTTCCGTGCACGGATAAGGCTACGGTGATTCGCTCCCTGTTCATCAAACTGTTTGCGGACGATATCGAGAATTACTACGCCATGAAGGAGATGGCCAGGAATACTGATACTTCTCTGTCGGATGCTGAAGTGCGCGATCTGGTCCGTCAAATTGTCTGCCAAGAGCTGAAGCTTGAAGAAGCTAAGGCGGCTTTGACTAACACATCCGACTTCTTTGCTTTAGGAATGGATTCACTGCAGGCAACCAATGTGCGGTCTAGAGTACTGAGGACTGTCAGCCTAAGAGGACGCACACTCGCCACCAACGCTGTTTTCGACCATCCAAACGTTGAACTTCTTACCAATCACCTACTTGAATTGCGTGACGGCTTGAGGAATGGAGAGCAGTCAACTAAAATGCTGGCCGTGGAACTGGTGGAAAAGTATTCTGACTTTGTCCAGCCTGAGCCTGGCACAGTCACGCCAGAAGAAAACTCCGTGGTAGGGTGCCTCTTCCGTTCAATACAATACCGTTGCTGACACCTCCACAGCTACTAACAGGAGCAACCGGCGCTATCGGAAGCCATATCCTGCATACGCTCCTCCTCCAAGAGGCCGTGTCCAGAGTCTACTGCCTCGTCCGCGCCCCCGACCAGCCCTCCGCACTCACCCGCATCCAAACTACCCTCCGCAACGCCAGAATCCTTGACTCCCTCTCCCCGACCCACCTCTCTAAGATCAGTGCCTACCCCTGCGACCTCTCCTCGCCCGACCTTGGCCTCTGTCAGCTCACCTACTCCCTCCTCCGCACCACCACCACCCACATCATCCACAACGCCTGGTCCGTCAACTTCAACCACTCCCTCCGCAGTTTCGAGCCGCATTCACTGCGCTCCACGCACTCCCTCCTCAACCTCGCCCTCTCATCTCCTCTCCGCCAGAAGCCAACCTTTACGTTCATCTCCAGCATTGCTGCCGCCCTGCACGCTCAGCCGTCTTACGCCATCCCGGAGACGCACGTTGGATGGGAGGCAGTGGAAGAGATGGGTTATGCGCAGAGCAAGTGGGTCGCGGAGCAGATCTGCGGCGCTGCTGCCCAAAAGACGGGTCTGACGGCCAGAGTCATCCGTGTGGGACAGGTGTGCGGAGACACGACGCACGGCATTTGGAATCCGAGCGAAGCGGTGCCGGCGACTGTGCGGGCTGCGCTGACGATTGGGGCGTTGCCAGAGATTGAGGAGGGGGATGAGGAGGTGGCTTGGTTGCCGGTTGATGTAACGGCTCAGGCGATAGTGGAGTTGGCAGTGGTGGGAGGGGAGGCGGAGGAGGGCGTGGATGGGGCCCGCATTTTTCATGTGGAGAATAGAAAGAGGCTCAAGTGGAATGCGGAGGTTTTGCCAGCGCTGAAGAGGCATGGGTTAAGATTTGAGGCAGTGCCGCAGAGGGAGTGGGTGAGGAGGCTGGAGGAGTCGGACCAGAATGTGGAGCAGAATCCACCAATCAAGTTGTTGGAGTTCTTTAGAAAAAGGTATGGGACGGTGAAGGACGAACCACATCCTGTCTTTGATACAAAGCATGCAAGGAGGTTTGCGCCTAGCTTAAAGCAGGAGGGACCTGTGGACGAGGAGCTTATAGGAAAGTTCTTGAGGTACTGGATAGAAAAGGTTTAGGTTGTTCCTACTACAGCATTCCATTCAATCTCAACTTAAACTTTAGACTTTTTCACCCCAAGGCTTCTCATTACCTTGGCCTTGCGCTTTTCCGTTCTCAGCCTCCCTTCACAGTAGAACCCTGCTCCTTTTACCAAGGTGTTTCGCCAACCGTCCCACCGGAGACTTGCACGGCCGGTTCGCGAGGCGCACCTCGAATAAACATGTTCCCGGTAACGTATCCTGCCATCAGGCCATCTCAAAGTTGTCCGCACGCTTTACGGACCCTAGCTAAAAGGGCTGCATGGCTTCGATGGTCTCTACTTCAAATTGACCGGCCGAGCCCCCGAATAAGCCACGCGTGCCGAAGGTTTACGGCAGCTCTGTGGCAAGAACCTCACCTTACTAGAACAATTGTATAGTCTCGCTGGAGTTGCGTAAGGTGAGCGTCCATGTTGGCAGTCTCCACCAATGACGCCGGCATCCAGAAATGTTTCCAATGCTAATGAACGCTCCTGCATCATTAAGAAAACACAATCTGTTGCAGTAGCGGTCGCCAAAAAGCTACCCGACCAGGCAATTGCCGGTATATTAGCCGCGGCCAGGAGAACATTCATATCTCACAAAGACTCCTCCTTGCGTCCATAGCTGCTGCGTGATCAAGAAAAAAATTCGAATGTTAAAGTGGACTAGAAATACGGATCACCGTATAACAGGACGCGTTTCGAATATGGCATGAGTAGTCAACTATAATACAGTAAGATTCTCCGGTTGAGAAGGGACTGATGGTTGGACATCGATAAACTTTTCGGTCGTCCTGGCCGTGTAGAATAAAGCAATGGCTGTACATACAGTCCGATGTCGCCCTCTATCGTCTTTTGCTAAGCATCTTGGAGTGAGTCTGATTTGCCGACATGTATTGGACCACTTGAAACCGCTGTGGAAAGGTTCTCGCAGCTCATCATCGGTCCGAGGAACTCAAGCGTGTATGACGACTTTGGAAACGGTGGTTTGAAGGGTAAAATAGAAATGGACAGTTTTTTTGTGCCGAGAAGCCAGCTGCCTGCATCCAAAGAGGTTTCAAGGCGGCCCATGCCTTCGAAATGATTGGAAAAAAAAATCATAGCATGAAGCAAGTGGAATCATATCAGGGATCTGATGCCAAGTGATGTTAGCATCTGAGGCCAATCAGCCGTCAAATCAGCTTCTCCATAACAGCCACGCTTTGCCCGACCGATCTTGTCCAGGGCTTCTACCGCTCGACGAATGTAACCCCAGGGCAACATCGTGGATAGCTCTTTAAGTTGGTTCAAGGACCATATCCATGTGTCCACCTCCGAACTCTCTAGACCCGCGACAAAAGCAGGCCATGCAGTGGCTTTGAAAAATGTTTGGCTTCTTGGGATTGATCCAACATGGTACCAGATCTGATCTACGTGGTTCCGGGTGTGGATTTGGCCGAGGGACTTTGGAGAGGAAGCGCGTAATGCATAGAGACAAAACGCTGATTTGTAGGCTTCAGCTAGGTGTACGAGACTTTCAAATGCCGTCTGACGCTGCGATAGCTCCTGGAGGTGGGGAAAGGTGGATGCCCACCTGTGCGAGTCAAATGATTCTGTTCGTTTCACCAAGGACAGGATTTTCTCTTTGAATCCGTTGTCGGGCGCGGATTTAGGGGAGCGTGCCATAGATACGCTGAATGCGGCACGGACTATCTCCCATGGACACGCGTGACGATCCGTAGTGCCAGTGGCCTCAAGGGTATGGATGGCAAGGTAAGCAAATGATTCGTTCCAAGGCTCAGCAGCTAAGACAGATGAACCTAGTATCTCGAATCTACGGAACATTTTCTTAGGACATGACTGTTCAAAACGTAGGACATAACTTACAATATGCATTCGAATACTACGCTGTTCTGAAACCACAGTGTGACCTCACTCATCATATTCGGGGACTGCTGTACGCATGGAAGAATGGAACAAGCCCCTTGGATGTGAATGTACGCTTCGGCTCTTTGGGAATCCATGATTGCGAGAGTAAAGAGTGTCAGTGAGCAACCGAAAATGATGTTCGCTGGCATGACATCTTCCGCCACGCCACGAGCCAGGAGCTTCAGTATCCTCTGCTTTGATGAAAGGGCATCTTCGTGAGGGCTTTTCATCGGTTGCGCTAATATGAGATGACGGCTGTCACTCAAGCCTCCCGTCTGTCTGCTGTCTCCTCTTTCAGTGTTTGGGTTGACGCCTCCTCTTGACATTTTGAAAATGTCAAGGGCAGCAATGGCAATGACCAATTCCCGGAAAATGTGGACTTCTTGACAGAACGCGATCAGGTCGCGCTTGGGATTCTGCTTGGCCGTATCATACAGGGCCACGTGGCCACATACTTCCATAGAGACTAATGAATATTAATTAGCGATATATCATCCCTATGATTAAGGGAAGAGTCTTACAATAGTAAAGGTAGTATTGGGTTGTCCTGTCCAGGCCATTGAGGTGCTGGTCGGCAAGTACTCGGTGCAATGTAAGTCCTCGGATGTACTGGTCTACATCCGTGAGTAATTTCTCCGAAGCACGCAATGATTTGCTGGTGCCTACCACTGGCTGGTACTTCTTCCGGAGCAGCCGCTAACCTCTTTCGAGAGCGTGGTTCAGAGCTGGAAGCTTTGTACTGTGGCGGAGCCGACGGCTGCAGTGCTTCTTGAACCGTTTTACCCATCATATTGCCACGGCTTGCAGCTCCTCTATTCCAGAGGATCATTCTGCCATATCCAAGGCACTCCAATCCACTCAAAGTGCATTTTTGGCATCTTGGGAGCGATCGATCGCATTTCACGCGACGACGGCGACATGTGTGGCAGCCGGCGGCGGACATTGGTATCCACAATGCGAATCCCTATCTAGAAAGCGACCTGCAGAAGTCGAGGTTTGTGAGTCGAAAGACGATGAAGTTGGAATGCAGTGCGGGGCTGAGACTCACGTATAGATACGCTTGCGTCTTGGCTGCCACTCTTGATCCAGCTTTACCCCATTAATTAGCCTTTCTTCTTTAAGCTCAATTACAAAGTAAATACATAATTTATCTCCGACGCCCAGCATAAAGACCTGGGCGAACAGAAGCCCTGGTCAAGATAGACTGCCGCTTGCGTCTTGGCTGCCTCCTCTGTACTAGCGTGAGTTCTCGATGCACTTTATGTGTTGTTTCAAACAGGGATGCATCTATATCATTGGAGATCGGTTTCGACCTCACAGATCTTTTAGAATGCAGTCCACTTTCCAAGCGCAGTGCATTGGGTCAGATAGCCCTTTTAATGGTGAGGTACCTGTAAAATATTCTTCGATAGGTCCTACTCGGAGAACGATTCTTATTGCTGATGGAAGCTGAAACCTTGGGCGCTAAAGATCCCTAAAAAATAAACTCGGCGAATCAGAAATCTCGGCCTATAGTGCGCGCTTCTGGAGAGTTGGGGCAATCAAGTTCGGCTTAGCGGTGCTACCGGTAACGCCGGAAAAGCTTTGAAATCATAGGGCTACTAATGACTCGCACTCGTTGAAAGTTTCTTGGACCAAGGACCATACCACCCATATATGCCGGTTCATGACGGCTTCAAATTGACTTCTGCACCGATATCTATAACCGCATCGTCTGAGGGAA
This sequence comes from Neofusicoccum sp. Z40, assembly GCA_037356075.1. NCBI lineage: Eukaryota > Fungi > Ascomycota > Dothideomycetes > Botryosphaeriales > Botryosphaeriaceae > Neofusicoccum > Neofusicoccum sp. Z40. The sequence continues at coordinate 1,116,910 of JBAWJV010000002.1, forward strand.
TATCAACGTTATGGCATAACTGGCTATAATCGGGTAAATACGCTCTACACTTCGCTGTACCATTAGAAATGATTAGCACCTAAGCTCGTTGTAGATGTAAATGTCCCTTTTCAACCTCTTATTGGCACCAAGATGGTGATCCTCAACGCGCTGCACCACTATCCCGCAGCCGCGGTACACCCATCAGTCATAACCTTCGTCAATTTAGTCATCTCCCTTATGCCAGATCGCCGTCGCCACTTACTCCACAAGCGTTGACGGTACACGTCCCGCGGGTGTCGCAACCGATCATTTCCAGTGACCGCCAAGCCAACCGATCTTTAAAAAAGAAGTACTACCGAGGCTTCAGGTGCTCAAATGAAATTGACAATCAAAAAAGATCCTCAAATGCTTCTCAAGGCGCCTCAAATGCCTCCAGATATCGACGGTCACCCATGACCCCTTCATTTACTCCGGGGCGTGCTAGAAAACATATAATCTTCGACAAACTCATCCACCAAGCATCTCCGGACAATGTCATTGTACTTTTTACCCATGTAGAAGCGAAGTTGCAGCAAGTCCTTCTCAATCAACGACTGTTGAAAATCTTCTACAGTCATTCTACTTGAGCACAGCTTTACTATACGACACGAAGGAGGGATCTAATCAAACTTTCTCTGGCAGCGGACATGGGCCTGATCATCCGCACCGCTCATCGTAGCATTTAGCAGTCAGTGCTGATAAAGACATCGTTCCCTGTTGGCGTGGATCTCGTGAAGAATAGTTGGAATATCCTCAGTCTTTCTTCAAACACGTCTGTACGTGAGAACTTAGAAGCCGAAGCCACAGAGGTATGCATGCGGAGAAGAGCTGTCGGCCGTTGTCTCAAAAAGTAGAGAATTGTCGGACCACAGATTCCTGTGTAGCCAGCCAACCGAAAAGAGGCGGTAAGCGCTAGGAAAAGCTGAAATAACGATTTGGAAGCGCACCCCAGGTCTTCACGGGTCTTGGAGATGTAGTCCTGCATGAGCCTTTGCCGAAAAGATGAAACCCCGGATCCCTGGAAGAGCGGCATGAGAAGACAACGCCGAAGCGTTCTTGGACTTCCACATAAAAGTAGCCTGTATAGTTGAGGACGTTGAATCCAGGAACTGTAGATGATTGACGGAGTTGTAAGGCAAGCTTGTGGACTCTGTATCGATGAGAAACTATGCCTTCTGTGGAAGAGATGACGCGTGATATCGCCATTCAAAAAAGACAGCCTCGCCCCCGTAAACACCGAACGAGTTGTCTATCGGCTCCAAGGGTCGAGAGATACGGGCTCAATTGCTGGAGACCAAGGTCGAAGTTCGTCTCTATCGGCCATGAAGTCAGCGCCTCAAGATGTGTACTTCTTCGAGCCAGTTGAACAACAGCAGTAAGTGTTTCAGACTCTGCAGAACAAATTGAAAGGCCTTCCCGTTTGGCTGCTCGGTCTGCTGCTTCGATGACGTTGCCGACTCGCGTGGTTGTTGCCGTAAGTTCCATCCTTCGCCGGAGCTTCACGCGTCCCGTAAGCCAAAACACATTCATTAAATCGTCATTATCCTTGATGGATACGCTTGACACTTGGATGGACTTTGTCGGGCGGGACGTTGCGGGGTTAGGTAATCAGAGCAGGCTTTTTGGCGGACAACGCCGCTAAGCCGGAAAATAACCACCTCCCAGCGAGAACAAATTCTTTAAGTTATGCCTTCAAGCCACATGGATTGCCCCGCAACACGCGTGAGCTGCCTTACCTATAGTAAATTATTACCTACTACTCGATTGTCCGCTTAGCATAGCTGGAATCAGACAAACCGGACCAATTGGCTTATATTTTACCCTTTGACGGCTCGATCGTGCATGGTTCGATTTGCGTAGAGGCGGCCCCAAAGACCCAGGCGATTCGCTTCTCCTCATCTCGAAAGAAGCTATAGTGTTACAACCTGTGGCAATACATAGCCACTAACCCAGTGTATACTTGGTGAGGTGTCCAACTCAAAAACATTAGCACTGTATTTAGTCTGCCGCTTCTTGAACGACTCCAAACGCGTTTGAGGCTTCTTTCTTAATGGCTTCGCCTTTAGTCGGTGCCTAATCTTCCTTTTAAGTTCCATTTCGTTGTGAAGTTTGGCGTATTAGTTGAATGTTTGTTCCGCCGTACCTACGCTGTCCGGCCATTCTGCAAAAGCTCCATCGTTGCATCCTGCGCGAACCCTGCTCTCGAAACGCCCCAGAATCCTCGCTTCTTCGGCTCACACGGCTGCGGAGGAAACACCGCACGTGATTCAGTAGACAGTAGCGCGCTCGAAAATTTTGCTAGAGATGTAGAGAAGTATACAGACAATCTGGTAGTAAGTAAGGCACGATAGTTTAATAACGGGTTCAACAAGCACTTTTTTCCAGCACCTTGCCGTTGATAAGCGTAACCGAGCAGCAATTGCTGCACTGGTTATGCTCGAAAATATATTTGATTATAGTGACTTGCTCATGCTGAGTATTCCTAAAGAAACAAAGCCAAATGGTTAAAGCGCTCTCGTTTCGCATATGAAAAGGTGGATATTTTGGGATCTACGGAAGTCTAAGTTATACCTAATCAATGCAAGCCGATTTATAAGCGATCTCGAAAACTTCGAAGGCTTGTCTTCAGGCGCTCCAGATCCTTGATCTTCCGCTTACTCAGAAGCGGGAGCCAGCGAAATCAGCTGTAGGTGGTTAACATCGACGAGTCAGCCGGTAAATACGCTGACGATCATGGCTACAAATAGCTAGATAGAGCCTGTTCAGGCAATAGCCAAAAGCGAGGAGTCCAAAGGATCCGAAGGAAGCGCGTCGTCTAAGTAGGCCTAGAAGACTTGGTGCGCGTCGGCCAGGTCCCCGAGCAGGCAGGATCATGTACTGCGGTAGCATCTCGGGGGTGTCAAACCAGGTTCCAAGAACCTGCGTCCAGGTCTGCTTTCGCCGTCCACGCACAGTGATGGCCATTCGAAGCCATGAGGATGGTCGTGTAATGGGCGTAGAAACCACTGTAGGCGAGGAATGTGGCGTTCCTGGCCCCCATCGGTGGAGGCAGACGGGCCCGCTTTTTGTTTTTACGACGGGAACTTCCACACGCGGACATAAGTACCTACTCAGTCCGCCGTACCTGCCAATACTTAAGTAGCGGAAGCCTCACGCTCGCTTCTCGCAGCCCCAACCTGCCGTCCGCCGCCCTAAGCATCGCGCCCAGCGCCCGCCATGTCAACTATAGCATCCACCACACAGGCGCCACTGCGCATCGGCACACGGAGATCCCGTCTCGCCATGGTGCAGGCCGAGGCTGTCCGCGACCGCCTGCGGCAGAGTGCGCCAGACCGCACCTTTGAGATCGAAGCGCTGCAGACCCTTGGCGACAAGGACCAGTCGAAGGCTCTCTACAGCTTCGGCGCCAAGAATCTGTGGACCGCAGAGCTAGAAAGCTTGCTTGTATCTGGCACGCTGGATGTCATTGTGCACTGCCTGAAAGGTAGGTATTCTGCTTCATCTAGCGGTCTTAAGCTCACCACCGCGCCGCAGACATGCCTACCAGGCTGCCAGACTCATGCGAGCTGGGCGTCATCCCGGTGCGTGACGATGCCCGCGACGCACTGGTCATTAGCGCTGGCCTGCCGTATACCAGCCTACAGAGCCTCCCAGACGGCAGCGTTGTGGGTACCTCCTCGGTACGGCGCTCTGCCCAGCTCCGTCGCCTATACCCAGGTCTACGCTTCGCCAACCTGCGAGGCAACGTCGAGACGCGCCTCGCTAAGGTTGACGACCCCGAGAGCGTCTACTCGTGCATGATTATGTCTGCCGCCGGCCTCCAGCGTATCGGACTCGAGCACCGCATAAACCAGTACCTGGGCTCCAAGGACGGCGGCATACTCCACGCTGTCGGTCAGGGCGCCCTCGGCCTCGAGATTCGCAAGAACGATGCCGCGACGCTTGAGTTGCTAATGCCGTTAACCGACCGCTCTTCGACCCTGGCGTGTCTCGCTGAGAGGAGCCTCCTGCGCACGCTCGAGGGTGGCTGTAGTGTTCCGATCGGCGTCGAGACTGAGTGGCTGGGCAAGCCAGATGACCGCCTACTGCGCATGAGAGCGGCCGTCGTAAGCCTTGACGGCTCCCAGAATGTTGAGGACGCAATCGATGGAGAGGTGCATACTGACAGCGCAGCTGAGGCTCTCGGTCAGACGCTAGCTACCAAGCTGCTCCAGGCTGGCGCTGATGCAATCCTAAAGGAAATTATCACCAACCGGCCACAGAAGGACTAAAGAAGGAACTCTAGTTTCTCGCTGTAGCATTGGTAGGAGACGAGTTAGAGCTGGTGCATGCGATGCTTTTTTAGCTGCCCCGATACGAGACGGGAAAGAAGGATGGTTGATAGAGAAAGGCGCTCTGATGCAATCAGATGTTCTAAAAGTTACAACCTTTTCTAGCTTTTCGAGTGGAACAAGGCTTTCCGGATTACCTTCCTTTAATTAAGCATATAGTCTCCCGGGTATGGGCGCCCCAACCTCCTCATTCGAAAACGAACAGTGCCCCACCCCATCCTCCCCCTCCGCAGCACAAACAACCCCCCACTTCACCGGCAAGACACTCGACGTCCCTTCAGGCACATGACACGCCGCCGCAATCGCCAAACTGCAGCTAGCCGCCAATGGCATACCGACCGGCAAGCGCCTGCACCCCAGCACAACCGCAGCCGCAAACAGCGCCGCGATTACAAAGCAGGTCAAGATCATCGCGCGCGGCGAGAACGCGCACGTCGTAATCTGGGTAAACTCATCATCCAGCTGCGGCGTCCCCGGGTCGCCGCCGACGATGACACCGTAGACCTGCACGACGAAGATGCTCTGCGAAACGAGCCAGTGCACCAGCACGGAGATGACCAGCAGCGGCACACCTAGGCGGTACGGCAGCTGCAGGAAGTAGGTCGAGCGCTGCTGCGCGCGCGGGACGGACACGCGGAGCGCGCGCCGCGGGGCGTTTGGGCCGCCGAAGCGGGCCCATTCGTCGGCGAGCGCCATGCTGGTGATGAGGCCGTTGAGGAGCAGGTACAAGAAGGAGAGGAGCAGTTGCGGCAGGTTGGCGATGAGGACGGCGGTGGTGACGGCGGCGTCGCCGGTCTGCGGAAACGCATCGGAGTTGATGAGCGTGTAGGGCGTGATGGCGCCGAGGCCGAAGCTCCAGAGGGAGGAGAGGGAGCCGCGATCGTATTGGCGGGTAAGGATGCTGGACGCGTAGCTGAGGAGGCAAAGGATGATGACGAGGGCGAGTAGGGTGCTGGGCGGTGTTAGAGACTGCTAGAGGCTGGGGTAAAGTGTGGGGTTGCTTACAGGATAGATACGAGGATCCAGCGGCGCGAGCTAACGGCTGCGGACCACCGGTGTTTGGTGGGCTGATACTCGTGAGCGAGCGTGGCTCCTTGTCCTTGGAGTGACTTGCTGGAAATGATCTCCTTTGCCGTGTAGAGAGATATTGCCTTTGCCTTCGGATCGGGACTCTCAATAAAGGATGCAGCAGCATCTCCGATAGTGACAAGCGGGTACTGTTTGATTAGGCTGGTCCATACCAGAATGCTTGTAATGATGAGTTTTATAACGTTGAATGCGATCACTATCCATAATAGATTGATGGCTACGTTGAGATGGCACTGGTTGCTCACAGTCTGGCTGAGGCAATATCGAACCTTCGCGCCGGAGACAGTCCAAGGGTCCGCATCCAGCTGAGTTTTCCAGAATCCGTCGCTGCACAACTGTGCTGGTGGTGCCTTGGACTCCAGAGTTACTATATCGGGGTCGCCTTTGCGGTACAGATCATCTTGGGAGCATATCCAATAAAACCAGTTCCTGACGTAAGGGTTCAGTTCAGGCTGCAAAATAGCCTCGTAGGCGAACATTGCATACAACGATGTCGCTGATGTATTCCCACAGTCATGAAATGTGGGGGATATCCAGTTGGAGCCGTCAAAGATGCTGCAATTTTCTGGGCGATCCACCACGATGACCAGATTGCTTCGGTCCGAGACAATAGTTTTGGCGTATGCTTGGATGCACTCGTTGTTGGTTAAGTTCTGGAATTTCCCGCCCACTACAAGGTCTTGCTGAACTGTTGCCGGGTCTACTAAATCTGAATATGGGTCTTTCGACTCGACGAGCGTCTCGTTGTAAGGCACCCCCCTGGCAAAAGATTCATCGGCGATAAAGACCTCGTAGTCGTTGTTGTTGGTTGAAACAAAAAAGGTGGAGTTATATCTGCAGCAGGTCTGATTAAGTCCCAATACATGTATGGAAGGTCCCGTGGACTGCTTACACGAGATGGAGTGGCACAGACGAGAGGCAAAGGCAAACCCAGACAAGGAGTCTTCTTCGTTTGATCCACCAGAGGTTCCGAAGACTCGGTATACCGATCTCAAGATACGAGCCTTTGGCATGGGCTCGATCCACATCTTCGCGTGTGGGAGCGCTAATGCACTGCATGCAGTAGCTGCTTGCGCCGAGGAGAAGCGTGCTGATGACGTTGATTACCAGATGTATGCCGACACCTAGCTCTTTGATATCGTCGCAATCTCCACTGCGAAGCGGCGCGACCCTCGTCTTGTGGCCTTTTTGACGGACTTTCGCGTAACATACGGCTGTTATTATTATGTTGAACAGAAGTATGAGGAAGGTCAGTACGGCTGCGGCTGCAGTCCCAAGTCTCCAGCCTGTTGGCAGTCGTCGAGATAGGCGGTTGGATGTTCTCTGCCATTTTTCCGGAATCCAGGTGATACGTTCGCTTTCCGGCCCTAAGCTCGATTGAATGCCAGATTTAGTCGAGTCCTCGTCATGATGGACAATCCGTTCGAATGCCTGTTCTCGGCTTCTCCGGTGGATGAAAGGTGAAATCGGGCTGTTTTCAGCATCATCCTCTCGGCTTGTCGCTGAGGACCCTGCGGCACCGCCACGCGGTTTTAACGGCACAAGAGAAATGCTGGGCCCGTTGTCAGCGGGGAACAGAGCGCTTCGGCTGCACGAGCTGTGGGGAAACATGCCTCGGACTGTGGTCCATTGCGCTCTGGGCTGAAGTGCGGAGTATCTGCAGAACGGGTGAATCAGGACAGCAAGCGCCATCTTGCTTTTATATGGCGGGGCAGCCTTAGGATTTGGGGGCCAGGAGAAGGATCAGCCAATCACCCTTGTGGCGCCCGAGAGCCAAGTCCCACTAAGCACTGTAGCGCGTCAACGAATTATTACCCGTGCCACGAAATAACACAAACATTTGTCTATGGCCTTAGATATCCCTCTGTCGCATCTGCTCGCAGATAATACGCCCCGCCTAGAGCTGCAAGACGTAGACCTACAGCGGAATGCATGATTAATAGTAGTTCATCCTAATTAAGCAGCCAGAGCTGGTGATAAAGGCTGTGTCCAGGGCTTCACCCAGTCAATGTGAAATTCAAAAGACAGGCGATTTTGCGATCAATTGCTTTCTTCGTCCGCGTTCGTTTAGGGGTCATAGACAAATCAGAATGAATTGAATTGATTAGTAACACTCCCTAACGGTTTAGCGGGGAAGGCGCTAGCTACCTTGATACTAAGGCCTTGGTGCTGAGCGAGATTCCTAGTACGGTGGAGTTTGCCGTCCGAGAACGTCCCAGGCCCAGACTACCTGCTACGCATCTAGAAGGCATTCTTGCACTAGTCCACCACGTTGTATTGATAGCCCGTCCAGACCGATGCTTCGCGTTGATATGAACCTGTAGCGATATGAACGCTTCACAACTATAAAGCCAAACAGTGTAAGTCTTGGAAGAAATTAGAATTAAATTTTGCAACTTGTTAAAGTCCAACGACGAAAATTCAGCAAACACCGATGAACACAAATATGGCTGCGTACCAAGCACGTATCGATCAATGTCACTTTATCTTTACACCGTGCTATTCCTGCTCCTGTCATGCTTAGAATATCCGTTCTAACTAGCATTTCCGCTGCCAAAATTGTTTTGGCACAGCCCTTCTTCGAATGGACAGCTCGCAATCTTAGAAGAGAAGATACCGGCAACGGCGAAGACCCCAGAAAGATAATAGTAAAGATTAGAATAGGAAGCATGCGTCGGTATATATGAGGTATTTTGCGGCGCCAAGTACAAGTTGTTTGGCAAAGGGTCCATATCACCCTTGTGCCGTTGGCGGAGTTGCGAAGGATTGCCTATCGTTGGTGATATAACGCATCTCGAAGGCTTGTGGGTGTGCGCTTAAGTTTCCATCCGGCTGCATCTGCGGCTTCTACCCCGGAACCCCAAAGAGCTCGACCCCTCCCTCCACCAACGTTACTCGACCCCCCGAGCCCGTAACCATACTTTTCGTTTGTCGAGCCGGCCATTGGAGCTCGACCCGGGTGAGGTTGGTAGGCTTCTCTACCGCGCGCGTGCATTCGAAATCTTCATATCAACCGAATTGGCACCAACTTCCAAATCCAACATCATGCTTCCCCCTCCATGCTGTCCACCCGCTCCGCCAACCACGAAAACTGCCGAACTAGATTGTTGCTCTCCACCTCCACCGTATACCGCTTTCGACCCAAAAACTCCACCATCCCCTCCCCTGGCTCCATGCTCACCGCTCTCTCCTCCGCCGCTATCTTCTGCAACCGCCTCCTCCAAAACGCCTCGTACTCGTGCTTAATCCCGTACACCGCTGCCAACAAAGCCCCGCGGAACTGATCCAATCCACCCCTATGACGTATGTAGTTCCAGGCGTCGCGTATTCGTGCTCGTATCCGTGCTCGTATAATCAAGCCCGCCTACCTTAACTTGAACTGACATTCCCAGGCGAGCATTGACCTTTTAGTCTATCATCACTCAAAGTCAGCACTGCCAATAAAAAAGACCCGTATGCATTGCTCTCTTCTTGGTGGCATCACTCGACACCACTCCGCTCGTTCTAGTTTCTCAACCATGGCTTCCAAACTACTACTCTCGCTGGCATTTGTTTCTTCCCAGGTCTTTCCCGCTTGGAGCGCTCTTACCAACGCGACCTCACAGTGTTCTCCTTCTTCTTTCACGTTTCCAGAACTGTTCGGCGCTGAACTGCTTGGTGTAGATGCAGGCGAAGTCTATAACTACACGACGACTTCGGTAGAGCCAGGCCTCACTACTGGAGGCTCTTACACCATCAACTTCTGCAACGTCACCGTAACCTACACGCACCCTGGTTGGAACGACACGATCAATGTCCAGGTCTGGTTGCCACTTGAGGACTGGAACGGTAGACTCATGGCGCTCGGTGGCGGAGGCTACAGCGCTAGTATGGGTTCGTTGTACCAGACCCAGGCAGTCTCCAAGGGCTACGTAGCGATCGGATCCGATGCCGGCCACGAAGCAGGCTATGCCGCTTCTACAAGCCCGCGTGACTGGGCTCTGACCAGCCCTGGCAACGTCAACCTCTATCTCCTCGAAAATTATGCTTCTCGGTCCCTCGGTGATATGACCGTCATCGGAAAGGTGGTCACCAAGGATTACTACAATGCAGCGCCAAAATTTTCCTATTTTAACGGTTGTTCCGGTGGAGGCCGTCAGGGCTACATGCTCGCTCAAAAATACCCCGATGGTTACGACGGTATCCTGGCAGTCGCACCTGCCATCAACATTGAGAACCTCATTCCTGCTGGTTATTGGGCATCCCAAGTCATGAATGATCTCGGCGTTTACCCTCCTCCCTGTGAGATCAAGGCATTCACACAAGCGGCAATCGACGCTTGCGATAGATTGGACGGCATTGAAGACGGCATCATCTCAGCTCCCAACAACTGCAAGTTCCAAGCACACAGCGTCGTTGGCCAGAACTTCTCCTGCGATGGAGCCACCAGGTATCTTACCGAGGCAGGCGCCACTATCGTCGAAGCTGCATGGAACGGTCCGCGAAGCCCATCCGGTGACGTTGGCTGGTTCGGCGTAGGCAAAGACGCGGATCTCACTGCTACCTACGTCACGACGCAGTGTACCTCGAACAGCACCTGCGCAGCAGCATCCGCCGATCTCCTAGCCAGCTGGATCCAGTACTTCCTCGCCAAGGACCCTGACTTCGCGGTCGCCAATATGACCGACGACGACTTCTTCTCTTACCTACGACAGTCGGAACAAGAGTACAACGCGATGCTCAGCACGTCAAACCCCGACCTCTCCGGATTCCGTGCTGCGGGCGGCAAGATGATCTCCTGGCATGGTCTCGCGGACGAAGTCATTCCTCCGAACGGAACGGTTGCTTATTACGAACAAGTGCTCCAGTTGGATCCCAACGTCGACGAATTTTTCCGCTTCTTCGAGGCGCCCGGTATTGGCCACTGCAACGGCGGCGTAGGGGCGGTTCCCGAGAGCGCGCTCGAGCAGCTCATTGCCTGGGTCGAAGAGGGTATTGTTCCCGAGACCTTGAACGCCACTGGAACCAATGGAACGACCAATATCCTCTGCCCTTACCCATCGCAGCAGACTTATGTCGGCGGCGATTCTAAGAATGTTAGCTCGTACACGTGTACTTCTGGCTCTGTTGACTCTGCGGAACGCCTTGCTGAGCTTTTCCCTTTCTACTAAGCTTTGACGCGCCGACTTTTCTACAATTCCAGCACCAAAGTTTAGATACTGTCGAACAGTGAGCACTGTTGATAACAAGTTGAAACAGGTTGTTTCAGCACATCCTTATACACGTTTCCACTGGTTTAGTACAATTGCTGAGGCCCCTTTTTCACGTCACCTACCCCATTTATATTAGCGAACCTAGATAGCACCCAATTCAATTCAGCAGTGTTCATCCTCCCTTCCCACTGTTCACTCAAAGTCTAGCAGATGCTTATAAAAGAAACCAGATGAGGGAAATAGATATTCGGTGAAATATTCATGTACACTTTGAGCAGTTAGACTGGCTGAAATGAAAGCCGGTTATGCGATAGCCGGCTTTCATTCGGGCTTGGCATACGCCGAACCTTGGAAACCCTGTAGGAGACGGGGCAAACCGCGTACTCGCGAGGCTTACGAATCATAGCACGACAGCAGGTTTCCCGTGCTCTTGTCACGTGGCCAAGGTCCCTTTATTTAAATCGCTCGAGCCGACCGTCTGCAAGTTTCACAGTTGGACTACCCGAGGCGCGCCAAGAAAAAAAGCATATTATGCCGCAAGGCCTCACGACAACACCTGATAAATCGCGGTTCTCTTCGCGAAGAACGCATCGCAAGTCACGATTGGGATGTGTAAGCTGTAAGGAGCGTCATCTCAAGGTAATGCATCATTATCCTGATATCGCCTACTCATATAGACTTCATGTCTTATCCGACTTAAATGCCCGAGAACGAGCAGCCACGCCATGCTCTGTTCTCAATTCGCCTTCATGGGGTGCTGAGGCTAACCCAGAGTGCAGTGTGACGAACAAAAGCCGTCCTGTTTGAACTGCGCAAGTCGCTCCATGCAATGCATTTTCAAACTGGATGAGCCCACTCGAACAGTGACCCCTTCTTCATCGCATCCGGCTTGGATATTGGGCTCGGACATCCAATCGACGAACCTTGCGTCCGTATCGGCCTGCTTCGACCATGCTCCTGGCTCCGACTTCAATTTCGACACTGACATCTGCGGTCTCGAACTACTTCATCACTGGACTTCATACACATGCGACACTTTATCCCAGGACCTGGGGACTCGAACATGCTGGCGAATCAACATACCCCGGCTTGGCTTCACCTTTGATTTCGTTCTGCAGGGCCTGCTGGCTTTTTCGGCCCTTCACATCGCTCGCTTCAACCCCGATCGTCGAGAGTACTATAGTGAGAAGTCGGAGTGGTACTGGGAAATGGCCCTGCGAGGTGCCTCGGCGACGCTGGCGGATCCATCCCACGACAGTGGCAGTGCGCTGTACGCATTCGCTGTCACCTCCTGTTTATACACCTTGGCTAGGGGCCCCAAGCCCGGGGACTTTCTCATTTTTACCAGTGCTGGCACGGCAGACTGGCTGATTCTCTTCCGCGGCGTCCGCTCTTTGGTCGAGCTGTCCGGAAGCCGGGCCTTGGAAGGCCCGCTGGCTCCCTTGTCCACCCATACCCTGCGACAGCTGGAGAAATGGGAGGACAGGATCACGCATGAGGATGAAAGCACGCCGCTGAGTAAATTGCAGCAACACATCAATAACACAAGCAAAGATGACCCGAACTTCTTTACGTACAAGACAGCGGTCGATTCCTTGGTCTTCTGTTTCTCGGTTGTCTCGTCCGAGGAGAAGCTGGGCCGTGGCATGCTCGCTGCAAACTTCCAAGCTTTCCTTTGGCTCTACCGCATCTCCGATGACTTTGTGCTCTGCCTTCAGCAGTGGCACCCAGTAGCATTGACCATCTACGCTCACTTTGTTGTGCTCTTCAAGATGCAGGACTGGTCCTGGATCATAGAAAAATGGCCAAGCCACTTAATGTCCCAGATATATAAATCTGTCGACGAAAGGTGGAGAGTATGGCTACAGTGGCCAATTGAACAAGTGGGATGGAAGCCTTGAATATAGCGTAGAAAGCTAATCTTGTCATCGAACGCCCCTGCCAGAAGGTTTGAAGCAACGCCATACTCACTCGCGAATGCTTCGACATGCCAAATTCAATTTGTCGGCACGCCATCCAGCAGTTTCCCGCACCAAACGCGAACCTCTCCTCAAAGTCCGCTAACACGCCCGCGTGCCGCCTCCCACTCGACTCTCTCAGAATTCATTCTGCTACACCCAATCACTCTAGCGCCTAAAACAGAAAAAGCACGAGTCAGCCATCACCTCTTAGTTCTTCTTCGAGCCCCCAAGCCCTCCCAGGCCGCGACTAAGCCCGAAGCTACCGCTACTACCGCCGCCGCCGGGACTACCAAGCTCACCGAGCCCGCCCATGAGCCCGCCAGAGGACGAGCCACCGCTGCTGCTTGCCTCAGAGGAAGAGCCGCCGCCGGTGGACGATGTGCCACTGGACGAGGCGCCGCCGGCGGAGGAGGAGACGCTGCCGAGCTGGCTCTTAATGAACTCGGCGGCGGGGCCGGTGAAGGTGGACGCGTGGGACAGGTGGGCGGGCGCGATAATCAAGGCGTTGATGCAGACCATGTCGCCGGCGGCGCGGAAGATCTTGGTTTTGGACTGGACAATGTTGCGGAAGGGCTGGGCGCGGAGGGGGTCGCCGAATATGACGGCAGCCTGCAATGGAAGGGTTAGTTTTCAATGGTCCGTATAGGTCCGTATGAGGGAGATTGATGGAAAGAGGGGGGATGAACTTACCGCGACTTTCTGCGCCTTGCCGCCGCTGAGGCTTTTCAGGCAGCCGTAGACCTGCTGCGCGCCTTGCTAGTAGCCCGCCAGCACTATCTTAGTCTCTGGGCACTTGGACACGGCCATCTGCTGTTGGCGTAAGAATAGAAAGCTGCTGTGGATTGAGATTCATCTCTACATCTTCGATGCGGCATTGATGTTCTTCACGATGGCCATCTTCGACTGGATGCATCCGAGCATCCTTATTCCGTCGAAGGTTAAGGGCGTGCCGCGGGATATAGAAGCTAGAAGTGGCAGTCTTCTGATGCAAGAGCATGAGGGGAAGTGGCAGTTTGGTAGCCAGGGAATATCGTGTGAAAGTTGAATGAAAGGAAGAAATCGGAGCGACATGCTGAATAGCGGCAAAGAGTAGGCGTGGGGGAATGAAGGACGTCAGGCATGATGTGTTGGCTCGATGTGTTTTCTGAGAGGTAGTTTTACGACGTGATGGATCGGACCTGGCGTTTGATTTCTGCACAGAATGTATGTTTTAGCAAACTTGACACAGAAGCAAGTTGACAAGTCGTGCTCAATTTTATGACGGTATTTCCTTTGCGCTTGGCTTGATGACTTATGGATTGGCGCGGGTTGAGGTCAAAGAGAAGGTATTTTGAGGTAGTGGAGTTGTAGTAGGATTGATGTTACCCCCTTATAAAAAAAAAAAAAGAAGATATACAACAAATACGAGGCTCCCAAAGCTATTGAAAGAAAAACACTTGTTTTTTTTTTCACATTTGTCGTCTTCCCGCCTGCCCCAACCATGATAGCCCAAAGGTCTATTTCCCCTTCCAAGTCTTCTCAAGCATCTGCTTGGCACCCAAAGTCTCGATATCTGGAAACACCTTGTTGAGTGATTTTTCGTATGGAAGGTCGAACCTCCCAGTCGCCATCAATAAGCTGTACGTAGAAAATAAGGGCAGCGCATGCTCTCTTGGGAAACTCGAGTACGCACGGCTGTGAAGAGGAAGCTCGGTGCACTTGCGCGCCTTCAGTTTTTCAATGTCATCGTGATGGATCTCAAACTTAGAGTCTATGCTACTAATTAACAACAACTAGTTGCGACGCGAATATCGAGACTTACCGCGGGCATCTTCAGCAAGCTTAAGAAATTCATTCCACGTAAGTTTATCACCAATTATGTAGTATTCGGTCTCCCACTTTTGTAGGTCGAGCGCGGCTACTATAAACTTGGCAACGTCGTAGGTGTAGGTGAAGGTAACGGGGGTATTTCCGTCACCAGGAATGGCGGCCACTTTGTGTGGTATATCAAGCACAATAGAGAACTCCGGCTGGTAGCTCTTGATATGTGGCAAACCGTAGTAGTCAAGGAAATAGCCACATTGAAAGCGAGTCCACTCAAGATCTGTCTTTTTGAGCTCTTCCAATGCGGTAAACCTGAACTTCATGGGAAACAACAGGTCCAGATCCCTATTCAGGTGTTAGGTGGTGGTGGTAGTGGTGATATGAGGTTTATAATATTTGTAACTTACTCTGGACCATATGGAAAGCCATACTCGCTAGCAACGAACCTCGTGGTGGGCGAGGATTTGGCAGCAGCTTTGATGAGATTGTTCTGAGACTGCGCAGCGACTTCTTCGACGACCAGAATGGCAGAGATAACAACTTGGACATTGTTGTCTTGCAATGTATTCGTTAGAGACTCAACATTGGTGTAATCGACCGCAATTATTGGGGCCAAGTCATCATCAATGGCCTACGATATATCTCAGTCAGATCTCGTAGCCAAATACGGTGATAGTGCATGTACCTTTCGGGAGAGGATAATAACTTCATGGCGGGAGGTTTCTTTCAAGATCTCAACAATGGTCCTACCAATGTTCCCGAGGCCCCCCGCGACAGCGACTTTGACCATTCTTGAAGTGTAACGATGTTGATTAAGATTGTAGTACTGAGATAGTGGCAGCGGATGACCCGCTTCTTTAAAAAGTTTTTATTTAAGTCTTTAGCGCCTTTTATTCGAAGCTGTTATTCCTTACGATTAGTTGTATGATCGGCGCGGACGAAAATCGTCGGAAGCCCTGGCACAGCTATCGGCAGCGCTTTGCCGTATAGAGTCTAGGCACTTGTTCACCGTAGCCATTCATTACTATCTTAAACGCTATCTAGTTCATGCAGCCGGATGATATAAGGATCCGTCTTCCGCTTTTACAGCCGGCAAATTTCTATATCATGGTTTAAGCTCATAATATTACAAAGCATCTTCTACGGCATTCCGTCCGAAGCAATTCTATTCGTATATTCGAAGCTTTTATTGCTCACGATCGGTTGTATGATCGGCGCGGACGAAAATCGTCGGGAGCCCTGGCACAGCTACCGCGCCCCGCGGACCCCACGTCTGTAGTAGGGGGCGGCGAGCGAGCTGCTCTGCCGAATTTCAATTCAGCGCCCAGCATAGCACCGTCGCGGAGTGAGTCAGTCCTCCTACACTCTTCTCGGACTCCAAACACAATGGCTGACATTACTAAGTACCCGCCGCTCTCGAGAGAGTCCGTTGTCGCAGCACACCAGGCCATTAAGCCCCACATCCACTTCACTCCAGTCCTTGGCTACACCACCCTCTCCAATTTGAGAACGTCGCCGGTCAGATTGACCTCATCTATAGAATTTGCATTCCGATGTTTACCTTGATCACCGCAGTCTCCCACATAGGACCATATACTCGCCCAGTGGACAACATGGCAGAGGACTGGATGGATGAAGCAAAGATGATGATGATTCAGGGACGTCTGGGACTTCCCGGCTATCTACTACTACTCTAAGGACTACGCTAGTGACTGGTGACTTCCCTCAGGGGGAAGTCCCGTATCACAACACTTAACATCCCGGAGCCTCGCCAGCGCCACAGGCTTCCTCTCCTCGTCCACCCCCCTCGGCGAAACTACCACGCCCCCCTCGCCAGCACCGCAAACACATCTACCCACTCCATCCTCCCATCCTCCCCCGTCGCCCTACACTCCACCACCCTGCCTCCCACCCTTTCCAGCACCTCCAACCTCCCCGCCTCCACTCTCGTCCCATCCCTCACAAACAACCACGGCGCCCTTCCCCTCCCCTTCCTCGCCAACGCCAAACACTTCACCAACCTCCCTCCTCTACCACCACCACCACCACCCCAATCCCACCGCGCCCCCGAACTCACGACCACCGGCCTCGACTGCCCCTCTAACCCTTCCCCGCCGTAGCCACCCGTCACTCTGATCCGGCAGTTCAGACATGTAATTTATAACCTCATTACCACGCACTCCAGAAAAGTCCACCCAGGTCGAGCGGAACTACATATTGTGTAACAAGCTCTATAACACTGATGCACAGCTCTTAATGAAATGTTCACATCATATCAGTAGCGCCCAAGAATGAGTCTACTCCGTTAAGGCACAGACACAACGCCCATGCCTCCACTGCTCGTAACGAAAATACACTCCGAAGACCGCAAAACGTCAGAGCGAGGGAACAAATGAGCAAAGGATTGCTTAAGCGAGGGCGTCGAGGATATTCCAATCTCGAGAGCTAGAATAGACAGCGTCAGCTGTGTTGACGCGAAGCGCTTGGCTATCTGTGTGGATTCGAATTCGAATCATTGTTGTGAGGAAATAATAGTTTCTTGGCGTGGAGTTGTATGCGGCGGTAGAGGCACCCGGCTTTATACCATGCGAAACCTAGACTGCGCTGATAAAGCTAAACACACGGGACATTTGACAGTCAGTGCGTAGCGTGGTGCGCTGGGGGATCATGAGCATCGGAGTTTCGGGGAGAGGTTTGAAGGCGCAAAAACCCTGGAGTTCACGAAAGAGTATATAACGCTGTTTGCGGTGATGGACATTTCCGCCATAGTCCTCGGTACTCCAGCAGGGGTCTTTAGTGTGACTGCTGGGTTTCGCACAGCCAGAAAATGACTGCGTTGACTTAGCCTTTTGTACGGCTCTTCCTTGCCGATGATTGGGCGGCCCTACTCTGAGTAACTTTCGAAGGATTTCCACATCGGCGAATTCAGGGTTGCCTGTGTACAGACTATAGATGGAAGGGCTAAAGTTGCTTCGGCTGGACGTCTTTGTCAAATACTGCTAGCCAGAAACATGCTGGCGCGGTCCGACAAGCCCTAAGAAACTAGCCGAAAGGCAAGGGGGACGTACTCGTATTCGTAAGTACATTGCATATGAAAGCTGGGTTATAAATGCTTTTGCATAGATTCGATATACCCGTGTGACCAGTCCCAACATCCTCCAAATCCTCTCTTGCTTCAGAATGGGCCGCCCAAGACAGGCTTCCTACCCCTGCCAGCTTCCCGACGATGACCGCAATACCGCAGATGGCTATGCTGCGACATTGGATGAGTCCTCCAGCAGCCAACTGGGACTTCCCGCCGGTGAACCATTCCAGAGTTCGAGCTCTCGATCGCCAGCAGCGCACCAGTCTCGAGATTTTCTACCCAGCACAGAACCGCAATTCGACTCGCACTCTTCTGATAGGGGTCCATTAACTAGTCATGCGGCTCCTGCGGGGCAGCAATACGTCCCTTACCGCACCACATATTCGACGAGCCATACTCCTTCGACGTCTCCATCGCCTGTTCCGAAAAACGAGATACGCGCTGATGGAGGACAAGCGGTCGCTGCGGTCTCCAACTCCCACTATGCTGCGCCTGTCTATGAGCTCGAATGGGACCATAGAAGTCCCCCAGCGTACGAAGAACTGCCACCGGTTGGGAATTTGCTCGAGACAACAGAAGTCAAAGGTCTAACAACTCCGAGATCCTACATGATTAATGCAGAGTAGCTGACAAAACTTCCAAGACGGCCGTGTCGAAGTTGATCTTGACTCAAGCGTCGGCCGCACGTTATCAAGGCTTATCCGACACCCTCCCGCAGACATACCCACCTCCCCTTCTCATCCTTACACCCTCCAGGAACCCTGGAAGATTCGGCTTAATGTTGTGATTCAAGTCGTTGGCAGTCGTGGGGACGTGCAACCATTTGTTGCGCTCGGGAACGAACTACAAAAACACGGCCATCGCGTCCGGCTTGCTACCCACGACGTTTTTGAAGACTTCGTCCAAAGTGCAGGCCTCGAATTCTACCCAATTGGAGGTGATCCATCGGAATTGATGGCATATATGGTTAAAAACCCAGGCCTGATACCGAGCATGAAGAGCCTGCGGGGAGGAGACATTCAAAAGAAAAGGAATATGGTCAAGAGCATGCTAGACGGCTGCTGGAAAAGCTGTATCGCGCCAGATACGAAGTCAAAAGACCCCTTCGTTGCGGACGCGATCATTGCCAACCCCCCAAGCTTCGCACATGTGCATTGTGCTGAGGCGTTAGGGATTCCAGTACATCTCATGTTCACGATGCCTTGGACGAGTACTAGGGCATTTCCCCATCCGCTGGCCAACATCCGGTCCTCCTCGAACACTGACCTGTCGATCGGGAACTTCATATCCTACGGCATTGTCGAGATGCTCACGTGGCAAGGGTAATTAATTCAACACCAGAGACAGAGGCCTGAGGCTGATCACGTACAATAGTCTAGGCGACATCATCAATCAGTGGCGGCGCACGATCGATTTAGACGTCGTACCGGCAACGGAGGGCCCGCTCATTACTGAAACGCTCAAAATACCGTTCACTTACTGTTGGTCGCCAGCACTCGTACCCAAGCCGCTGGATTGGGGCCGTCACATAGGTAAGACTGGCTTGCGTAGAGACTTAACACGCCCCACTGACCCATGCAGATGTCTGCGGCTTTTTCTTTCGTGACCCGCCCACATACACGCCTCCGGATGACCTTGACAAATTCTTACGCTCTGGGCCTCCCCCTGTCTACATCGGCTTTGGTAGTATCGTTCTCGACGACGCCCAGCACATGAGTAATATCATTCTAGAGGCCGTCCGCGTAACCGGCGTGCGTGCAATCGTCTCCCGCGGGTGGAGTAAGCTCGACGGCCCGCCAAACGCGAATGTTTTCTTCCTAGGCGACTGTCCTCACGAATGGCTATTTCAGTACGTTACCGCAGTAGTCCATCACGGCGGCGCTGGCACCACGGCCTGCGGTCTTCTAAACGCGAGGCCGACTACTATCGTACCCTTCTTTGGAGAGTAAGCAAAGCGTTAGAGAAGAAAGCTACCGAGTTAATACTAAAGCCTTTCTTTCTAGCCAGCCGTTTTGGGGAAACATGGTGGCCGCCGCAAAGGCTGGCCCGAAGCCTATTCCACACAAGATGCTCGCTGCAAACAACCTCGCCCAGGCAATTCAGTACTGTCTCACTTCGGAGGCCGTTACGGCGGCCAAATGCATTGCAGAAAAGATGCGCGCAGAGTCAGGTGTTAGGAGGGCCGTCGACTCGTTCCATGCCAATCTTCCGTTGGAGAAGATGAAATGCGACATATTGCCCGAGAGTCCTGCAAGTTGGGTAGTGAAAAAAGCTGGGAGACCCATCAAAATCTCCACTTTGGCGGCAGAAATCCTCATTACTGAGGCTGGGCTGGAACGGAAGAACCTGAAATTGTAAGCCATCTGCTTCCGATTAGTTGAAGAGAGTTACTGACCTTGAAAGGCACAAGAGCAACCCGATCGTCATAGAGAACCGTCGCTGGGACCCCATCACGGGAGCGACCTCTTCGGCCCTCGGTTGGGGATCAGATATGGCCGTTGCAACGGCAGACATCTTCTTGACGCCGTACCAAGAGTACAAACGCAGTAGAACCGATTCTCGCCCCCGCTCGGCGCACTCGTCTCCCGCACCGTTCCAAGCTGGGTCTGACGTGGGTTCGGGCTTCCAAACCCGTAGCAGCACCAATATCTCGGAGTTGCCGACACAGCATCAGGGCGGCGATCGTCAGTATTTGTATGAAGCCGATGAGAAGCGCGGGCTAAGCAGACCAGGGAGTCGAGCTAGGGCCACAGGATCTCGCGAGTGCGATAAGGCTGGGACCGACCTCGAAGACGGCTTGCATCGGCCTCGCAGTAATATGGGCGCCGTACATGGCGACCTGGATTCATCTTCTGTCTCCGCTTCCTCCTTCCCCTCATCCGACGTCGTCCACAGCAGCTCTAAGGGCAAGGGAAGGCACACAGCCGCCGCGGTGGCGGCCGCATCCGGTAAGAGTGTGGGCCGATGGTTCGGCACGTACACAAAAGGCGTATTCCTAGATGTGCCGCTTGCCTTGGCAGAGGGCATGCGCCAGACGCCGAACCTGTACGGCGAAAAGGTGCACGACTACGGCAAGATCACGGACTGGAGGAGCGGCGCAACGTTCGCGGCTAAGAACTTTGGCGTCGGGTTGGCGGAGGGATTTTCTGATGTGCTTGTCCAGCCAGTCAAGGGTGGTATGAAAGATGGGCCTTTGGGTGTGGTCAAGGGGCTTGGTAAGGGGACTGTTGGGATGCTGGCAAAAACTGGCTCGGCGGGGTTGGGTGTGCTCGCGTATACAGGGCAGGGCATTTACAAGAGTGTGTATAGGAGTAGGCACCGACGCACGAGGGATGAAATTGCAGTGCTTAGGCATTTGGAAGGTACGTGGCTGCTGAAACGACATCTAGAGATCAACAGAGGACTAGTCATTGCGAAGTACGATAGCCTTAGATGAGCTCTAATAAGACCATCCTTATTTGTAGAGAGATGACCATGAAGAAGGCCCCTAAAGAACTGGTTATCATTATAATATTAATATTTCTGTTTTAGCCACGTAGAAGCATAACCGTGTTGCCTATAATAGTATTCGTGTCCGTTTTAAACTACTAACCAATTACGACTAATTCTACTTTATACGCTACTTCTTTACTACTAATATACTACGTATTATATAGAGTTTATATAAAGGCCTAACCAAAAGACCCAAATCCACCCTAACCAAAAAGTGCAAATCCACCCTAACCAAAAAGAGTTGAGTTGAGTTGAGTTGAATTCATTTATCCTGACCCATCGCCCTGAGCGATATGCAGGCTACAACTATTCAAAGTGTTTTACTACTAGTATACATGTTTGATATTAATCTGAGAGAAAGAGAGAGAAGATAAGGAGGGCGGATAGTAAGGTCTAGGGGTGTGGTATGAACGGTTTTCTACGCTGTGGGTTCGTCTCTATTCCTAAACCGTTGCGAGTCTTGTGTAAAGATTAGTATAGCCTGTAGCTGCGATGCTATTATCCTCTAGTTGTTGTCTTTGCTCTGGATAGCTGCTGTACTGCTTAGTGGCTTCCTACCTAGTAGGGCTAATAGACTGTTCTTTTTAAGCCTACTGTCTTGGAGCATCTTTTGGCGGCTTTGCTGAAGTAGAGGGTAGTCGAGAAGAACGTGTGAAACTGATTTAACTTCTCCACATTCGCACTGCTCGTTATTTGTGTGGCCTATCCGTTTACGGTGTTAGTTAAGCTAGTAGTAACCTGTTCGTAACTGGGCGAGGAGGCTAGCCTAGCTCCGTGGGAGCTTGTTATATAGATGCCGGGTGTGGGGGTCTGGTGGTGCTATGTTAATGCTTTGGAGGTGTTGGCCTTTGTTAGAGTCCTTCTATGCAGCTGCCCACGTTGTATATGCTGCTTCTTTGGTAGCCTAGGCCTGAATTAATGCTAGTGGCTTAAAGTTGTGTGTTACGAACCCCAGGGCACACGGGCTCTATGACCCCAAGGGCTGCAAGCCCGCACGGGAAACCAGCCCGCAAGGACTAGGGAATCACGTGGGAAACAGAGCCGCAAGGTTAGGAAGCCCGCACGGGAACCCAAGGGACACGGGACTGCGGCGCGTACGGACCCGGGCAGCAGCCAGAACAGAGCCCGCACGGGAAACAAGCCCGCAGGGTAGAAGGGCAGCTGCTGAGTCAGGAATCCTGCAGGGGACGAAGGGCCGCAAGGCAAGAACCCACTTCCAGGAAGCCAGCACAGGACACAAGCTACGGGATGGAAGTTTAGAGGTAATGTCGTCCGCTAGCAGCGACAGGAAGTGGCTTCCAGGAAAATGGCCGAAGCGCCGACATCACGTGCGGACCCACCGGGACCCGCAGGATAATGAGGGATAACGACTATCCAACACCACTGGATAATTGAGGGTTCCAACTATCCTCGATTATCCCAGATTGAGCCTAGTATATAGTATCACTCCTTAGCTAGTATCTTGACCCTTCGTGGTCAACTGTCAAGGCTCAACCTCAGGATGATCACTAAAAGGTTTATTGCGCTACGTACGTTAAGCTAAAGCTTAGAGAAGAAGAGAAGAAGGAAGGAAGAAAGGAAAGCTTTAAATACACGGGCCGAATCATATCACGTGCTCTGCCGAAGATCCTCTGAGGCTCTGCCTCTACAGGCTTCAGACTCTAACAATGGTGGCCAAGGGGGCTATCTTTCTTTTTCATCCAGGCAACATTCTCGACTTGGATGTTTGCCTCTATAAGCTTATTCTCCCGGGTGATCTTCTAGATTGCTTTTTCTTTCTCTTCCACCTAGACTTCGTCTGTTGGTGTGCGGTAAGCTACTACTTCGAATCTTAGGCGGTTAATCTTAATATCCTTTCCTAACACCGTGGTCCATTATTAATTCTAGATTGCAAATTATTTAGCTTCGTTATTTTTAAAGCGGTGTAACGGAGCTGCCTCTACTTCTAAGGACGGAACCTTAGAAGGTCGGTAACCGTTGGGTTTACCTTGAGGACAAGGGACAGAGGGTCGCTGGGTAAG